>CM050892.1:3288194-3888194 GCA_027726005.1 Juncus effusus
AAATTAATTAATATAAAATATATTATAATAATTATTATTATTACTACTAATAATTTTTTTTTATTTATAGTAATTATGTTTTTAATTCCAAAAAATAAAAATAATAAAAATTAAAATTAAAAATAATAAAAAATAATATTAATGTAAATAATAATTTAGAAGACATGAAATTATATTACATAATTGCTTCTCACTTTTACTTAAATCACATCAGGTGACGTGGCTGTTCGCATGTAAAATGACGCCAAAAAAGGGGATGCAACACGAGGACTTCCCAGGAGGGTCACCCATCCTAGTACTACTCTCGCCCAAGCACGCTTTAACTGCGGAGTTCTGATGGGATCCGGTGCTTTAGTGCTGGTATGATCGCATCCGTTATGAATCACATTTTTTGGATTATGAGAAAATCATAATAATCATAAAGAATAAACCAAATATCAATATTAATACCAATTTTCATGAAAAAATACATTAAAAAGTCTTATAAAATTACAGAAATTTATACAAAATAATTAAATTTAATATAAAATATTATTATAATAATTATTATTATTACTACTAATAATTTTTTTTATTTATAGTAATTATGTTTTTAATTCCAAAAAATAAAAATAATAAAAATTAAAATTAAAAATAATAAAAAATAATATTAATGTAAATAATGATGGAACTAAATTTAGAAGACATGAAATTATCTTAACATAATTGCTTCTCACTTTTACTTAAATCACATCAGGTGACGTGGCGTTCGCATGTAAAATGACGCCCAAAAAAGGGGATGCAACACGAGGACTTCCCAGGAGGTCACCCATCCTAGTACTACTCTCGCCCAAGCACGCTTAACTGCGGGAGTTCTGATGGGATCCGGTGCTTTAGTGCTGGTATGATCGCATCCGTTATGAATCACATTTTTTGGATTATGAGAAAATCATAATAATCATAACGAATAAACCAAAATATCAATATTAAACCAATTTTCATGAAAAATACATTAAAAAGTCTTATAAAATTACAGAAATTTATACAAAATAATTAAATTAATATAAAATATTATTTATAATAAATTATTATTATTACTACTAATAATTTTTTTTTATTTATAGTAATTATGTTTTTAATTCCAAAAAATAAAAATAATAAAAATTAAAATTAAATATAATAAAAATAATATTAATGTAAATAATAATTTAGAAGACATGAAATTATATTACATAATTGCTTCTCACTTTTACTTAAATCACATCAGGTGACGTGGCGTTCGCATGTAAAATGACGCCCAAAAAAGGGGATGCAACACGAGGACTTCCCAGGAGGTCACCCATCCTAGTACTACTCTCGCCCAAGCACGCTTAACTGCGGAGTTCTGATGGGATCCGGTGCTTTAGTGCTGGTATGATCGCATCCGTTATGAATCACATTTTTTGGATTATGAGAAAATCATAATAATCATAACGAATAAACCAAAATATCAATATTAATACCAATTTTCATGAAAAATACATTAAAAAGTCTTATAAAATTACAGAAATTTATACAAAATAATTAAATTAATATAAAATATTATTATAATAATTATTATTTTACTACTAATAATTTTTTTTATTTATAGTAATTATGTTTTTAATTCCAAAAAATAAAAATAATAAAAATTAAAATTAAAAATAATAAAAAATAATATTAATGTAAATAATAATTTAGAAGACATGAAATTATATTACATAATTGCTTCTCACTTTTACTTAAATCACATCAGGTGACGTGGCGTTCGCATGTAAAATGACGCCCAAAAAAGGGATGCAACACGAGGACTTCCCAGGAGGTCACCCATCCTAGTACTACTCTCGCCCAAGCACGCTTAACTGCGGAGTTCTGATGGGATCCGGTGCTTTAGTGCTGGTATGATCGCATCCGTTATGAATCACATTTTTTGGATTATGAGAAAATCATAATAATCATAAAGAATAAACCAAAATATCAATATTAATACCAATTTTCATGAAAAATACATTAAAAAGTCTTATAAAATTACAGAAATTTATACAAAATAATTAAATTAATATAAAATATTATTATAATAATTATTATTATTACTACTAATAATTTTTTTTATTTATAGTAATTATGTTTTTAATTCCAAAAAATAAAAATAATAAAAATTAAAATTAAAAAATAATAAAAAATAATATTAATGTAAATAATGATGGAACTAAATTTAGAAGACATGAAATTATATTACATAATTGCTTCTCACTTTTACTTAAATCACATCAGGTGACGTGGCGTTCGCATGTATAAATGAGACCCCAAAAAGGGGATGCAACACGAGGACTTCCCAGGAGGTCACCCATCCTAGTACTACTCTCGCCCAAGCACGCTTAACTGCGGAGTTCTGATGGGATCCGGGTGCTTTAGTGCTGGTATGATCGCATCCGTTATGAATCACATTTTTTGGATTATGAGAAAATCATAATAATCATAACGAATAAACCAAAATATCAATATTAATACCAATTTTCATGAAAAATACATTAAAAAGTCTTATAAAATTACAGAAATTTATACAAAATAATTAAATTAATATAAAATATTATTATAATAATTATTATTATTACTACTAATAATTTTTTTTATTATAGTAATTATGTTTTTAATTCCAAAAAATAAAAATAATAAAAATTAAACATTAAAAATAATAAAAAATAATATTAATGTAAATAATAATTTAGAAGACATGAAATTATATTACATAATTGCTTCTCACTTTTACTTAAATCACATCAGGTGACGTGGCGTTCGCATGTAAAATGACGCCCAAAAAAGGGGATGCAACACGAGGACTTCCCAGGAGGTCACCCATCCTAGTACTACTCTCGCCCAAGCACGCTTAACTGCGGAGTTCTGATGGGATCCGGTGCTTTAGTGCTGGTATGATCGCATCCGTTATGAATCACATTTTTTGGATTATGAGGAAAATCATAATAATCATAAAGAATAAACCAAAATATCAATATTAATACCAATTTTCATGAAAAATACATTAAAAAGTCTTATAAAATTACAGAAATTTATACAAAATAATTAAATTAATATAAAATATTATTATAATAATTATTATTATTACTACTAATAATTTTTTTTATTTATAGTAATTATGTTTTAATTCCAAAAAATAAAAATAATAAAAATTAAAATTAAAAATAATAAAAAATAATATTAATGTAAATAATGATGGAACTAAATTTAGAAGACATGAAATTATATTACATAATTGCTTCTCACTTTTACTTAAATCACATCAGGTTGACGTGGCGTTCGCATGTAAAATGACGCCCAAAAAAAGGGGATGCAACACGAGGACTTCCCAGGAGGTCACCCATCCTAGTACTACTCTCGCCCAAGCACGCTTAACTGCGGAGTTCTGATGGGATCCGGGTGCTTTAGTGCTGGTATGATCGCATCCGTTATGAATCACATTTTTTGGATTATGAGGAAAATCATAATAATCATAACGAATAAACCAAAATATCAATATTTAATACCAATTTTTCATGAAAAATACATTAAAAAGTCTTATAAAATTACAGAAATTTATACAAAAATAATTAAATTAATATAAATATTATTATAATAATTATTATTTATTACTACTAATAATTTTTTTTATTTATAGTAATTTTGTTTTTAATTACAAAAAATAAAAATAATAAAAATTAAAATTAAAAATAATAAAAAATAATATTAATGTAAATAATAATTTAGAAGACATGAAATTATATTACATAATTGCTTCTCACTTTTACTTAAATCACATCAGGTGACGTGGCGTTCGCATGTAAAATGACGCCCAAAAAAGGGGATGCAACACGAGGACTTCCCAGGAGGTCACCCATCCTAGTACTACTCTCGCCCAAGCACGCTTAACTGCGGAGTTCTGATGGGATCCGGTGCTTTAGTGCTGGTATGATCGCATCCGTTATGAATCACATTTTTTGGATTATGAGAAAATCATAATAATCATAAAGAATAAACCAAAATATCAATATTAATACCAATTTTCATGAAAAATACATTAAAAAGTCTTATAAAATTACAGAAATTTATACAAAATAATAAATTAATATAAAATATTATTATAATAATTATTATTATTACTACTAATAATTTTTTTTATTTATAGTAATTATGTTTTTAATTCCAAAAAATAAAAATAATAAAAATTAAAATTAAAAATAATAAAAATAATATTAATGTAAATAATGATGGAACTAAATTTAGAAGACATGAAATTATATTACATAATTGCTTCTCACTTTTACTTAAATCACATCAGGTGACGTGGCGTTCGCATGTAAAATGACGCCCAAAAAAGGGGATGCAACACGAGGACTTCCCAGGAGGTCACCCATCCTAGTACTACTCTCGCCCAAGCACGCTTAACTGCGGGAGTTCTGATGGGATCCGGTGCTTTAGTGCTGGTATGATCGCATCCGTTATGAATCACATTTTTTGGATTATGAGAAAATCATAATAATCATAACGAATAAACCAAAATATCAATATTAATACCAATTTTCATGAAAAATACATTAAAAAGTCTTATAAAATTACAGAAATTTATACAAAATAATTAAATTAATATAAAATATTATTATAATAATTATTATTATTACTACTAATAATTTTTTTTATTTATAGTAATTATGTTTTTAATTCCAAAAAATAAAAATAATAAAAATTAAAATTAAAAATAATAAAAAATAATATTAATGTAAATAATAATTTAGAAGACATGAAATTATATTACATAATTGCTTCTCACTTTTACTTAAATCACATCAGGTGACGTGGCGTTCGCATGTAAAATGACGGCCAAAAAAGGGGATGCAACACGAGGACTTCCCAGGAGGTCACCCATCCTAGTACTACTCTCGCCCAAGCACGCTTAACTGCGGAGTTCTGATGGGATCCGGTGCTTTAGTGCTGGTATGATCGCATCCGTTATGAATCACATTTTTGGATTATGAGAAAATCATAATAATCATAAAGAATAAACCAAAATATCAATATTAATACCAATTTTCATGAAAAATACATTAAAAAGTCTTATAAAATTACAGATATTTATACAAAATAATTAAATTAATATAAAATATTATTATAATAATTATTATTATTACTACTAATAATTTTTTTTATTTATAGTAATTATGTTTTTAATTCCAAAAAATAAAAATAATAAAAATTAAATTAAAATAATAAAAAATAATATTAATGTAAATAATGATGGAACTAAATTTAGAAGACATGAAATTATATTACATAATTGCTTCTCACTTTTACTTAAATCACATCAGGTGACGTGGCGTTCGCATGTAAAATGACGCCCAAAAAAAGGGGATGCAAACACGAGGACTTCCCAGGAGGTCACCCATCCTAGTACTACTCTCGCCCAAGCACGCTTAACTGCGGAGTTCTGATGGGATCCGGTGCTTTAGTGCTGGTATGATCGCATCCGTTATGAATCACATTTTTTGGATTATGAGAAAATCATAATAATCATAACGAATAAACCAAAATATCAATATTAATACCAATTTTCATGAAAAATACATTAAAAAGTCTTATAAAATTACAGAAATTTATACAAAATAATTAAATTAATATAAAATATTATTATAATAATTATTATTATTACTACTAATAATTTTTTTTATTTATAGTAATTATGTTTTTAATTCCAAAAAATAAAAATAATAAAAATTAAAATTAAAAATAATAAAAAATAATATTAATGTAAATAATAATTTAGAAGACATGAAATTATATTACATAATTGCTTCTCACTTTTACTTAAATCACATCAGGTGACGTGGCGTTCGCATGTAAAATGACGCCCAAAAAAGGGGATGCAACACGAGGACTTCCCAGGAGGTCACCCATCCTAGTACTACTCTCGCCCAAGCACGCTTAACTGCGGAGTTCTGATGGGATCCGGTGCTTTAGTGCTGGTATGATCGCATCCGTTATGAATCACATTTTTTGGATTATGAGGAAAATCATAATAATCATAAAGAATAAACCAAAATATCAATATTAATACCAATTTTCATGAAAAAATACATTTAAAAAGTCTTATAAAATTACAGAAATTTATACAAAATAATTAAATTAATATAAATTATTATATAATAATTATTATTATTACTACTAATAATTTTTTTTATTTATAGTAATTATGTTTTTAATTCCAAAAAAATAAAAATAATAAAAATTAAAATTAAAAATAATAAAAAATAATATTAATGTAAATAATGATGGAACTAAATTTAGAAGACATGAAATTATATTACATAATTGCTTCTCACTTTTACTTAAATCACATCAGGTGACGTGGCGTTCGCATGTAAAATGACGCCCAAAAAAGGGGGATGCAACACGAGGACTTCCCAGGAGGTCACCCATCCTAGTACTACTCTCGCCCAAGCACGCTTAACTGCGGAGTTCTGATGGGATCCGGTGCTTTAGTGCTGGTATGATCGCATCCGTTATGAATCACATTTTTTTGGATTATGAGAAAATCATAATAATCATAACGAATAAACCAAAATATCAATATTAATACCAATTTTCATGAAAAATACATTAAAAAGTCTTATAAAATTACAGAAATTTATACAAAATAATTAAATTAATATAAAATATTATTATAATAATTATTATTATTACTACTAATAATTTTTTTTATTTATAGTAATTATGTTTTTTAATTCCAAAAAATAAAAATAATAAAAATTAAAATTAAAAATAATAAAAAATAATATTAATGTAAATAATAATTTAGAAGACATGAAATTATATTACATAATTGCTTCTCACTTTTACTTAAATCACATCAGGTGACGTGGCGTTCGCATGTAAAATGACGCCCAAAAAAGGGGATGCAACACGAGGACTTCCCAGGAGGTCACCCATCCTAGTACTACTCTCGCCCAAGCACGCTTAACTGCGGAGTTCTGATGGGATCCGGTGCTTTAGTGCTGGTATGATCGCATCCGTTATGAATCACATTTTTTGGATTATGAGAAAATCATAATAATCATAAAGAATAAACCAAAATATCAATATTAATACCAATTTTCATGAAAAATACATTAAAAAGTCTTATAAAATTACAGAAATTTATACAAAATAATTAAATTAATATAAAATATTATTATAATAATTATTATTATTACTACTAATAATTTTTTTTTATTTATAGTAATTATGTTTTTAATTCCAAAAAATAAAAATAATAAAAATTAAAATTAAAAATAATAAAAAATAATATTAATGTAAATAATGATGGAACTAAATTTAGAAGACATGAAATTATATTACATAATTGCTTCTCACTTTTACTTAAATCACATCAGGTGACGTGGCGTTCGCATGTAAAATGACGCCCAAAAAAGGGGATGCAACACGAGGACTTCCCAGGAGGTCACCCATCCTAGTACTACTCTCGCCCAAGCACGCTTAACTGCGGAGTTCTGATGGGATCCGGTGCTTTAGTGCTGGTATGATCGCATCCGTTATGAATCACATTTTTTGGATTATGAGAAAATCATAATAATCATAACGAATAAACCAAAATATCAATATTAATACCAATTTTCATGAAAAATACATTAAAAAGTCTTATAAAATTACAGAAATTTATACAAAATAATTAAATTAATATAAAATATTATTATAATAATTATTATTATTACTACTAATAATTTTTTTTATTTATAGTAATTATGTTTTTAATTCCAAAAAATAAAAATAATAAAAATTAAAATTAAAAATAATAAAAAATAATATTAATGTAAATAATAATTTAGAAGACATGAAATTATATTACATAATTGCTTCTCACTTTTACTTAAATCACATCAGGTGACGTGGCGTTCGCATGTAAAATGACGCCCAAAAAAGGGGATGCAACACGAGGACTTCCCAGGAGGTCACCCATCCTAGTACTACTCTCGCCCAAGCACGCTTAACTGCGGAGTTCTGATGGGATCCGGTGCTTTAGTGCTGGTATGATCGCATCCGTTATGAATCACATTTTTTGGATTATGAGAAAATCATAATAATCATAAAGAATAAACCAAAATATCAATATTAATACCAATTTTCATGAAAAATACATTAAAAAGTCTTATAAAATTACAGAAATTTATACAAAATAATTAAATTAATATAAAATATTATTATAATAATTATTATTATTACTACTAATAATTTTTTTTATTTATAGTAATTATGTTTTTAATTCCAAAATAAAAATAATAAAAATTAAAATTAAAAATAATAAAAAATAATATTAATGTAAATAATAATTTAGAAGACATGAAATTATATTACATAATTGCTTCTCACTTTTACTTAAATCACATCAGGTGACGTGGCGTTCGCATGTAAAATGACGCCCAAAAAAGGGGATGCAACACGAGGACTTCCCAGGAGGTCACCCATCCTAGTACTACTCTCGCCCAAGCACGCTTAACTGCGGAGTTCTGATGGGATCCGGTGCTTTTAGTGCTGGTATGATCGCATCCGTTATGAATCACATTTTTTGGATTATGAGAAAATCATAATAATCATAAAGAATAAACCAAAATATCAATATTAATACCAATTTTCATGAAAAATACATTAAAAAGTCTTATATAAATTACAGACCAATTTTCATGAAAAATACATTAAAAAGTCTTATAAAATTACAGAAATTTATACAAAATAATTAAATTAATATAAAATATTATTATAATAATTATTATTATTACTACTAATAATTTTTTTTATTTATAGTAATTATGTTTTTAATTCCAAAAAATAAAAATAATAAAAATTAAAATTAAAAATAATAAAAAATAATATTAATGTAAATAATGATGGAACTAAATTTAGAAGACATGAAATTATATTACATAATTGCTTCTCACTTTTACTTAAATCACATCAGGTGACGTGGCGTTCGCATGTAAAATGACGCCCAAAAAAGGGGATGCAACACGAGGACTTCCCAGGAGGTCACCCATCCTAGTACTACTCTCGCCCAAGCACGCTTAACTGCGGAGTTCTGATGGGATCCGGTGCTTTAGTGCTGGTATGATCGCATCCGTTATGAATCACATTTTTTGGATTATGAGAAAATCATAATAATCATAACGAATAAACCAAAATATCAATATTAATACCAATTTTCATGAAAAATACATTAAAAAGTCTTATAAAATTACAGAAATTTATACAAAATAATTAAATTAATATAAAATATTATTATAATAATTATTATTATTACTACTAATAATTTTTTTTATTTATAGTAATTATGTTTTTAATTCCAAAAAATAAAAATAATAAAAATTAAAATTAAAAATAATAAAAAATAATATTAATGTAAATAATAATTTAGAAGACATGAAATTATATTACATAATTGCTTCTCACTTTTACTTAAATCACATCAGGTGACGTGGCGTTCGCATGTAAAATGACGCCCAAAAAAGGGGATGCAACACGAGGACTTCCCAGGAGGTCACCCATCCTAGTACTACTCTCGCCCAAGCACGCTTAACTGCGGAGTTCTGATGGGATCCGGTGCTTTAGTGCTGGTATGATCGCATCCGTTATGAATCACATTTTTTGGATTATGAGAAAATCATAATAATCATAAAGAATAAACCAAAATATCAATATTAATACCAATTTTCATGAAAAATACATTAAAAAGTCTTATAAAATTACAGAAATTTATACAAAATAATTAAATTAATATAAAATATTATTATAATAATTATTATTATTACTACTAATAATTTTTTTTATTTATAGTAATTATGTTTTTAATTCCAAAAAATAAAAATAATAAAAATTAAAATTAAAAATAATAAAAAATAATATTAATGTAAATAATGATGGAACTAAATTTAGAAGACATGAAATTATATTACATAATTGCTTCTCACTTTTACTTAAATCACATCAGGTGACGTGGCGTTCGCATGTAAAATGACGCCCAAAAAAGGGGATGCAACACGAGGACTTCCCAGGAGGTCACCCATCCTAGTACTACTCTCGCCCAAGCACGCTTAACTGCGGAGTTCTGATGGGATCCGGTGCTTTAGTGCTGGTATGATCGCATCCGTTATGAATCACATTTTTTGGATTATGAGAAAATCATAATAATCATAACGAATAAACCAAAATATCAATATTAATACCAATTTTCATGAAAAATACATTAAAAAGTCTTATAAAATTACAGAAATTTATACAAAATAATTAAATTAATATAAAATATTATTATAATAATTATTATTATTACTACTAATAATTTTTTTTATTTATAGTAATTATGTTTTTAATTCCAAAAAATAAAAATAATAAAAATTAAAATTAAAAATAATAAAAAATAATATTAATGTAAATAATAATTTAGAAGACATGAAATTATATTACATAATTGCTTCTCACTTTTACTTAAATCACATCAGGTGACGTGGCGTTCGCATGTAAAATGACGCCCAAAAAAGGGGATGCAACACGAGGACTTCCCAGGAGGTCACCCATCCTAGTACTACTCTCGCCCAAGCACGCTTAACTGCGGAGTTCTGATGGGATCCGGTGCTTTAGTGCTGGTATGATCGCATCCGTTATGAATCACATTTTTTGGATTATGAGAAAATCATAATAATCATAAAGAATAAACCAAAATATCAATATTAATACCAATTTTCATGAAAAATACATTAAAAAGTCTTATAAAATTACAGAAATTTATACAAAATAATTAAATTAATATAAAATATTATTATAATAATTATTATTATTACTACTAATAATTTTTTTTATTTATAGTAATTATGTTTTTAATTCCAAAAAATAAAAATAATAAAAATTAAAATTAAAAATAATAAAAAATAATATTAATGTAAATAATGATGGAACTAAATTTAGAAGACATGAAATTATATTACATAATTGCTTCTCACTTTTACTTAAATCACATCAGGTGACGTGGCGTTCGCATGTAAAATGACGCCCAAAAAAGGGGATGCAACACGAGGACTTCCCAGGAGGTCACCCATCCTAGTACTACTCTCGCCCAAGCACGCTTAACTGCGGAGTTCTGATGGGATCCGGTGCTTTAGTGCTGGTATGATCGCATCCGTTATGAATCACATTTTTTGGATTATGAGAAAATCATAATAATCATAACGAATAAACCAAAATATCAATATTAATACCAATTTTCATGAAAAATACATTAAAAAGTCTTATAAAATTACAGAAATTTATACAAAATAATTAAATTAATATAAAATATTATTATAATAATTATTATTATTACTACTAATAATTTTTTTTATTTATAGTAATTATGTTTTTAATTCCAAAAAATAAAAATAATAAAAATTAAAATTAAAAATAATAAAAAATAATATTAATGTAAATAATAATTTAGAAGACATGAAATTATATTACATAATTGCTTCTCACTTTTACTTAAATCACATCAGGTGACGTGGCGTTCGCATGTAAAATGACGCCCAAAAAAGGGGATGCAACACGAGGACTTCCCAGGAGGTCACCCATCCTAGTACTACTCTCGCCCAAGCACGCTTAACTGCGGAGTTCTGATGGGATCCGGTGCTTTAGTGCTGGTATGATCGCATCCGTTATGAATCACATTTTTTGGATTATGAGAAAATCATAATAATCATAAAGAATAAACCAAAATATCAATATTAATACCAATTTTCATGAAAAATACATTAAAAAGTCTTATAAAATTACAGAAATTTATACAAAATAATTAAATTAATATAAAATATTATTATAATAATTATTATTATTACTACTAATAATTTTTTTTATTTATAGTAATTATGTTTTTAATTCCAAAAAATAAAAATAATAAAAATTAAAATTAAAAATAATAAAAAATAATATTAATGTAAATAATAATTTAGAAGACATGAAATTATATTACATAATTGCTTCTCACTTTTACTTAAATCACATCAGGTGACGTGGCGTTCGCATGTAAAATGACGCCCAAAAAAGGGGATGCAACACGAGGACTTCCCAGGAGGTCACCCATCCTAGTACTACTCTCGCCCAAGCACGCTTAACTGCGGAGTTCTGATGGGATCCGGTGCTTTAGTGCTGGTATGATCGCATCCGTTATGAATCACATTTTTTGGATTATGAGAAAATCATAATAATCATAAAGAATAAACCAAAATATCAATATTAATACCAATTTTCATGAAAAATACATTAAAAAGTCTTATAAAATTACAGAAATTTATACAAAATAATTAAATTAATATAAAATATTATTATAATAATTATTATTATTACTACTAATAATTTTTTTTATTTATAGTAATTATGTTTTTAATTCCAAAAAATAAAAATAATAAAAATTAAAATTAAAAATAATAAAAAATAATATTAATGTAAATAATAATTTAGAAGACATGAAATTATATTACATAATTGCTTCTCACTTTTACTTAAATCACATCAGGTGACGTGGCGTTCGCATGTAAAATGACGCCCAAAAAAGGGGATGCAACACGAGGACTTCCCAGGAGGTCACCCATCCTAGTACTACTCTCGCCCAAGCACGCTTAACTGCGGAGTTCTGATGGGATCCGGTGCTTTAGTGCTGGTATGATCGCATCCGTTATGAATCACATTTTTTGGATTATGAGAAAATCATAATAATCATAAAGAATAAACCAAAATATCAATATTAATACCAATTTTCATGAAAAATACATTAAAAAGTCTTATAAAATTACAGAAATTTATACAAAATAATTAAATTAATATAAAATATTATTATAATAATTATTATTATTACTACTAATAATTTTTTTTATTTATAGTAATTATGTTTTTAATTCCAAAAAATAAAAATAATAAAAATTAAAATTAAAAATAATAAAAAATAATATTAATGTAAATAATGATGGAACTAAATTTAGAAGACATGAAATTATATTACATAATTGCTTCTCACTTTTACTTAAATCACATCAGGTGACGTGGCGTTCGCATGTAAAATGACGCCCAAAAAAGGGGATGCAACACGAGGACTTCCCAGGAGGTCACCCATCCTAGTACTACTCTCGCCCAAGCACGCTTAACTGCGGAGTTCTGATGGGATCCGGTGCTTTAGTGCTGGTATGATCGCATCCGTTATGAATCACATTTTTTGGATTATGAGAAAATCATAATAATCATAACGAATAAACCAAAATATCAATATTAATACCAATTTTCATGAAAAATACATTAAAAAGTCTTATAAAATTACAGAAATTTATACAAAATAATTAAATTAATATAAAATATTATTATAATAATTATTATTATTACTACTAATAATTTTTTTTATTTATAGTAATTATGTTTTTAATTCCAAAAAATAAAAATAATAAAAATTAAAATTAAAAATAATAAAAAATAATATTAATGTAAATAATAGTTTAGAAGACATGAAATTATATTACATAATTGCTTCTCACTTTTACTTAAATCACATCAGGTGACGTGGCGTTCGCATGTAAAATGACGCCCAAAAAAGGGGATGCAACACGAGGACTTCCCAGGAGGTCACCCATCCTAGTACTACTCTCGCCCAAGCACGCTTAACTGCGGAGTTCTGATGGGATCCGGTGCTTTAGTGCTGGTATGATCGCATCCGTTATGAATCACATTTTTTGGATTATGAGAAAATCATAATAATCATAAAGAATAAACCAAAATATCAATATTAATACCAATTTTCATGAAAAATACATTAAAAAGTCTTATAAAATTACAGAAATTTATACAAAATAATTAAATTAATATAAAATATTATTATAATAATTATTATTATTACTACTAATAATTTTTTTTATTTATAGTAATTATGTTTTTAATTCCAAAAAATAAAAATAATAAAAATTAAAATTAAAAATAATAAAAAATAATATTAATGTAAATAATGATGGAACTAAATTTAGAAGACATGAAATTATATTACATAATTGCTTCTCACTTTTACTTAAATCACATCAGGTGACGTGGCGTTCGCATGTAAAATGACGCCCAAAAAAGGGGATGCAACACGAGGACTTCCCAGGAGGTCACCCATCCTAGTACTACTCTCGCCCAAGCACGCTTAACTGCGGAGTTCTGATGGGATCCGGTGCTTTAGTGCTGGTATGATCGCATCCGTTATGAATCACATTTTTTGGATTATGAGAAAATCATAATAATCATAACGAATAAACCAAAATATCAATATTAATACCAATTTTCATGAAAAATACATTAAAAAGTCTTATAAAATTACAGAAATTTATACAAAATAATTAAATTAATATAAAATATTATTATAATAATTATTATTATTACTACTAATAATTTTTTTTATTTATAGTAATTATGTTTTTAATTCCAAAAAATAAAAATAATAAAAATTAAAATTAAAAATAATAAAAAATAATATTAATGTAAATAATGATGGAACTAAATTTAGAAGACATGAAATTATATTACATAATTGCTTCTCACTTTTACTTAAATCACATCAGGTGACGTGGCGTTCGCATGTAAAATGACGCCCAAAAAAGGGGATGCAACACGAGGACTTCCCAGGAGGTCACCCATCCTAGTACTACTCTCGCCCAAGCACGCTTAACTGCGGAGTTCTGATGGGATCCGGTGCTTTAGTGCTGGTATGATCGCATCCGTTATGAATCACATTTTTTGGATTATGAGAAAATCATAATAATCATAAAGAATAAACCAAAATATCAATATTAATACCAATTTTCATGAAAAATACATTAAAAAGTCTTATAAAATTACAGAAATTTATACAAAATAATTAAATTAATATAAAATATTATTATAATAATTATTATTATTACTACTAATAATTTTTTTTATTTATAGTAATTATGTTTTTAATTCCAAAAAATAAAAATAATAAAAATTAAAATTAAAAATAATAAAAAATAATATTAATGTAAATAATGATGGAACTAAATTTAGAAGACATGAAATTATATTACATAATTGCTTCTCACTTTTACTTAAATCACATCAGGTGACGTGGCGTTCGCATGTAAAATGACGCCCAAAAAAGGGGATGCAACACGAGGACTTCCCAGGAGGTCACCCATCCTAGTACTACTCTCGCCCAAGCACGCTTAACTGCGGAGTTCTGATGGGATCCGGTGCTTTAGTGCTGGTATGATCGCATCCGTTATGAATCACATTTTTTGGATTATGAGAAAATCATAATAATCATAACGAATAAACCAAAATATCAATATTAATACCAATTTTCATGAAAAATACATTAAAAAGTCTTATAAAATTACAGAAATTTATACAAAATAATTAAATTAATATAAAATATTATTATAATAATTATTATTATTACTACTAATAATTTTTTTTATTTATAGTAATTATGTTTTTAATTCCAAAAAATAAAAATAATAAAAATTAAAATTAAAAATAATAAAAAATAATATTAATGTAAATAATAATTTAGAAGACATGAAATTATATTACATAATTGCTTCTCACTTTTACTTAAATCACATCAGGTGACGTGGCGTTCGCATGTAAAATGACGCCCAAAAAAGGGGATGCAACACGAGGACTTCCCAGGAGGTCACCCATCCTAGTACTACTCTCGCCCAAGCACGCTTAACTGCGGAGTTCTGATGGGATCCGGTGCTTTAGTGCTGGTATGATCGCATCCGTTATGAATCACATTTTTTGGATTATGAGAAAATCATAATAATCATAAAGAATAAACCAAAATATCAATATTAATACCAATTTTCATGAAAAATACATTAAAAAGTCTTATAAAATTACAGAAATTTATACAAAATAATTAAATTAATATAAAATATTATTATAATAATTATTATTATTACTACTAATAATTTTTTTTATTTATAGTAATTATGTTTTTAATTCCAAAAAATAAAAATAATAAAAATTAAAATTAAAAATAATAAAAAATAATATTAATGTAAATAATGATGGAACTAAATTTAGAAGACATGAAATTATATTACATAATTGCTTCTCACTTTTACTTAAATCACATCAGGTGACGTGGCGTTCGCATGTAAAATGACGCCCAAAAAAGGGGATGCAACACGAGGACTTCCCAGGAGGTCACCCATCCTAGTACTACTCTCGCCCAAGCACGCTTAACTGCGGAGTTCTGATGGGATCCGGTGCTTTAGTGCTGGTATGATCGCATCCGTTATGAATCACATTTTTTGGATTATGAGAAAATCATAATAATCATAAAGAATAAACCAAAATATCAATATTAATACCAATTTTCATGAAAAATACATTAAAAAGTCTTATAAAATTACAGAAATTTATACAAAATAATTAAATTAATATAAAATATTATTATAATAATTATTATTATTACTACTAATAATTTTTTTTATTTATAGTAATTATGTTTTTAATTCCAAAAAATAAAAATAATAAAAATTAAAATTAAAAATAATAAAAAATAATATTAATGTAAATAATGATGGAACTAAATTTAGAAGACATGAAATTATATTACATAATTGCTTCTCACTTTTACTTAAATCACATCAGGTGACGTGGCGTTCGCATGTAAAATGACGCCCAAAAAAGGGGATGCAACACGAGGACTTCCCAGGAGGTCACCCATCCTAGTACTACTCTCGCCCAAGCACGCTTAACTGCGGAGTTCTGATGGGATCCGGTGCTTTAGTGCTGGTATGATCGCATCCGTTATGAATCACATTTTTTGGATTATGAGAAAATCATAATAATCATAACGAATAAACCAAAATATCAATATTAATACCAATTTTCATGAAAAATACATTAAAAAGTCTTATAAAATTACAGAAATTTATACAAAATAATTAAATTAATATAAAATATTATTATAATAATTATTATTATTACTACTAATAATTTTTTTTATTTATAGTAATTATGTTTTTAATTCCAAAAAATAAAAATAATAAAAATTAAAATTAAAAATAATAAAAAATAATATTAATGTAAATAATAATTTAGAAGACATGAAATTATATTACATAATTGCTTCTCACTTTTACTTAAATCACATCAGGTGACGTGGCGTTCGCATGTAAAATGACGCCCAAAAAAGGGGATGCAACACGAGGACTTCCCAGGAGGTCACCCATCCTAGTACTACTCTCGCCCAAGCACGCTTAACTGCGGAGTTCTGATGGGATCCGGTGCTTTAGTGCTGGTATGATCGCATCCGTTATGAATCACATTTTTTGGATTATGAGAAAATCATAATAATCATAAAGAATAAACCAAAATATCAATATTAATACCAATTTTCATGAAAAATACATTAAAAAGTCTTATAAAATTACAGAAATTTATACAAAATAATTAAATTAATATAAAATATTATTATAATAATTATTATTATTACTACTAATAATTTTTTTTATTTATAGTAATTATGTTTTTAATTCCAAAAAATAAAAATAATAAAAATTAAAATTAAAAATAATAAAAAATAATATTAATATAAATAATGATGGAACTAAATTTAGAAGACATGAAATTATATTACATAATTGCTTCTCACTTTTACTTAAATCACATCAGGTGACGTGGCGTTCGCATGTAAAATGACGCCCAAAAAAGGGGATGCAACACGAGGACTTCCCAGGAGGTCACCCATCCTAGTACTACTCTCGCCCAAGCACGCTTAACTGCGGAGTTCTGATGGGATCCGGTGCTTTAGTGCTGGTATGATCGCATCCGTTATGAATCACATTTTTTGGATTATGAGAAAATCATAATAATCATAACGAATAAACCAAAATATCAATATTAATACCAATTTTCATGAAAAATACATTAAAAAGTCTTATAAAATTACAGAAATTTATACAAAATAATTAAATTAATATAAAATATTATTATAATAATTATTATTATTACTACTAATAATTTTTTTTATTTATAGTAATTATGTTTTTAATTCCAAAAAATAAAAATAATAAAAATTAAAATTAAAAATAATAAAAAATAATATTAATGTAAATAATAATTTAGAAGACATGAAATTATATTACATAATTGCTTCTCACTTTTACTTAAATCACATCAGGTGACGTGGCGTTCGCATGTAAAATGACGCCCAAAAAAGGGGATGCAACACGAGGACTTCCCAGGAGGTCACCCATCCTAGTACTACTCTCGCCCAAGCACGCTTAACTGCGGAGTTCTGATGGGATCCGGTGCTTTAGTGCTGGTATGATCGCATCCGTTATGAATCACATTTTTTGGATTATGAGAAAATCATAATAATCATAAAGAATAAACCAAAATATCAATATTAATACCAATTTTCATGAAAAATACATTAAAAAGTCTTATAAAATTACAGAAATTTATACAAAATAATTAAATTAATATAAAATATTATTATAATAATTATTATTATTACTACTAATAATTTTTTTTATTTATAGTAATTATGTTTTTAATTCCAAAAAATAAAAATAATAAAAATTAAAATTAAAAATAATAAAAAATAATATTAATGTAAATAATGATGGAACTAAATTTAGAAGACATGAAATTATATTACATAATTGCTTCTCACTTTTACTTAAATCACATCAGGTGACGTGGCGTTCGCATGTAAAATGACGCCCAAAAAAGGGGATGCAACACGAGGACTTCCCAGGAGGTCACCCATCCTAGTACTACTCTTGCCCAAGCACGCTTAACTGCGGAGTTCTGATGGGATCCGGTGCTTTAGTGCTGGTATGATCGCATCCGTTATGAATCACATTTTTTGGATTATGAGAAAATCATAATAATCATAACGAATAAACCAAAATATCAATATTAATACCAATTTTCATGAAAAATACATTAAAAAGTCTTATAAAATTACAGAAATTTATACAAAATAATTAAATTAATATAAAATATTATTATAATAATTATTATTATTACTACTAATAATTTTTTTTATTTATAGTAATTATGTTTTTAATTCCAAAAAATAAAAATAATAAAAATTAAAATTAAAAATAATAAAAAATAATATTAATGTAAATAATAATTTAGAAGACATGAAATTATATTACATAATTGCTTCTCACTTTTACTTAAATCACATCAGGTGACGTGGCGTTCGCATGTAAAATGACGCCCAAAAAAGGGGATGCAACACGAGGACTTCCCAGGAGGTCACCCATCCTAGTACTACTCTCGCCCAAGCACGCTTAACTGCGGAGTTCTGATGGGATCCGGTGCTTTAGTGCTGGTATGATCGCATCCGTTATGAATCACATTTTTTGGATTATGAGAAAATCATAATAATCATAAAGAATAAACCAAAATATCAATATTAATACCAATTTTCATGAAAAATACATTAAAAAGTCTTATAAAATTACAGAAATTTATACAAAATAATTAAATTAATATAAAATATTATTATAATAATTATTATTATTACTACTAATAATTTTTTTTATTTATAGTAATTATGTTTTTAATTCCAAAAAATAAAAATAATAAAAATTAAAATTAAAAATAATAAAAAATAATATTAATGTAAATAATGATGGAACTAAATTTAGAAGACATGAAATTATATTACATAATTGCTTCTCACTTTTACTTAAATCACATCAGGTGACGTGGCGTTCGCATGTAAAATGACGCCCAAAAAAGGGGATGCAACACGAGGACTTCCCAGGAGGTCACCCATCCTAGTACTACTCTCGCCCAAGCACGCTTAACTGCGGAGTTCTGATGGGATCCGGTGCTTTAGTGCTGGTATGATCGCATCCGTTATGAATCACATTTTTTGGATTATGAGAAAATCATAATAATCATAACGAATAAACCAAAATATCAATATTAATACCAATTTTCATGAAAAATACATTAAAAAGTCTTATAAAATTACAGAAATTTATACAAAATAATTAAATTAATATAAAATATTATTATAATAATTATTATTATTACTACTAATAATTTTTTTTATTTATAGTAATTATGTTTTTAATTCCAAAAAATAAAAATAATAAAAATTAAAATTAAAAATAATAAAAAATAATATTAATGTAAATAATAATTTAGAAGACATGAAATTATATTACATAATTGCTTCTCACTTTTACTTAAATCACATCAGGTGACGTGGCGTTCGCATGTAAAATGACGCCCAAAAAAGGGGATGCAACACGAGGACTTCCCAGGAGGTCACCCATCCTAGTACTACTCTCGCCCAAGCACGCTTAACTGCGGAGTTCTGATGGGATCCGGTGCTTTAGTGCTGGTATGATCGCATCCGTTATGAATCACATTTTTTGGATTATGAGAAAATCATAATAATCATAAAGAATAAACCAAAATATCAATATTAATACCAATTTTCATGAAAAATACATTAAAAAGTCTTATAAAATTACAGAAATTTATACAAAATAATTAAATTAATATAAAATATTATTATAATAATTATTATTATTACTACTAATAATTTTTTTTATTTATAGTAATTATGTTTTTAATTCCAAAAAATAAAAATAATAAAAATTAAAATTAAAAATAATAAAAAATAATATTAATGTAAATAATGATGGAACTAAATTTAGAAGACATGAAATTATATTACATAATTGCTTCTCACTTTTACTTAAATCACATCAGGTGACGTGGCGTTCGCATGTAAAATGACGCCCAAAAAAGGGGATGCAACACGAGGACTTCCCAGGAGGTCACCCATCCTAGTACTACTCTCGCCCAAGCACGCTTAACTGCGGAGTTCTGATGGGATCCGGTGCTTTAGTGCTGGTATGATCGCATCCGTTATGAATCACATTTTTTGGATTATGAGAAAATCATAATAATCATAACGAATAAACCAAAATATCAATATTAATACCAATTTTCATGAAAAATACATTAAAAAGTCTTATAAAATTACAGAAATTTATACAAAATAATTAAATTAATATAAAATATTATTATAATAATTATTATTATTACTACTAATAATTTTTTTTATTTATAGTAATTATGTTTTTAATTCCAAAAAATAAAAATAATAAAAATTAAAATTAAAAATAATAAAAAATAATATTAATGTAAATAATAATTTAGAAGACATGAAATTATATTACATAATTGCTTCTCACTTTTACTTAAATCACATCAGGTGACGTGGCGTTCGCATGTAAAATGACGCCCAAAAAAGGGGATGCAACACGAGGACTTCCCAGGAGGTCACCCATCCTAGTACTACTCTCGCCCAAGCACGCTTAACTGCGGAGTTCTGATGGGATCCGGTGCTTTAGTGCTGGTATGATCGCATCCGTTATGAATCACATTTTTTGGATTATGAGAAAATCATAATAATCATAAAGAATAAACCAAAATATCAATATTAATACCAATTTTCATGAAAAATACATTAAAAAGTCTTATAAAATTACAGAAATTTATACAAAATAATTAAATTAATATAAAATATTATTATAATAATTATTATTATTACTACTAATAATTTTTTTTATTTATAGTAATTATGTTTTTAATTCCAAAAAATAAAAATAATAAAAATTAAAATTAAAAATAATAAAAAATAATATTAATGTAAATAATGATGGAACTAAATTTAGAAGACATGAAATTATATTACATAATTGCTTCTCACTTTTACTTAAATCACATCAGGTGACGTGGCGTTCGCATGTAAAATGACGCCCAAAAAAGGGGATGCAACACGAGGACTTCCCAGGAGGTCACCCATCCTAGTACTACTCTCGCCCAAGCACGCTTAACTGCGGAGTTCTGATGGGATCCGGTGCTTTAGTGCTGGTATGATCGCATCCGTTATGAATCACATTTTTTGGATTATGAGAAAATCATAATAATCATAACGAATAAACCAAAATATCAATATTAATACCAATTTTCATGAAAAATACATTAAAAAGTCTTATAAAATTACAGAAATTTATACAAAATAATTAAATTAATATAAAATATTATTATAATAATTATTATTATTACTACTAATAATTTTTTTTATTTATAGTAATTATGTTTTTAATTCCAAAAAATAAAAATAATAAAAATTAAAATTAAAAATAATAAAAAATAATATTAATGTAAATAATAATTTAGAAGACATGAAATTATATTACATAATTGCTTCTCACTTTTACTTAAATCACATCAGGTGACGTGGCGTTCGCATGTAAAATGACGCCCAAAAAAGGGGATGCAACACGAGGACTTCCCAGGAGGTCACCCATCCTAGTACTACTCTCGCCCAAGCACGCTTAACTGCGGAGTTCTGATGGGATCCGGTGCTTTAGTGCTGGTATGATCGCATCCGTTATGAATCACATTTTTTGGATTATGAGAAAATCATAATAATCATAAAGAATAAACCAAAATATCAATATTAATACCAATTTTCATGAAAAATACATTAAAAAGTCTTATAAAATTACAGAAATTTATACAAAATAATTAAATTAATATAAAATATTATTATAATAATTATTATTATTACTACTAATAATTTTTTTTATTTATAGTAATTATGTTTTTAATTCCAAAAAATAAAAATAATAAAAATTAAAATTAAAAATAATAAAAAATAATATTAATGTAAATAATGATGGAACTAAATTTAGAAGACATGAAATTATATTACATAATTGCTTCTCACTTTTACTTAAATCACATCAGGTGACGTGGCGTTCGCATGTAAAATGACGCCCAAAAAAGGGGATGCAACACGAGGACTTCCCAGGAGGTCACCCATCCTAGTACTACTCTCGCCCAAGCACGCTTAACTGCGGAGTTCTGATGGGATCCGGTGCTTTAGTGCTGGTATGATCGCATCCGTTATGAATCACATTTTTTGGATTATGAGAAAATCATAATAATCATAACGAATAAACCAAAATATCAATATTAATACCAATTTTCATGAAAAATACATTAAAAAGTCTTATAAAATTACAGAAATTTATACAAAATAATTAAATTAATATAAAATATTATTATAATAATTATTATTATTACTACTAATAATTTTTTTTATTTATAGTAATTATGTTTTTAATTCCAAAAAATAAAAATAATAAAAATTAAAATTAAAAATAATAAAAAATAATATTAATGTAAATAATGATGGAACTAAATTTAGAAGACATGAAATTATATTACATAATTGCTTCTCACTTTTACTTAAATCACATCAGGTGACGTGGCGTTCGCATGTAAAATGACGCCCAAAAAAGGGGATGCAACACGAGGACTTCCCAGGAGGTCACCCATCCTAGTACTACTCTCGCCCAAGCACGCTTAACTGCGGAGTTCTGATGGGATCCGGTGCTTTAGTGCTGGTATGATCGCATCCGTTATGAATCACATTTTTTGGATTATGAGAAAATCATAATAATCATAACGAATAAACCAAAATATCAATATTAATACCAATTTTCATGAAAAATACATTAAAAAGTCTTATAAAATTACAGAAATTTATACAAAATAATTAAATTAATATAAAATATTATTATAATAATTATTATTATTACTACTAATAATTTTTTTTATTTATAGTAATTATGTTTTTAATTCCAAAAAATAAAAATAATAAAAATTAAAATTAAAAATAATAAAAAATAATATTAATGTAAATAATAATTTAGAAGACATGAAATTATATTACATAATTGCTTCTCACTTTTACTTAAATCACATCAGGTGACGTGGCGTTCGCATGTAAAATGACGCCCAAAAAAGGGGATGCAACACGAGGACTTCCCAGGAGGTCACCCATCCTAGTACTACTCTCGCCCAAGCACGCTTAACTGCGGAGTTCTGATGGGATCCGGTGCTTTAGTGCTGGTATGATCGCATCCGTTATGAATCACATTTTTTGGATTATGAGAAAATCATAATAATCATAAAGAATAAACCAAAATATCAATATTAATACCAATTTTCATGAAAAATACATTAAAAAGTCTTATAAAATTACAGAAATTTATACAAAATAATTAAATTAATATAAAATATTATTATAATAATTATTATTATTACTACTAATAATTTTTTTTATTTATAGTAATTATGTTTTTAATTCCAAAAAATAAAAATAATAAAAATTAAAATTAAAAATAATAAAAAATAATATTAATGTAAATAATGATGGAACTAAATTTAGAAGACATGAAATTATATTACATAATTGCTTCTCACTTTTACTTAAATCACATCAGGTGACGTGGCGTTCGCATGTAAAATGACGCCCAAAAAAGGGGATGCAACACGAGGACTTCCCAGGAGGTCACCCATCCTAGTACTACTCTCGCCCAAGCACGCTTAACTGCGGAGTTCTGATGGGATCCGGTGCTTTAGTGCTGGTATGATCGCATCCGTTATGAATCACATTTTTTGGATTATGAGAAAATCATAATAATCATAACGAATAAACCAAAATATCAATATTAATACCAATTTTCATGAAAAATACATTAAAAAGTCTTATAAAATTACAGAAATTTATACAAAATAATTAAATTAATATAAAATATTATTATAATAATTATTATTATTACTACTAATAATTTTTTTTATTTATAGTAATTATGTTTTTAATTCCAAAAAATAAAAATAATAAAAATTAAAATTAAAAATAATAAAAAATAATATTAATGTAAATAATAATTTAGAAGACATGAAATTATATTACATAATTGCTTCTCACTTTTACTTAAATCACATCAGGTGACGTGGCGTTCGCATGTAAAATGACGCCCAAAAAAGGGGATGCAACACGAGGACTTCCCAGGAGGTCACCCATCCTAGTACTACTCTCGCCCAAGCACGCTTAACTGCGGAGTTCTGATGGGATCCGGTGCTTTAGTGCTGGTATGATCGCATCCGTTATGAATCACATTTTTTGGATTATGAGAAAATCATAATAATCATAAAGAATAAACCAAAATATCAATATTAATACCAATTTTCATGAAAAATACATTAAAAAGTCTTATAAAATTACAGAAATTTATACAAAATAATTAAATTAATATAAAATATTATTATAATAATTATTATTATTACTACTAATAATTTTTTTTATTTATAGTAATTATGTTTTTAATTCCAAAAAATAAAAATAATAAAAATTAAAATTAAAAATAATAAAAAATAATATTAATGTAAATAATGATGGAACTAAATTTAGAAGACATGAAATTATATTACATAATTGCTTCTCACTTTTACTTAAATCACATCAGGTGACGTGGCGTTCGCATGTAAAATGACGCCCAAAAAAGGGGATGCAACACGAGGACTTCCCAGGAGGTCACCCATCCTAGTACTACTCTCGCCCAAGCACGCTTAACTGCGGAGTTCTGATGGGATCCGGTGCTTTAGTGCTGGTATGATCGCATCCGTTATGAATCACATTTTTTGGATTATGAGAAAATCATAATAATCATAAAGAATAAACCAAAATATCAATATTAATACCAATTTTCATGAAAAATACATTAAAAAGTCTTATAAAATTACAGAAATTTATACAAAATAATTAAATTAATATAAAATATTATTATAATAATTATTATTATTACTACTAATAATTTTTTTTATTTATAGTAATTATGTTTTTAATTCCAAAAAATAAAAATAATAAAAATTAAAATTAAAAATAATAAAAAATAATATTAATGTAAATAATGATGGAACTAAATTTAGAAGACATGAAATTATATTACATAATTGCTTCTCACTTTTACTTAAATCACATCAGGTGACGTGGCGTTCGCATGTAAAATGACGCCCAAAAAAGGGGATGCAACACGAGGACTTCCCAGGAGGTCACCCATCCTAGTACTACTCTCGCCCAAGCACGCTTAACTGCGGAGTTCTGATGGGATCCGGTGCTTTAGTGCTGGTATGATCGCATCCGTTATGAATCACATTTTTTGGATTATGAGAAAATCATAATAATCATAACGAATAAACCAAAATATCAATATTAATACCAATTTTCATGAAAAATACATTAAAAAGTCTTATAAAATTACAGAAATTTATACAAAATAATTAAATTAATATAAAATATTATTATAATAATTATTATTATTACTACTAATAATTTTTTTTATTTATAGTAATTATGTTTTTAATTCCAAAAAATAAAAATAATAAAAATTAAAATTAAAAATAATAAAAAATAATATTAATGTAAATAATAATTTAGAAGACATGAAATTATATTACATAATTGCTTCTCACTTTTACTTAAATCACATCAGGTGACGTGGCGTTCGCATGTAAAATGACGCCCAAAAAAGGGGATGCAACACGAGGACTTCCCAGGAGGTCACCCATCCTAGTACTACTCTCGCCCAAGCACGCTTAACTGCGGAGTTCTGATGGGATCCGGTGCTTTAGTGCTGGTATGATCGCATCCGTTATGAATCACATTTTTTGGATTATGAGAAAATCATAATAATCATAAAGAATAAACCAAAATATCAATATTAATACCAATTTTCATGAAAAATACATTAAAAAGTCTTATAAAATTACAGAAATTTATACAAAATAATTAAATTAATATAAAATATTATTATAATAATTATTATTATTACTACTAATAATTTTTTTTATTTATAGTAATTATGTTTTTAATTCCAAAAAATAAAAATAATAAAAATTAAAATTAAAAATAATAAAAAATAATATTAATGTAAATAATGATGGAACTAAATTTAGAAGACATGAAATTATATTACATAATTGCTTCTCACTTTTACTTAAATCACATCAGGTGACGTGGCGTTCGCATGTAAAATGACGCCCAAAAAAGGGGATGCAACACGAGGACTTCCCAGGAGGTCACCCATCCTAGTACTACTCTCGCCCAAGCACGCTTAACTGCGGAGTTCTGATGGGATCCGGTGCTTTAGTGCTGGTATGATCGCATCCGTTATGAATCACATTTTTTGGATTATGAGAAAATCATAATAATCATAACGAATAAACCAAAATATCAATATTAATACCAATTTTCATGAAAAATACATTAAAAAGTCTTATAAAATTACAGAAATTTATACAAAATAATTAAATTAATATAAAATATTATTATAATAATTATTATTATTACTACTAATAATTTTTTTTATTTATAGTAATTATGTTTTTAATTCCAAAAAATAAAAATAATAAAAATTAAAATTAAAAATAATAAAAAATAATATTAATGTAAATAATAATTTAGAAGACATGAAATTATATTACATAATTGCTTCTCACTTTTACTTAAATCACATCAGGTGACGTGGCGTTCGCATGTAAAATGACGCCCAAAAAAGGGGATGCAACACGAGGACTTCCCAGGAGGTCACCCATCCTAGTACTACTCTCGCCCAAGCACGCTTAACTGCGGAGTTCTGATGGGATCCGGTGCTTTAGTGCTGGTATGATCGCATCCGTTATGAATCACATTTTTTGGATTATGAGAAAATCATAATAATCATAAAGAATAAACCAAAATATCAATATTAATACCAATTTTCATGAAAAATACATTAAAAAGTCTTATAAAATTACAGAAATTTATACAAAATAATTAAATTAATATAAAATATTATTATAATAATTATTATTATTACTACTAATAATTTTTTTTATTTATAGTAATTATGTTTTTAATTCCAAAAAATAAAAATAATAAAAATTAAAATTAAAAATAATAAAAAATAATATTAATGTAAATAATGATGGAACTAAATTTAGAAGACATGAAATTATATTACATAATTGCTTCTCACTTTTACTTAAATCACATCAGGTGACGTGGCGTTCGCATGTAAAATGACGCCCAAAAAAGGGGATGCAACACGAGGACTTCCCAGGAGGTCACCCATCCTAGTACTACTCTCGCCCAAGCACGCTTAACTGCGGAGTTCTGATGGGATCCGGTGCTTTAGTGCTGGTATGATCGCATCCGTTATGAATCACATTTTTTGGATTATGAGAAAATCATAATAATCATAACGAATAAACCAAAATATCAATATTAATACCAATTTTCATGAAAAATACATTAAAAAGTCTTATAAAATTACAGAAATTTATACAAAATAATTAAATTAATATAAAATATTATTATAATAATTATTATTATTACTACTAATAATTTTTTTTATTTATAGTAATTATGTTTTTAATTCCAAAAAATAAAAATAATAAAAATTAAAATTAAAAATAATAAAAAATAATATTAATGTAAATAATAATTTAGAAGACATGAAATTATATTACATAATTGCTTCTCACTTTTACTTAAATCACATCAGGTGACGTGGCGTTCGCATGTAAAATGACGCCCAAAAAAGGGGATGCAACACGAGGACTTCCCAGGAGGTCACCCATCCTAGTACTACTCTCGCCCAAGCACGCTTAACTGCGGAGTTCTGATGGGATCCGGTGCTTTAGTGCTGGTATGATCGCATCCGTTATGAATCACATTTTTTGGATTATGAGAAAATCATAATAATCATAAAGAATAAACCAAAATATCAATATTAATACCAATTTTCATGAAAAATACATTAAAAAGTCTTATAAAATTACAGAAATTTATACAAAATAATTAAATTAATATAAAATATTATTATAATAATTATTATTATTACTACTAATAATTTTTTTTATTTATAGTAATTATGTTTTTAATTCCAAAAAATAAAAATAATAAAAATTAAAATTAAAAATAATAAAAAATAATATTAATGTAAATAATGATGGAACTAAATTTAGAAGACATGAAATTATATTACATAATTGCTTCTCACTTTTACTTAAATCACATCAGGTGACGTGGCGTTCGCATGTAAAATGACGCCCAAAAAAGGGGATGCAACACGAGGACTTCCCAGGAGGTCACCCATCCTAGTACTACTCTCGCCCAAGCACGCTTAACTGCGGAGTTCTGATGGGATCCGGTGCTTTAGTGCTGGTATGATCGCATCCGTTATGAATCACATTTTTTGGATTATGAGAAAATCATAATAATCATAACGAATAAACCAAAATATCAATATTAATACCAATTTTCATGAAAAATACATTAAAAAGTCTTATAAAATTACAGAAATTTATACAAAATAATTAAATTAATATAAAATATTATTATAATAATTATTATTATTACTACTAATAATTTTTTTTATTTATAGTAATTATGTTTTTAATTCCAAAAAATAAAAATAATAAAAATTAAAATTAAAAATAATAAAAAATAATATTAATGTAAATAATAATTTAGAAGACATGAAATTATATTACATAATTGCTTCTCACTTTTACTTAAATCACATCAGGTGACGTGGCGTTCGCATGTAAAATGACGCCCAAAAAAGGGGATGCAACACGAGGACTTCCCAGGAGGTCACCCATCCTAGTACTACTCTCGCCCAAGCACGCTTAACTGCGGAGTTCTGATGGGATCCGGTGCTTTAGTGCTGGTATGATCGCATCCGTTATGAATCACATTTTTTGGATTATGAGAAAATCATAATAATCATAAAGAATAAACCAAAATATCAATATTAATACCAATTTTCATGAAAAATACATTAAAAAGTCTTATAAAATTACAGAAATTTATACAAAATAATTAAATTAATATAAAATATTATTATAATAATTATTATTATTACTACTAATAATTTTTTTTATTTATAGTAATTATGTTTTTAATTCCAAAAAATAAAAATAATAAAAATTAAAATTAAAAATAATAAAAAATAATATTAATGTAAATAATGATGGAACTAAATTTAGAAGACATGAAATTATATTACATAATTGCTTCTCACTTTTACTTAAATCACATCAGGTGACGTGGCGTTCGCATGTAAAATGACGCCCAAAAAAGGGGATGCAACACGAGGACTTCCCAGGAGGTCACCCATCCTAGTACTACTCTCGCCCAAGCACGCTTAACTGCGGAGTTCTGATGGGATCCGGTGCTTTAGTGCTGGTATGATCGCATCCGTTATGAATCACATTTTTTGGATTATGAGAAAATCATAATAATCATAAAGAATAAACCAAAATATCAATATTAATACCAATTTTCATGAAAAATACATTAAAAAGTCTTATAAAATTACAGAAATTTATACAAAATAATTAAATTAATATAAAATATTATTATAATAATTATTATTATTACTACTAATAATTTTTTTTATTTATAGTAATTATGTTTTTAATTCCAAAAAATAAAAATAATAAAAATTAAAATTAAAAATAATAAAAAATAATATTAATGTAAATAATGATGGAACTAAATTTAGAAGACATGAAATTATATTACATAATTGCTTCTCACTTTTACTTAAATCACATCAGGTGACGTGGCGTTCGCATGTAAAATGACGCCCAAAAAAGGGGATGCAACACGAGGACTTCCCAGGAGGTCACCCATCCTAGTACTACTCTCGCCCAAGCACGCTTAACTGCGGAGTTCTGATGGGATCCGGTGCTTTAGTGCTGGTATGATCGCATCCGTTATGAATCACATTTTTTGGATTATGAGAAAATCATAATAATCATAACGAATAAACCAAAATATCAATATTAATACCAATTTTCATGAAAAATACATTAAAAAGTCTTATAAAATTACAGAAATTTATACAAAATAATTAAATTAATATAAAATATTATTATAATAATTATTATTATTACTACTAATAATTTTTTTTATTTATAGTAATTATGTTTTTAATTCCAAAAAATAAAAATAATAAAAATTAAAATTAAAAATAATAAAAAATAATATTAATGTAAATAATAATTTAGAAGACATGAAATTATATTACATAATTGCTTCTCACTTTTACTTAAATCACATCAGGTGACGTGGCGTTCGCATGTAAAATGACGCCCAAAAAAGGGGATGCAACACGAGGACTTCCCAGGAGGTCACCCATCCTAGTACTACTCTCGCCCAAGCACGCTTAACTGCGGAGTTCTGATGGGATCCGGTGCTTTAGTGCTGGTATGATCGCATCCGTTATGAATCACATTTTTTGGATTATGAGAAAATCATAATAATCATAAAGAATAAACCAAAATATCAATATTAATACCAATTTTCATGAAAAATACATTAAAAAGTCTTATAAAATTACAGAAATTTATACAAAATAATTAAATTAATATAAAATATTATTATAATAATTATTATTATTACTACTAATAATTTTTTTTATTTATAGTAATTATGTTTTTAATTCCAAAAAATAAAAATAATAAAAATTAAAATTAAAAATAATAAAAAATAATATTAATGTAAATAATGATGGAACTAAATTTAGAAGACATGAAATTATATTACATAATTGCTTCTCACTTTTACTTAAATCACATCAGGTGACGTGGCGTTCGCATGTAAAATGACGCCCAAAAAAGGGGATGCAACACGAGGACTTCCCAGGAGGTCACCCATCCTAGTACTACTCTCGCCCAAGCACGCTTAACTGCGGAGTTCTGATGGGATCCGGTGCTTTAGTGCTGGTATGATCGCATCCGTTATGAATCACATTTTTTGGATTATGAGAAAATCATAATAATCATAACGAATAAACCAAAATATCAATATTAATACCAATTTTCATGAAAAATACATTAAAAAGTCTTATAAAATTACAGAAATTTATACAAAATAATTAAATTAATATAAAATATTATTATAATAATTATTATTATTACTACTAATAATTTTTTTTATTTATAGTAATTATGTTTTTAATTCCAAAAAATAAAAATAATAAAAATTAAAATTAAAAATAATAAAAAATAATATTAATGTAAATAATAATTTAGAAGACATGAAATTATATTACATAATTGCTTCTCACTTTTACTTAAATCACATCAGGTGACGTGGCGTTCGCATGTAAAATGACGCCCAAAAAAGGGGATGCAACACGAGGACTTCCCAGGAGGTCACCCATCCTAGTACTACTCTCGCCCAAGCACGCTTAACTGCGGAGTTCTGATGGGATCCGGTGCTTTAGTGCTGGTATGATCGCATCCGTTATGAATCACATTTTTTGGATTATGAGAAAATCATAATAATCATAAAGAATAAACCAAAATATCAATATTAATACCAATTTTCATGAAAAATACATTAAAAAGTCTTATAAAATTACAGAAATTTATACAAAATAATTAAATTAATATAAAATATTATTATAATAATTATTATTATTACTACTAATAATTTTTTTTATTTATAGTAATTATGTTTTTAATTCCAAAAAATAAAAATAATAAAAATTAAAATTAAAAATAATAAAAAATAATATTAATGTAAATAATGATGGAACTAAATTTAGAAGACATGAAATTATATTACATAATTGCTTCTCACTTTTACTTAAATCACATCAGGTGACGTGGCGTTCGCATGTAAAATGACGCCCAAAAAAGGGGATGCAACACGAGGACTTCCCAGGAGGTCACCCATCCTAGTACTACTCTCGCCCAAGCACGCTTAACTGCGGAGTTCTGATGGGATCCGGTGCTTTAGTGCTGGTATGATCGCATCCGTTATGAATCACATTTTTTGGATTATGAGAAAATCATAATAATCATAACGAATAAACCAAAATATCAATATTAATACCAATTTTCATGAAAAATACATTAAAAAGTCTTATAAAATTACAGAAATTTATACAAAATAATTAAATTAATATAAAATATTATTATAATAATTATTATTATTACTACTAATAATTTTTTTTATTTATAGTAATTATGTTTTTAATTCCAAAAAATAAAAATAATAAAAATTAAAATTAAAAATAATAAAAAATAATATTAATGTAAATAATAATTTAGAAGACATGAAATTATATTACATAATTGCTTCTCACTTTTACTTAAATCACATCAGGTGACGTGGCGTTCGCATGTAAAATGACGCCCAAAAAAGGGGATGCAACACGAGGACTTCCCAGGAGGTCACCCATCCTAGTACTACTCTCGCCCAAGCACGCTTAACTGCGGAGTTCTGATGGGATCCGGTGCTTTAGTGCTGGTATGATCGCATCCGTTATGAATCACATTTTTTGGATTATGAGAAAATCATAATAATCATAAAGAATAAACCAAAATATCAATATTAATACCAATTTTCATGAAAAATACATTAAAAAGTCTTATAAAATTACAGAAATTTATACAAAATAATTAAATTAATATAAAATATTATTATAATAATTATTATTATTACTACTAATAATTTTTTTTATTTATAGTAATTATGTTTTTAATTCCAAAAAATAAAAATAATAAAAATTAAAATTAAAAATAATAAAAAATAATATTAATGTAAATAATAATTTAGAAGACATGAAATTATATTACATAATTGCTTCTCACTTTTACTTAAATCACATCAGGTGACGTGGCGTTCGCATGTAAAATGACGCCCAAAAAAGGGGATGCAACACGAGGACTTCCCAGGAGGTCACCCATCCTAGTACTACTCTCGCCCAAGCACGCTTAACTGCGGAGTTCTGATGGGATCCGGTGCTTTAGTGCTGGTATGATCGCATCCGTTATGAATCACATTTTTTGGATTATGAGAAAATCATAATAATCATAACGAATAAACCAAAATATCAATATTAATACCAATTTTCATGAAAAATACATTAAAAAGTCTTATAAAATTACAGAAATTTATACAAAATAATTAAATTAATATAAAATATTATTATAATAATTATTATTATTACTACTAATAATTTTTTTTATTTATAGTAATTATGTTTTTAATTCCAAAAAATAAAAATAATAAAAATTAAAATTAAAAATAATAAAAAATAATATTAATGTAAATAATAATTTAGAAGACATGAAATTATATTACATAATTGCTTCTCACTTTTACTTAAATCACATCAGGTGACGTGGCGTTCGCATGTAAAATGACGCCCAAAAAAGGGGATGCAACACGAGGACTTCCCAGGAGGTCACCCATCCTAGTACTACTCTCGCCCAAGCACGCTTAACTGCGGAGTTCTGATGGGATCCGGTGCTTTAGTGCTGGTATGATCGCATCCGTTATGAATCACATTTTTTGGATTATGAGAAAATCATAATAATCATAAAGAATAAACCAAAATATCAATATTAATACCAATTTTCATGAAAAATACATTAAAAAGTCTTATAAAATTACAGAAATTTATACAAAATAATTAAATTAATATAAAATATTATTATAATAATTATTATTATTACTACTAATAATTTTTTTTATTTATAGTAATTATGTTTTTAATTCCAAAAAATAAAAATAATAAAAATTAAAATTAAAAATAATAAAAAATAATATTAATGTAAATAATGATGGAACTAAATTTAGAAGACATGAAATTATATTACATAATTGCTTCTCACTTTTACTTAAATCACATCAGGTGACGTGGCGTTCGCATGTAAAATGACGCCCAAAAAAGGGGATGCAACACGAGGACTTCCCAGGAGGTCACCCATCCTAGTACTACTCTCGCCCAAGCACGCTTAACTGCGGAGTTCTGATGGGATCCGGTGCTTTAGTGCTGGTATGATCGCATCCGTTATGAATCACATTTTTTGGATTATGAGAAAATCATAATAATCATAACGAATAAACCAAAATATCAATATTAATACCAATTTTCATGAAAAATACATTAAAAAGTCTTATAAAATTACAGAAATTTATACAAAATAATTAAATTAATATAAAATATTATTATAATAATTATTATTATTACTACTAATAATTTTTTTTATTTATAGTAATTATGTTTTTAATTCCAAAAAATAAAAATAATAAAAATTAAAATTAAAAATAATAAAAAATAATATTAATGTAAATAATAATTTAGAAGACATGAAATTATATTACATAATTGCTTCTCACTTTTACTTAAATCACATCAGGTGACGTGGCGTTCGCATGTAAAATGACGCCCAAAAAAGGGGATGCAACACGAGGACTTCCCAGGAGGTCACCCATCCTAGTACTACTCTCGCCCAAGCACGCTTAACTGCGGAGTTCTGATGGGATCCGGTGCTTTAGTGCTGGTATGATCGCATCCGTTATGAATCACATTTTTTGGATTATGAGAAAATCATAATAATCATAAAGAATAAACCAAAATATCAATATTAATACCAATTTTCATGAAAAATACATTAAAAAGTCTTATAAAATTACAGAAATTTATACAAAATAATTAAATTAATATAAAATATTATTATAATAATTATTATTATTACTACTAATAATTTTTTTTATTTATAGTAATTATGTTTTTAATTCCAAAAAATAAAAATAATAAAAATTAAAATTAAAAATAATAAAAAATAATATTAATGTAAATAATGATGGAACTAAATTTAGAAGACATGAAATTATATTACATAATTGCTTCTCACTTTTACTTAAATCACATCAGGTGACGTGGCGTTCGCATGTAAAATGACGCCCAAAAAAGGGGATGCAACACGAGGACTTCCCAGGAGGTCACCCATCCTAGTACTACTCTCGCCCAAGCACGCTTAACTGCGGAGTTCTGATGGGATCCGGTGCTTTAGTGCTGGTATGATCGCATCCGTTATGAATCACATTTTTTGGATTATGAGAAAATCATAATAATCATAACGAATAAACCAAAATATCAATATTAATACCAATTTTCATGAAAAATACATTAAAAAGTCTTATAAAATTACAGAAATTTATACAAAATAATTAAATTAATATAAAATATTATTATAATAATTATTATTATTACTACTAATAATTTTTTTTATTTATAGTAATTATGTTTTTAATTCCAAAAAATAAAAATAATAAAAATTAAAATTAAAAATAATAAAAAATAATATTAATGTAAATAATAATTTAGAAGACATGAAATTATATTACATAATTGCTTCTCACTTTTACTTAAATCACATCAGGTGACGTGGCGTTCGCATGTAAAATGACGCCCAAAAAAGGGGATGCAACACGAGGACTTCCCAGGAGGTCACCCATCCTAGTACTACTCTCGCCCAAGCACGCTTAACTGCGGAGTTCTGATGGGATCCGGTGCTTTAGTGCTGGTATGATCGCATCCGTTATGAATCACATTTTTTGGATTATGAGAAAATCATAATAATCATAAAGAATAAACCAAAATATCAATATTAATACCAATTTTCATGAAAAATACATTAAAAAGTCTTATAAAATTACAGAAATTTATACAAAATAATTAAATTAATATAAAATATTATTATAATAATTATTATTATTACTACTAATAATTTTTTTTATTTATAGTAATTATGTTTTTAATTCCAAAAAATAAAAATAATAAAAATTAAAATTAAAAATAATAAAAAATAATATTAATGTAAATAATGATGGAACTAAATTTAGAAGACATGAAATTATATTACATAATTGCTTCTCACTTTTACTTAAATCACATCAGGTGACGTGGCGTTCGCATGTAAAATGACGCCCAAAAAAGGGGATGCAACACGAGGACTTCCCAGGAGGTCACCCATCCTAGTACTACTCTCGCCCAAGCACGCTTAACTGCGGAGTTCTGATGGGATCCGGTGCTTTAGTGCTGGTATGATCGCATCCGTTATGAATCACATTTTTTGGATTATGAGAAAATCATAATAATCATAACGAATAAACCAAAATATCAATATTAATACCAATTTTCATGAAAAATACATTAAAAAGTCTTATAAAATTACAGAAATTTATACAAAATAATTAAATTAATATAAAATATTATTATAATAATTATTATTATTACTACTAATAATTTTTTTTATTTATAGTAATTATGTTTTTAATTCCAAAAAATAAAAATAATAAAAATTAAAATTAAAAATAATAAAAAATAATATTAATGTAAATAATGATGGAACTAAATTTAGAAGACATGAAATTATATTACATAATTGCTTCTCACTTTTACTTAAATCACATCAGGTGACGTGGCGTTCGCATGTAAAATGACGCCCAAAAAAGGGGATGCAACACGAGGACTTCCCAGGAGGTCACCCATCCTAGTACTACTCTCGCCCAAGCACGCTTAACTGCGGAGTTCTGATGGGATCCGGTGCTTTAGTGCTGGTATGATCGCATCCGTTATGAATCACATTTTTTGGATTATGAGAAAATCATAATAATCATAAAGAATAAACCAAAATATCAATATTAATACCAATTTTCATGAAAAATACATTAAAAAGTCTTATAAAATTACAGAAATTTATACAAAATAATTAAATTAATATAAAATATTATTATAATAATTATTATTATTACTACTAATAATTTTTTTTATTTATAGTAATTATGTTTTTAATTCCAAAAAATAAAAATAATAAAAATTAAAATTAAAAATAATAAAAAATAATATTAATGTAAATAATGATGGAACTAAATTTAGAAGACATGAAATTATATTACATAATTGCTTCTCACTTTTACTTAAATCACATCAGGTGACGTGGCGTTCGCATGTAAAATGACGCCCAAAAAAGGGGATGCAACACGAGGACTTCCCAGGAGGTCACCCATCCTAGTACTACTCTCGCCCAAGCACGCTTAACTGCGGAGTTCTGATGGGATCCGGTGCTTTAGTGCTGGTATGATCGCATCCGTTATGAATCACATTTTTTGGATTATGAGAAAATCATAATAATCATAACGAATAAACCAAAATATCAATATTAATACCAATTTTCATGAAAAATACATTAAAAAGTCTTATAAAATTACAGAAATTTATACAAAATAATTAAATTAATATAAAATATTATTATAATAATTATTATTATTACTACTAATAATTTTTTTTATTTATAGTAATTATGTTTTTAATTCCAAAAAATAAAAATAATAAAAATTAAAATTAAAAATAATAAAAAATAATATTAATGTAAATAATAATTTAGAAGACATGAAATTATATTACATAATTGCTTCTCACTTTTACTTAAATCACATCAGGTGACGTGGCGTTCGCATGTAAAATGACGCCCAAAAAAGGGGATGCAACACGAGGACTTCCCAGGAGGTCACCCATCCTAGTACTACTCTCGCCCAAGCACGCTTAACTGCGGAGTTCTGATGGGATCCGGTGCTTTAGTGCTGGTATGATCGCATCCGTTATGAATCACATTTTTTGGATTATGAGAAAATCATAATAATCATAAAGAATAAACCAAAATATCAATATTAATACCAATTTTCATGAAAAATACATTAAAAAGTCTTATAAAATTACAGAAATTTATACAAAATAATTAAATTAATATAAAATATTATTATAATAATTATTATTATTACTACTAATAATTTTTTTTATTTATAGTAATTATGTTTTTAATTCCAAAAAATAAAAATAATAAAAATTAAAATTAAAAATAATAAAAAATAATATTAATGTAAATAATGATGGAACTAAATTTAGAAGACATGAAATTATATTACATAATTGCTTCTCACTTTTACTTAAATCACATCAGGTGACGTGGCGTTCGCATGTAAAATGACGCCCAAAAAAGGGGATGCAACACGAGGACTTCCCAGGAGGTCACCCATCCTAGTACTACTCTCGCCCAAGCACGCTTAACTGCGGAGTTCTGATGGGATCCGGTGCTTTAGTGCTGGTATGATCGCATCCGTTATGAATCACATTTTTTGGATTATGAGAAAATCATAATAATCATAACGAATAAACCAAAATATCAATATTAATACCAATTTTCATGAAAAATACATTAAAAAGTCTTATAAAATTACAGAAATTTATACAAAATAATTAAATTAATATAAAATATTATTATAATAATTATTATTATTACTACTAATAATTTTTTTTATTTATAGTAATTATGTTTTTAATTCCAAAAAATAAAAATAATAAAAATTAAAATTAAAAATAATAAAAAATAATATTAATGTAAATAATAATTTAGAAGACATGAAATTATATTACATAATTGCTTCTCACTTTTACTTAAATCACATCAGGTGACGTGGCGTTCGCATGTAAAATGACGCCCAAAAAAGGGGATGCAACACGAGGACTTCCCAGGAGGTCACCCATCCTAGTACTACTCTCGCCCAAGCACGCTTAACTGCGGAGTTCTGATGGGATCCGGTGCTTTAGTGCTGGTATGATCGCATCCGTTATGAATCACATTTTTTGGATTATGAGAAAATCATAATAATCATAAAGAATAAACCAAAATATCAATATTAATACCAATTTTCATGAAAAATACATTAAAAAGTCTTATAAAATTACAGAAATTTATACAAAATAATTAAATTAATATAAAATATTATTATAATAATTATTATTATTACTACTAATAATTTTTTTTATTTATAGTAATTATGTTTTTAATTCCAAAAAATAAAAATAATAAAAATTAAAATTAAAAATAATAAAAAATAATATTAATGTAAATAATAATTTAGAAGACATGAAATTATATTACATAATTGCTTCTCACTTTTACTTAAATCACATCAGGTGACGTGGCGTTCGCATGTAAAATGACGCCCAAAAAAGGGGATGCAACACGAGGACTTCCCAGGAGGTCACCCATCCTAGTACTACTCTCGCCCAAGCACGCTTAACTGCGGAGTTCTGATGGGATCCGGTGCTTTAGTGCTGGTATGATCGCATCCGTTATGAATCACATTTTTTGGATTATGAGAAAATCATAATAATCATAAAGAATAAACCAAAATATCAATATTAATACCAATTTTCATGAAAAATACATTAAAAAGTCTTATAAAATTACAGAAATTTATACAAAATAATTAAATTAATATAAAATATTATTATAATAATTATTATTATTACTACTAATAATTTTTTTTATTTATAGTAATTATGTTTTTAATTCCAAAAAATAAAAATAATAAAAATTAAAATTAAAAATAATAAAAAATAATATTAATGTAAATAATGATGGAACTAAATTTAGAAGACATGAAATTATATTACATAATTGCTTCTCACTTTTACTTAAATCACATCAGGTGACGTGGCGTTCGCATGTAAAATGACGCCCAAAAAAGGGGATGCAACACGAGGACTTCCCAGGAGGTCACCCATCCTAGTACTACTCTCGCCCAAGCACGCTTAACTGCGGAGTTCTGATGGGATCCGGTGCTTTAGTGCTGGTATGATCGCATCCGTTATGAATCACATTTTTTGGATTATGAGAAAATCATAATAATCATAACGAATAAACCAAAATATCAATATTAATACCAATTTTCATGAAAAATACATTAAAAAGTCTTATAAAATTACAGAAATTTATACAAAATAATTAAATTAATATAAAATATTATTATAATAATTATTATTATTACTACTAATAATTTTTTTTATTTATAGTAATTATGTTTTTAATTCCAAAAAATAAAAATAATAAAAATTAAAATTAAAAATAATAAAAAATAATATTAATGTAAATAATAATTTAGAAGACATGAAATTATATTACATAATTGCTTCTCACTTTTACTTAAATCACATCAGGTGACGTGGCGTTCGCATGTAAAATGACGCCCAAAAAAGGGGATGCAACACGAGGACTTCCCAGGAGGTCACCCATCCTAGTACTACTCTCGCCCAAGCACGCTTAACTGCGGAGTTCTGATGGGATCCGGTGCTTTAGTGCTGGTATGATCGCATCCGTTATGAATCACATTTTTTGGATTATGAGAAAATCATAATAATCATAAAGAATAAACCAAAATATCAATATTAATACCAATTTTCATGAAAAATACATTAAAAAGTCTTATAAAATTACAGAAATTTATACAAAATAATTAAATTAATATAAAATATTATTATAATAATTATTATTATTACTACTAATAATTTTTTTTATTTATAGTAATTATGTTTTTAATTCCAAAAAATAAAAATAATAAAAATTAAAATTAAAAATAATAAAAAATAATATTAATGTAAATAATGATGGAACTAAATTTAGAAGACATGAAATTATATTACATAATTGCTTCTCACTTTTACTTAAATCACATCAGGTGACGTGGCGTTCGCATGTAAAATGACGCCCAAAAAAGGGGATGCAACACGAGGACTTCCCAGGAGGTCACCCATCCTAGTACTACTCTCGCCCAAGCACGCTTAACTGCGGAGTTCTGATGGGATCCGGTGCTTTAGTGCTGGTATGATCGCATCCGTTATGAATCACATTTTTTGGATTATGAGAAAATCATAATAATCATAACGAATAAACCAAAATATCAATATTAATACCAATTTTCATGAAAAATACATTAAAAAGTCTTATAAAATTACAGAAATTTATACAAAATAATTAAATTAATATAAAATATTATTATAATAATTATTATTATTACTACTAATAATTTTTTTTATTTATAGTAATTATGTTTTTAATTCCAAAAAATAAAAATAATAAAAATTAAAATTAAAAATAATAAAAAATAATATTAATGTAAATAATAATTTAGAAGACATGAAATTATATTACATAATTGCTTCTCACTTTTACTTAAATCACATCAGGTGACGTGGCGTTCGCATGTAAAATGACGCCCAAAAAAGGGGATGCAACACGAGGACTTCCCAGGAGGTCACCCATCCTAGTACTACTCTCGCCCAAGCACGCTTAACTGCGGAGTTCTGATGGGATCCGGTGCTTTAGTGCTGGTATGATCGCATCCGTTATGAATCACATTTTTTGGATTATGAGAAAATCATAATAATCATAAAGAATAAACCAAAATATCAATATTAATACCAATTTTCATGAAAAATACATTAAAAAGTCTTATAAAATTACAGAAATTTATACAAAATAATTAAATTAATATAAAATATTATTATAATAATTATTATTATTACTACTAATAATTTTTTTTATTTATAGTAATTATGTTTTTAATTCCAAAAAATAAAAATAATAAAAATTAAAATTAAAAATAATAAAAAATAATATTAATGTAAATAATGATGGAACTAAATTTAGAAGACATGAAATTATATTACATAATTGCTTCTCACTTTTACTTAAATCACATCAGGTGACGTGGCGTTCGCATGTAAAATGACGCCCAAAAAAGGGGATGCAACACGAGGACTTCCCAGGAGGTCACCCATCCTAGTACTACTCTCGCCCAAGCACGCTTAACTGCGGAGTTCTGATGGGATCCGGTGCTTTAGTGCTGGTATGATCGCATCCGTTATGAATCACATTTTTTGGATTATGAGAAAATCATAATAATCATAACGAATAAACCAAAATATCAATATTAATACCAATTTTCATGAAAAATACATTAAAAAGTCTTATAAAATTACAGAAATTTATACAAAATAATTAAATTAATATAAAATATTATTATAATAATTATTATTATTACTACTAATAATTTTTTTTATTTATAGTAATTATGTTTTTAATTCCAAAAAATAAAAATAATAAAAATTAAAATTAAAAATAATAAAAAATAATATTAATGTAAATAATAATTTAGAAGACATGAAATTATATTACATAATTGCTTCTCACTTTTACTTAAATCACATCAGGTGACGTGGCGTTCGCATGTAAAATGACGCCCAAAAAAGGGGATGCAACACGAGGACTTCCCAGGAGGTCACCCATCCTAGTACTACTCTCGCCCAAGCACGCTTAACTGCGGAGTTCTGATGGGATCCGGTGCTTTAGTGCTGGTATGATCGCATCCGTTATGAATCACATTTTTTGGATTATGAGAAAATCATAATAATCATAAAGAATAAACCAAAATATCAATATTAATACCAATTTTCATGAAAAATACATTAAAAAGTCTTATAAAATTACAGAAATTTATACAAAATAATTAAATTAATATAAAATATTATTATAATAATTATTATTATTACTACTAATAATTTTTTTTATTTATAGTAATTATGTTTTTAATTCCAAAAAATAAAAATAATAAAAATTAAAATTAAAAATAATAAAAAATAATATTAATGTAAATAATGATGGAACTAAATTTAGAAGACATGAAATTATATTACATAATTGCTTCTCACTTTTACTTAAATCACATCAGGTGACGTGGCGTTCGCATGTAAAATGACGCCCAAAAAAGGGGATGCAACACGAGGACTTCCCAGGAGGTCACCCATCCTAGTACTACTCTCGCCCAAGCACGCTTAACTGCGGAGTTCTGATGGGATCCGGTGCTTTAGTGCTGGTATGATCGCATCCGTTATGAATCACATTTTTTGGATTATGAGAAAATCATAATAATCATAACGAATAAACCAAAATATCAATATTAATACCAATTTTCATGAAAAATACATTAAAAAGTCTTATAAAATTACAGAAATTTATACAAAATAATTAAATTAATATAAAATATTATTATAATAATTATTATTATTACTACTAATAATTTTTTTTATTTATAGTAATTATGTTTTTAATTCCAAAAAATAAAAATAATAAAAATTAAAATTAAAAATAATAAAAAATAATATTAATGTAAATAATAATTTAGAAGACATGAAATTATATTACATAATTGCTTCTCACTTTTACTTAAATCACATCAGGTGACGTGGCGTTCGCATGTAAAATGACGCCCAAAAAAGGGGATGCAACACGAGGACTTCCCAGGAGGTCACCCATCCTAGTACTACTCTCGCCCAAGCACGCTTAACTGCGGAGTTCTGATGGGATCCGGTGCTTTAGTGCTGGTATGATCGCATCCGTTATGAATCACATTTTTTGGATTATGAGAAAATCATAATAATCATAAAGAATAAACCAAAATATCAATATTAATACCAATTTTCATGAAAAATACATTAAAAAGTCTTATAAAATTACAGAAATTTATACAAAATAATTAAATTAATATAAAATATTATTATAATAATTATTATTATTACTACTAATAATTTTTTTTATTTATAGTAATTATGTTTTTAATTCCAAAAAATAAAAATAATAAAAATTAAAATTAAAAATAATAAAAAATAATATTAATGTAAATAATGATGGAACTAAATTTAGAAGACATGAAATTATATTACATAATTGCTTCTCACTTTTACTTGTCTTAGATTTGGGCAAAATATTGTATTATTTGATATTACAAGGTTATATTTGTAAAACAACCCACCATTGCCAGAACTTGTTGCGTTCAGAGCCGGAACTCTCTCTTCACGACCTTAAGATCTGGTATCTACATCTTTGCAACTTCTCTCACTTTCACTTGATCTTCTCCCTGCTTGTAGCGATACTACTTGGTTCTTGTTTCGGTGGATTGTTTTTTCCTTCTTGTGAAAATTCCCTTCCAAATTGTTTGTCAATATGCTCCTAAATTTCCAATCAATAAAATTTTGATGTTTCAGACTGAAGTTAATATCTCAGAAGCGAAGCCTCTTTCCAACCGTGCACTATTTTAATTTCAGTAAATTGGGGCTCTAGATGAGAAAGATTGTCAACTACTAGGTATGCAACTCTAGCCATTTCTCACCAAACACAGTGACAAAGCTCCACAAATTTCGACATAATCCCCTCGTGCGATTTGCACCCAACTCCCTGTATTGAAGTGGCATCAGATCACGATCGAACCCTAATCTCCGACGGTACTGGCTTTTTGTAGAGCTGTCCGTATCAAATATAAGGTAGTTTGTTATTTTTACTATTATTCTTCATCTCCTAAGGTTCTGATTGTTTTAAATTCGGAGAGAATTTCGGTTTATATTTCCTGAGGGTTTCAATTGAGAGAATTGTTTTCAATTGATTTTCCAGCTTCTCTCTTTGCTAATATCCGCCTCCATTGATTTTATCTCTTCAATCAAGATGATTATTTTGTCCAAATACTACATTTTCGTTGAGCAAGTTTCAATATCATTCTTTTCAGTATAAAAATGGTTAGAACTGTAATTGGGAACTGATAAATGGAATTTATTTCGTAATCATGCAGATTCTGTCACTCTTTGGAATAATTTGCTATTCTTTTTGGCACATTCTTTTCAAGCAGGATGAACACGCCCACCAGGTGTTTGATGAAATGATTGATCGGCTGCAATCTTGAAATAGACTGCAACTATAACTTCTTTGCTCTCACTTCTGTATGGACTCTAAATAGTGAGTTTGTATCCGGGTTAAGTAATTATATATTTTTTTTCTTCTCTTTCAATTCAAATTTGTATATCTAAATGCGGTTAGGTAATTGAGCCACGCTACCTATTGATAAGTCCTTATTTTATTTTTCATTCAAATTGGTTGCTACAAAAATGACGAGCCCCTGGGCTGCATCAAGACCAACATTTTCAATTTGATACAATATATAATAAAAAAAAGCACAGTTTTACAATATATTTTTCATTCTTCCTCTTAAATAAAACATATAGTTTAAGATATTATACATAGATATTTTTATTATACAAATATACATGATTAAATTTTAATTGAATCTTTACATACTTTTATATTTTTAAAAATATTTTTTCATTCCTTCATTTTTTTAATTTAAAAATAATACTTTAAAAAAAAAACTGATTCTCCGATTCGACTCGGCCGATTCCGATCCGAGTCGGGCGATTACCATTCCATGGGCACTGAATGACTCCGATCCCGATTCCGATGTTCAGAACTATGATCCAAATGAGTGAAAATAAAACTAATTCTTAATGGCACAATAATGAAGTGAAGGTGCTATTCGCTGAATTTCGAAATTGGTCCAAATCAAACTTTAGTACTAACTCGTAACAATGTGGTTCTCTTTTATTTTTCATTTTTTATGCAGAAATAGTATATGATATTTGGCTTATTGGTTCCAAGAAAAAAACATCACTAACATATAATAGCTCTTGTTCTTTTTGCTTTCTTAATATTTTATATAATGGAACATGTAACCGAATGTGTACTTTCTTAAAGATTTACGTTTGTAAATTTTATAATTTTGTTATGTCTGTTGAATGATAATTTTGATAAAATGTATATTTATTGTAATCTATGCTTGGTTTTGATTGTACAAAGAATAATGTTGGTTTTCATGTTTAAAATGAAATATCGGCAACGTAGCGCTTATAGTATATTCATGATCAACAAATCAATAACAAATATATTGTTGAAGTTGTTGAAAACTTGTTTTCTTCTCAAAGTACAAGTCACGTCACTACAAAATGGTAAGATGAAAAGGTGACAATTGGTACTACAAATATTTGTTTAATTCCACCAATTAATCTTGTTACACCCCAAAACCGATTTGGATTTCGAGTGCAACAAGGGAATAATTTCATCACAAATATTACACAAAATATAAATATAAATAATTATAAACTTTATTTCGAACTAATATATCAAATAAAATTTGTGTTTGTAAAATATTTTTTTGTGAACCGATTAGTAAATCATTGATTACAACACATAACAATTTAAAGTAGTTTTAAAAGCCAGGTTTGACTAATTTTCTTCCAAAAATCAATCAATTCATAGATCAAAAATTAGGTTCAACGAAAGTTGCAAATAGCATTTAGTGCTGTGTTGCGTTTAGGATTTTCATGTAGCTAATTGCGTATAGCGCATATGCTGCGGAGATATATTTTTATAGCGGATAATATGTATAAATATTTTTTCCCTATATACCATTACATAATATATGCACCACAAAATCTAAAAGAAAAAATATGCAACACTAAAATATGATTAATATTAAAATATTAACAATAAAAGTTTGAAATGTTCTTGTCAAAAGTTACATGTCCAAAATCAAAATATGATTAATATTAAAATATTAAAATACAACATATCTATCCATTAAAAAAAATATCCATTAAAAAAAATCCATTAAAAAAAATCCATCAAAAACGCTATTCAGACCGCTACACCACAACACACATGCGCAATACCACTATTGCGGACCGCTTCCGAAAACCGCTATTGCGCCGCTATTTGCAACACTGGGTTGAACTTAAAAACTTCCACTTTCAAGTTTTTACATAAATTCGATTTAAAACCTAATTTCATTACAAAAGCCTCTTCCAACTCAGACATTACGATCTAATGTGGACAAGGATCGTGACAACCTAGAGCTCTATAAGCGACCACTTTATTTTATTTTATTTTTATCCTAAATCAAAAACCAACTAAAAGATTTAATCCGAACTACGTCTAAGAAACTAAAACTATCTACTCCCTGTGGATTCGACACCCAAAGTACTACTTGTAGATTGTGTGCTTGCGATCGAAACTGACTAATTTAGAGTAATCTGGAAAACTATTTTATTATATACCCTTACAACACACCAATTTTTATGATAGCAGTCCCAAATGATGTTTGTTGCAATAAGAACATAGTGGCAATGGCCTTCCATGATAGCGTACCGATTGTGAATCTGTCTGTGGCTCAGGAACTCGCAATCGCTTTGCATTACGTTGCTCTAACTTCTCTTTTCTCAAAATGTATGATAGGCGCCTATCACGCTCCACATCAATCGCCATGTCAACAAACTCCGCAACCATGCCAGACGGTGAGGCCTCACAAGGGAATAGTTTCACCACAAATATTACACAAAATATAAATATAAATAATTTTTAGGGTTTTTACTTTTTTAGGCCTAAATATTCGAAAACGTGAAGATTATACTAATTTATAGGGTTTTTACTTTTTAATTATTTTTAGACTTTTGTTGATGGTTGTTTAAATTCTAATTGACAAAGTAAATTAAATAAGCAAGAGATTTAAAGTGAATAGAAAAAATAACTCAATATCGAACACCAGAACTGATGACGAAGTTCGACGAGGTGGTTGCGTTAGCCTTAACCACCCTCGTTTACTAGCGAGCGGCCCTTACCGCGTTCACGAGTTGCCTACTCTCCGGGACTTACATTGCGGCTCTGATAATCACTAATCCAAATAGTGTTTCATTGCAAAATCACGATCCACTGTCGCCTTACAACAATCTCTTGACGGCCGGTGGAGCAATCAAATTACAAACGGTTTCTTTTGATCAACCAACAAACAATAATCGTCGCTAATTTCTCCCTAATCTCACAGAACTATTGAGTGAATAATATTCAATATTAAAGAGAGAGAGAGAGAGATCTTACTTTTTGCTTAAGAAAAACTGGTGACTGATTTTGGATTAGAGCTTCGCTTTTAAAGAAGAAAGTAGCGGCCCACAAATATGGAAAAATAGACTATTCCTTTGCCAATGGAATGTTAAAAAAGAAATAGAATCAACCCAATGAATGCTCAAACAGCTAGAAATATGTGTATTCCGTTGCCAACGGAATGAGACAGTTTTTCAACCAAACAAACAGAAAAGTTCCGTTCCCAACGGAATGGAACCATGTCCATTCCGTTGACAACGGAATGAACATAATTTATTCCGTTGGGAACGAAATAAGGCAGAATTGTAAGATTTTCTCAACTTAGTATAGAATATTATAAACTTAGCTAAAAACCTAAAGAAACACGAAGCGCTCCAAAGCCTGAAAACTTGAGTAGAAGCAAGGCGTCTTCTTTTTCTTCTGAGATGGCAGAAGGGCGTCCGAGATGATCACACCTTTAATTCCAAAAACTCGAAAATGACTTCTACTGATCTGACAAAACATTCTCAAAATATATATTAGTAGCTCGGAATAGTTTTAAATATCATCAAACTGAGGACAACAAACTTCCCCTTTTGATGATTTTCAAAACTATTCTGAGAATAAGCAAGTTTAATTTCTTTTCCCCCTTTTTGAAAAACATGCAAAAGGAACACAACTCGGCATGAACTCCCCTTAAATATGTGATCCCCCTCAAATTTGTAAATCATCAATATTAAAAAAATTACCACATGCACACATACAATTTACCAAGAAAACATATTCTCAAGCAAATAGATTCTCAACCGACAATCATAGCCATGCTGGCAATCGACGCACACAATGACGAGATGGCATTTCTAGTGAAACAATTTGGTAATTTACGAGCACGTGAGAAACGATTTAACGAAAACCTTCGACGGAAGAACAAGAAGTCATATTGTTTTGAGTGCAACAAGTTGGGACATACGATGGACAATTGTTACATGCTTCATCCCGAGCTTGCACCTTGTACAAGAAAGAAGACGAACGACGAGAAAAATGATATGATGACAGACGTGAGAAAAGACATGAGAAAAGACATGATGACAAGGGAAAGAACAAGAAGAAGAAGTCAAGGAGCTACTCGAGCGACTCCTCCAACTCCACCGAATCGGAATCCGACTCTGACCAAAAAATGGCGAACGTTGCTTTCATGGCGCTCGACAACATGGATGAAGTGTGTAAATGGGCTATTCAAGAGATGCTCAGCAAACAAGGACGAGTTCCACCTCCTCCACATATGGCGGTATCCTCATTCAATGAAGCATCATCTTCAGGTTCAGTCGGTGACACGAGTCACGAGGTATTTCTAGATCCTGTTCTTGATTATGTTTTAGAAGAAATAAAAGTACGAAGTTCAAGCAATTTAAACAATAATGTAGAACTTGGACCAAGGGATGAACTAGTACAAGAGTTGGATAGGTTTCAGGAATCTCTTGTCAGTATTCAACAAATGCTAATGATTTTGAAGCCTCGATAAAGTCGTACAAGGCCCAATTAAAAGAATTTGGAAAAATGAAACCTAATAATAATAATTGTGAATGTGAAAAGTTAAAAATAGCAATAAGTCAGTTAAAAGTCGAACTTCTAAATTTAAAAATGGAAAACATATCCCTCAAGTCTGTTTGTGCCAGAAATGTCACAAATAAATTTGATTTAGACAACATATTAATAGGGCAAAAACCAAATGATAAATTTGGTCTAGGTTTCAGAAAGGAAATTGATACCAAACCTGTTTCTTCAAGACCTAAAGACCATATAGTAAAAAGAGAGCTCAATCAACCGAAGAGTCGAGAAAATGCATTTATGTACCAAGAATATTCTAAGGATAAACTTCTTAAAAGTCGAACTTTTAAAAGTTTTAGTAACAATAATAGATTTCTCTATTTTCATGATTCGTGACAAAGTCTTGAAAATAATCTAGGTGTCGCAACCGAACGACTTTATAAAAGAGGTCCAAATGGTTATTTTTATGAAATAGTCAGCACATATGTCTCGAGGAAGATTTAATATAATGGATCGCAAAATCAAGCTCCCAAACATTACACTAAAGAACATCCAAAACAAAAAATTTCAAACTCAACCAATTTTGTAAAATCAAACAATTTTTCAAAATCAAACAATCTCACAAAATCAAACGTTTTTAGATCCAAGTAGACCGATCCGAAGCTAAATGAAAGCCGAGTTTTTATTCCATTATAATAATCATTTTGTGAAAGGTACTGATAAGACCTCGAGCCCCACTTATATGTTTTGCAACTATTATTACAAAATAGGTCATATTTCCTTGGAGTTCCCTTTGCACAAAACAAGTACTTCACCCAAGTACACGTAGTTGCGGAAAGATAGAAATGTTGAAAGCAACTACTCATTAAATGAAAAGAAATCAAAGTCCACCTAGACGCTTCGATTTCCCCCATTTTAAATTAGCCATTTTAAATTAGCCATAACTTGTGGGTCGAGAAAGTTTTTGTTTAAGGTACGGAAAATTTGGACAACTTGACGGGAACCAATCAAGAAATGTAGACAATCAACGCGACTTTTATCATCTTGCAAATAAAGGACAAGTGGAGAATTGGTCGAGTCGGTTCATCGGATTGAAGTCAATGATATTTTCACCATTTCATGAGCATCTTCTCATATTATCCCACACTTGGTTGAGATTACGTAATTCTTGTGAAAGCTTAATTATCATTTACTCATTATATGATATTTGATGCATTATGTCTTCTCCTTATTTTTTTTTTATAGAAACTATCATTTTTGAACTTCATTTAAAAGATTATATGTATCTTTCAATAATATAATAATTTTTTTTTTCAAAATGTAAAATTTTGTCTTTATGAAAATTTGTTGTCAAAATACCTATTTGAAATATTTAGTTCAATCCTAAATTGTATTACGAAGTTCTTACTTACAAAAATTAATTGTTGTGAATTTAAAATGGATTATTGAACTCAGGGGTAGCAATATTTGGGAGGAGATATGTTCTTTCTCATTTAATGATCTCTTTTGATTGTTTTTCAAAAAATGGGAGAAGATATAAAATGCTGCATTTTACGGAATAGTTTTGAAAATCATCAAAAGGGGGAGATTGTTATTCTCGGTTTGATGATGTTTATAACTATTCCGTAATTAGTAATCTTGTTTGAGTTTCATGTTTAAGATCATGAGTTTTATCAAGTTCGAGTCGACGTGCAAAAGTTCTACCTCAGTCGGATTTGAAGTTGTCGAAAAGTTGTTCACATTTTCTATCTTTCAAGTTTCGCGTTCTTGGCGTTCAAGTTTTGGGGCTCTTCAGTGTTCTTTTAGTGTTTAGTTGAGTTTTGAGTTATATTAGTTTTATGCTAAAGATGTTCTTTTCTTGCAAAAACTGCCTGTTCGGTTGCCAACGGAATATTCCGTTGGGAACGGAATAGACAACCTTAAATTCTGTTGGCAACGCAATGCCTCTATCTTTTTGGCTGAAAAAGATGTGTATTCGGTTGGTAACGGAATCTTTCCGTTGGCAACGGAATGCACATATTTGTAGCCATTTGAGCATTAATTTGGTTGATTTTCCTTCCTTTTTGACATTATGTTGGCAACGGAATAAATTGTTTATCCCTATTTGTGAGCTGCTCCTTCCATTTTTAAAATGACAGCTCCAATCCGAATTTTACAAACAGTTTTTCTAAAGCAAAAAGCAAGTATTCTCTCTATAATATTGAATAATATTCAATCAATAATCTTGTGACATTAGGGAGAAATTAGTGAGATTAGTGAGCGGTTTATGGTTACAGCATAAGCAACCACCTCACCGAACTTTGTCAACAAGTTTGGTGTTCGGTATCTCTTTACTTATTTATTATTTATTATATTTTTATTGTCTTTTTGTTTGTTAATATGACCATCCACCTAAAAGTCTAATAAACTAAAAGTCGGTAAAACCTAAAAGTCAAATCCACACTTCTGCACAACTTATGGCTTTTAAACCCCCCTTTAGGCCGCAATCGAACAACAACTAGACCTCCCAATCTCACAATATTGTAGAGTAATTTTATTGAACACTTAAGAGAGTATTCTAGTTTTTGAATATTGGGAAATTGATAGATCTATCGGATTGGGGCTTCTCTTTTAAAGAGAAAAGAAGCAGCCCCACAAAAAAGGAAATAGAGACTGTTCCATTCGAACGAAACTCAAAAGAGGAAGGCAATTCAATAAGGAATCAAATCAAAACTGCTTAAAAAAAATATAACCTTCTGTTTGAACGGACCTATGTTCCGTTCAAGCGGAATGGGACGATTTTTAACAACCAATAAGTCAGGACACACATAATAGAAGATAATATCATAGAAAATATAGTCGCGATACAAAGTATTCCAACCAAAGTTCAACATAAAACATACTGCGAAATATAGAAATAAAACATACTACAAATAGTCACACTACTACAAAAGATGCATTCTATAACGGTTCTTAAATCTATTCTATATCGGTTTTGAACCGTTACCTATGGCAATGTTACTAAACATATTAAATAACCGTTATTAAATCCACGTTGCTAAATCTTACGCGGTCAAACTTTCGCAACGGTTCACAAGGAGAAACCGATATAAACATTAACCTTTAGTATCGGTTCTTGTTAAATAACCGATATAAAATACGTAACTCCGCAGCGGTTCTTTAAGAAGAACCATTACAGAATCCGCATAAACACATAACCTTTCGTATCGGTTCTTAAAAAATAACCGATATACAATACATAAATTTCACAGCGGTTCTTTATGAAGAACCTTTATAGAAGTCCGAAAAAACAACGGTTTTATAAAAGAACCGTTGCTAAATTTACACCGGAAAATTATTTTTTAATTTAATAATGCACTTAGTATCGGTTTTCTGTTAATAACCGTTACTAATCATATATAATTTTTTTTTATAACAACCGATTTTCTGTGACTAGCCCACATTGCTAGCCAAAATGTTTATAAAACAAGCATGCATACAAATAAATCCACTGAAATATATCATCACTATATATATTATTCATAAAAAAATTATTCATACAAATATTATTCATAACAAAATCAAATATTTTCTTTTATGAAATCGACAACCATATCCTTCACTTCCTCGATATCCTTCTTGGGATACACATCTGGTCCGATCGACTGTAGAAAAGAAAATCAAAATTTGTAAGAAGTTGAACAAATCTAAAAATTGAAAGAAAATATGAATGAATTTGTAAATTTTTTGTTCATACCTTTGGAAGAGCAGAGCCTTGTTGGCCGTAATTTGTAATTATGTCATACATTATCCTCATGACATAATAACCGCATTCGCGTCCCCCTGATTGTTGTGGGCACTCCAATTTAAAAATAAAACAAATGATTAGTTACCCCTAAATCCTAAACCCATAATTCACGGAATTAAAAATTAAAAGGCCAAATAAGGAAAATACCTGAATCCTTAAATATTTTAAATTCTTCTGGCCCTTCATGTTCTTTTCCATACGAAAACGTCGTGTCGCTCTGGAACACAATTAAATTAAGTCAGTAAATAGTATTATTTAGTATATATTTAGGTGTTGTAATATTTTAAATTACTTACGTGTTTAATGCATTCTGAATAAGCAACCCGATACGTTTTGATTTGTCGGGTTCACGATGTAAACAACGAACTTCAACATTTGTAGAACAAGAAGAATCCAATGGTTCCTACAAATCATATTAAATTTTAAAGTTAGGTAAATTCGGAAAAACTAAATACAATATTTATTCGTAAAATAATATTCTAACTGTGAAATATAAGGCAGAAAGATGAAACTGTCGAGATTTTCAACACCAATCATAACATCGCCCAGATAACCGACAATCGACAACCGCATTAAGATCGGATCTGACGTTCATTTCTGAGCAACAATATGGATCGAGGAATAGAAAATTGTGTTGGTCGAATGCCGTGCAAAGGCGCTTACAAACCCTGCAGGTAAACCCCCATAAGGTCTTACTAAAATAAAATATTAATAAAGACAAAATTATTGAAAATTCATACATGCAGAAGATTTGTAGAATCGAGACGTTGAGCCAATCATCCTTAAAGAGATCAACGATGTCGGAAATCAACAGAACGATAGTGCCGTCAATTCCGAACACCTCCTCACCGAATTGGATCTCGAAACTGAAGATGTTAGACGGTTGGTTCATCAATACCGTGTATAGCCACTGAGATTTGGAATTAAGTACTCGCACCGTTGCCTCATCGAGAATCAGGTCCCGTTTGACAGCCGACGACGCACTTTGCACTTTATCGGATTGTTTCTTCTTCACGGGGGCCGGTTTCTTCGCTGTCAAGGACTGCGTTTACAAATTTAAAAAATTGAGTAGAAATAAAAATTTTACTAGTATATATTAATAAAGTAGCGAAAAGTAAAAATACCTTATCGGGCAGCTCGACTAAGTGTGCAGGCCATGCGACATACGTTCCGACCAATTGACCTAGGTATTCCGTATCGTCCACAGGACACGGAACACACACGTGAGCTAGGCGTTCGAGAACGCTGTCGATACAAACCCTAACATGATCGGGCAGAAGGGGGTTGTTGTGAATTGCAACGCTGGGACCGGACGGATATAACCTCCCGTGCGCTACGAAAATCAGACCCTCATCCCCTTGGACCCAGAGTTTGCATGGAGTGGGACCAAGAAAAAAGTTTTCAGTTAGAAAATATAATTAATTGAATATGGTATAATTTGCTTTTATAGAAAAAATCTTAACCTGGATTTCTTGGAGATGTTGCTGTGGCGACACCAGATTGGAGCTCACCTGAGTCGGGGGGCGAGATCCTTGCGGCGAAGTTTCTAAATGCGGGGCATCATTCAATTTTTCAATCATGATCCGTATTGTCTCATTGAATTCCTCCGCTTGTTTGGCCAATGCAATCTTCAAGGTGTCATTCAATTCCGCCTGGGTGATGCAACCGGCGTGACTAGTATTCCTCCTTGGCCCTTTGCCGTAAATAGTTGACAAGGTGGCAAATGTGGAGTGCCCCCATAGCCTCCCAGGATGCTCGGGTGTCCCAATTGAAGCACTCAAGATGTCATTGTATCGGTCCGACTTAAATAAACCTTGAGATGCTTCTTGAACCTTTGATTCCTGTGACAAATTTTTTTATAAAAGGGTATGTAATTAAATTTATATTTAAATTTATATCGAAATAACTTAATTCACGTACCACGCGCTGGAGGACCTCATTAGTCACCGGATTCGGGACTGTAAAAAAACCCTCGGCTGCCGGCTTTGCTCTCGCCCTCAACCATCTCCAGCTTCGAGAGTCAGCAACTGAACTAACTCCCGACGAGGACGAAGACGACAAAATGACCTCATTGTTGTCCCAAATGACGCCTTTGTACCCGGCCGATCCGAGTCTGTGCGGATAGATGTTGTGCTTTTGCGCCTCTTTCCCTTTCGCGCTCTTCTTCTGTTAAATATTTTTAATTAATAGTATTAATGAAGTTTTAATATTAATATTTTTAATTAATAAATTAGTTAAAATCAAAATTAACATCCAATACCCTAAAATCATCGGATTCTTTCTGCCGACAAAATTCTGCCCATGCTTCCTCTGAGATATTGAATACATCACACGGATTTTTGGGATTCGGTCGGCGGATGAAGTCCCTCACAAGTCTGCCTTTTCAACTCTTCCAATCCTCTCCCATGCGGCGGATGATTTTGTTCTTGTGAGTGTCATCCTTGATATTCCAATAATCCTAAAAAAAAATAATTACAATACTAACCCTAAAAAAATTATGATACTAACCCTAAAAAAAAATTATGAGACTAACTATGGTTTACCTTCACTTCATTCCATAGAGTTTCTTTAAGATGCACGTCCACCCGCCTCCAGTCCTCAATCGTGCAAGGAACATGATCTCTCGCTAAAACCGCTAGAGAGGTAGGTTGTAAAATTGGCCGCATATGCCTCGGTAGGGGTGCCATCGTCTTGAAAGTCAACATAGATAGATGATGGTGCCTTCTTACGTAATTTCTCGCATGTTGTCCTTGCTCTTTTTCCCGATGCCTCCATTTGCAAACCCTAAAATTCACTCAAGCATTTCAACAAACACTTTATGTGTAAACCTAAAAATCATAAAAAAAACCGAAATAAAGAAGATAATAATTTGTTGAGAGAAGTGGTACTCGCAAAAGAGAAGAACTCGACGAGTCGACGGAGAAGAGGAGAGCAAGAGGAGGGTGAAGAGAAAATGGTTCAGCGAAACAGAAGAGAAAGGAATTAAGCTCTCTGTTGTTTGAGCGGGCGGCGAAATGAAACAGCTGGCACTTAAACAAAAATTTCAAAACTAAGGGACTTAGTAACGGTTTTTAACAAAAAAACCAATACTAAATATTCACTCTGTATCGGTTTTTATGAAAGAACCGATACTAATGTTTGAGCGGGCAGGAAAATCAAAGAACCGATAAAAGGCACTTAGTAACGGTTTTCAACAAAGAACCGATACTAAATTTCACTCTGTATCGGTTGTTTCCAAAGAACCGATACTAAATGTATCCTTGTATAATGCATCTGCAATCAAAATATGCATGATGTGAATAAAAAAATTTACAGATTTCAATTAAAAAAAATTACACATCTAAATAAAAAAATAAAATTGCACACTTAAAAAAAAAATATATAAAATACACATTAAAATTACAAATAAAATTACACATGCAAAATTACATATGAAAATTACATATTTAATTAAAACATAACTATTTAGTCTTCTTGGATTTTGACGGTTGTACCCACACACCTTCTTCATGATCTGAATGCAAATAAGATAACTTCGTATTATGTTCATCTTGCAAGGGTTCTATTCCGGTGGAAAATGGAGGTATTTCGTCGAAATGATCGTATTCTTCTTCGTCCACGACATCCCCAATACCGACAATTCGTCTTTTACCCGAAAGAACAACATGCCATTTTTTATCGGCCGGGTCGACAACATAAAAAATCTGTTTTGCTTGTTTTGCCAATATAAAAGGGTCTTGTTGATAACCCAATCGGTTAAAGTCGACAGATACAAACCCTTCTTTGTCTTTTCTGACTCCACGGCGATTATCGATCCATTTACACAGAAATAGGGATATCCGAAATTTGAAATAATCTAGTTCCCATATCTCCTCAATCCAATCGTAATACGACATTGATGTATCTTCAGCACCTGATAAAGCTACTAATGTCACTCCACTATTTTGCACTGTGCTTTTAAGATCTTGTTGCTTGGTATACCAGATAAACCCATTCATGTCGTAACCTTGATAGGTGGACACTGTTGCTCCGGGACCGTTAGATAGCCATTTAACAGATTCGTCGATATTTTATGATCTCTGGGACTGTACTTTGTACGCGAACCATTTTACAAAATTAATATTATGCTCGTTGGTTATCCAGATTTCCTCTTTAGAAGGATTATGTTGTCGTAACTCGGCAATGTGCTCATCCACGTATGGAGACACAACAGCAAGGTGTTGCAGGACTTTAAGATGAGCTTTGTTTCGTAATTCGAGGCCCACTTTAACAAGTTTGAATCCAATTGTACCAGTACCGTGGAGTCTACCCTCGTGTCGAGACATGGGAAGACCAATAGGTTCGACCCCGTCTAGATAATCAGTGTAGAACTCGATTACCTCTTCTGCAACGTACCCTTCAACTATGCTTCCTTCAAGACGACAACGGCTTCGGACAAGTCCTTTTAATTGACCCATCGCTCTCTCAAACGGGTACATGTATCGCAAGAACATTGGCCCACATATTTTTATCTCCCTGACAAAATGAACGGTTAAATGCACCATGATTTCAAAAAATGAGGGCGGAAAATGCATCTCCAGCTCACAGAGGGTCAACACGACATCGGCCTGTAATTTGTCTAATGTACCGGGATCGATCACTTTGGAGCAAATCGAGTTGAAGAAAAAACACAATTTGGTGATGGAGTGTCTAACATTTTGGGGGAGAATTCCTCGAATTGCAACATGGAGAAGCTAGGTTAAAAGGACGTGGCGATCATGTGACTTCATACCAATCAATTTCAATTTTTTAATCGATACATTTCTGGAGATATTCGATGAATAACCAGATGGAACCTTTATGGACTTCAGGTACTCCAACAAACTGATTTTTTCTTATTTTGATAAAGTAAAATATGCTGGAGGTAGGAAAATTCGCATTCCTCCATCCTGAGGTGCTAGTCCAAGTCGAATCCCCATTATAACCATATCTTGTCTAGCTTTGACGCCGTCTTTTGTTTTTCCTTGAATATTCAACAAAGTCCCAACCAGACTTTCACAAATGTTCTTAATTATGTGCATCCCATCCAAGCAATGCCGAATTTCTAAATTAGACCAGTAAGGAAGATTCCAAAATATAGATATTTTCTTCCATAGGCCGTCCGGGATTTTGTCAGATTTCTTTCCAAATTGAATATTTACATTCTTTATTTCTTCATAAACTTCTTTCCCGATTAATGCCATTGGCGCATTCCGGAGTTCAACAATGCCGTCGAATTCCTCTTTCTTCCGCCGATAGGGGTGGTTCCGGCGAAGAAACCTACGATGTCCCATATACACGTTCTTCTTATAGTTAGGCAACCGTATAGAACACGTTTCTTCCGTGCAAATAGGACACGCTTTGGTTCCTTTATTCCTGAAACCCGACAAGTTACTGTATGCGGGAAAATCATTAATCGTGCACAAAATCATGGCGTGGAGGGTAAAAAATTCTTTCTTCAATGCATCAAATACACGCACTCCGTCCCTCCACAGTTTATCAAGTTCCTCAAACAATGGAGCCAAAAACACATCTATATAATTACCCGGCTGTTTAGGACCCGAAATTAGCAAAGACATCATTAAATACCGTCGTTTCATGCACAACCATGGAGGGAGATTGTAAACACATAGTAAAACTGGCCACGTACTGTGATGACTACTCATATTGCCGTAAGGATTCATCCCGTCCGTACATAGCCCTAACCTCAAAATTCTAGCATCACCGCCGAAATCGTTGAATAACCTGTCAATGTTCCTCCGTTCGGGAGAATCAACGGGGTGTCTGAGCATTCCGTCATCTTTACGACAATCGTAATGCCACCGTAACAATTTAGCATCTTTGGGATTTGCAAAAAGACGCTGAAACCTAGGTATTATTGGCAAATACCAAAACACCTTCGCTGCGGATTTTTTTTGATCATCACTCTCATCATCCTTCTTATTGTACCGCGAAGCGTTACACTTCGGGCATTTATCCAAATCATGGTACACTCCTCGGTATAATATGCAATCATTTGGACATGCATTGATTTTCTCTACGGACATACTCAAAGGACACAACAACTTTTTCACCCGATAGATTGAATCCGGCAACTCATTTTTTTCCGGGAGCATTTCTCCTAACAGTTTGAGTAAAGATGTGAAACTTTTATCGCTCCATCCATTTTTGGCTTTTAAGTTGTATAATTTAAAAACAGCTGACATTTTGGTAAATTTCGTACAACCGGGAAATAACGGTATGTTAGATTCATTACAGAAATTTTCAAAAATTTCAGGAATATCATTAAAATTTTGTGCTACATCATTTATCATTTCATCCAAATCATCGTTATGTTCATTACACTGTGGAATATCTAAATTTTCTTCATTCTCATCCCCCAATTGATCATCTTGTACGAAAGTGTCCTGATCTAAATTTTCTATATTTTCTGTTTCTATAAATTCACCCAAACCGGGTACATCAAATACAGTCGTGCTTGTCCCAACATTATTGCTCTCTCCATGCCATTTCCAATGGGTGTATCGCTCCTTAAATCCACGACAAATTAAATGATCTCTAACTTCTTCGATATTTCGCAATCTTCGCAAGTTCTGTCAATCTCGACAAGGACAAAGAAGTGTCCGTACATCTCTCAGCCTCATATCTTCCATGGCACATTTCACAAATTCATCAATGCCTCTCAAATATTCAATTGTGTCTCGCTTGATCCCATACATCCAACTGTTACGATCCATCTGAAGAAAAATAAATTATATAGCGCTAATGTGATCAGATTTACTATAAGGCTACGGGCCGGTCAACAATCCTAACCCACTCTCTGAATACTTGGTCTCATTAGCACACATACGTTAGCTGTAATATGATATTTGAGAAAAATCCGGCAGCACTTCCCCTAAGCTCCCCGAGTATGCCAACGCACATTTCAATGTGCGTACGTACCCGTGGAAGCAATAAGAGAAATACTACCGAATTCTTCTCAAATATTTTGGTTTATTCTTTATGATTATTATGATTTTCTCATAGTCCAAAAAATGTGATTCATAACGGATGCGATCATACCAGCACTAAAGCACCGGATCCCATCAGAACTCCGCAGTTAAGCGTGCTTGGGCGAGAGTAGTACTAGGATGGGTGACCTCCTGGGAAGTCCTCGTGTTGCATCCCCTTTTTTGGGCGTCATTTTACATGCGAACGCCACGTCACCTGATGTGATTTAAGTAAAAGTGAGAAGCAATTATGTAATATAATTTCATGTCTTCTAAATTTAGTTCCATCATTATTTACATTAATATTATTTTTTATTATTTTTAATTTTAATTTTTATTATTTTTATTTTTTGGAATTAAAAACATAATTACTATAAATAAAAAAAATTATTAGTAGTAATAATAATAATTATTCTAATAATATTTTATATTAATTTAATTATTTTGTATAAATTTCTGTAATTTTATAAGACTTTTTAATGTATTTTTCATGAAAATTGGTATTAATATTGATATTTTGGTTTATTCTTTATGATTATTATGATTTTCTCATAATCCAAAAAATGTGATTCATAACAGATGCGATCATACCAGCACTAAAGCACCGGATCCCATCAGAACTCCGCAGTTAAGCATGCTTGGGCGAGAGTAGTACTAGGATGGGTGACCTCCTGGGAAGTCCTCGTGTTGCATCCCCTTTTTTGGGCGTCATTTTACATGCGAACGCCACGTCACCTGATGTGACTTAAGTAAAAGTGAGAAGCAATTATGTAATATAATTTCATGTCTTCTAAATTTAGTTCCATCATTATTTACATTAATATTATTTTTTTATTATTTTTAATTTTAATTTTTATTATTTTTATTTTTTGGAATTAAAAACATAATTACTATAAATAAAAAAAATTATTAGTAGTAATAATAATAATTATTATAATAATATTTTATATTAATTTAATTATTTTGTATAAATTTCTGTAATTTTATAAGACTTTTTAATGTATTTTTCATGAAAATTGGTATTAATATTGATATTTTGGTTTATTCTTTATGATTATTATGATTTTCTCATAATCCAAAAAATGTGATTCATAACGGATGCGATCATACCAGCACTAAAGCACCGGATCCCATCAGAACTCCGCAGTTAAGCGTGCTTGGGCGAGAGTAGTACTAGGATGGGTGACCTCCTGGGAAGTCCTCGTGTTGCATCCCCTTTTTTGGGCGTCATTTTACATGCGAACGCCACGTCACCTGATGTGATTTAAGTAAAAGTGAGAAGCAATTATGTAATATAATTTCATGTCTTCTAAATTTAGTTCCATCATTATTTACATTAATATTATTTTTTATTATTTTTAATTTTAATTTTTATTATTTTTATTTTTTGGAATTAAAAACATAATTACTATAAATAAAAAAAATTATTAGTAGTAATAATAATTATTATTATAATAATATTTTATATTAATTTAATTATTTTGTATAAATTTCTGTAATTTTATAAGACTTTTTAATGTATTTTTCATGAAAATTGGTATTAATATTGATATTTTGGTTTATTCTTTATGATTATTATGATTTTCTCATAATCCAAAAAATGTGATTCATAACGGATGCGATCATACCAGCACTAAAGCACCGGATCCCATCAGAACTCCGCAGTTAAGCGTGCTTGGGCGAGAGTAGTACTAGGATGGGTGACCTCCTGGGAAGTCCTCGTGTTGCAACCCCTTTTTTGGGCGTCATTTTACATGCGAACGCCACGTCACCTGATGTGATTTAAGTAAAAGTGAGAAGCAATTATGTAATATAATTTCATGTCTTCTAAATTTAGTTCCATCATTATTTACATTAATATTATTTTTTATTATTTTTAATTTTAATTTTTATTATTTTTATTTTTTGGAATTAAAAACGTAATTACTATAAATAAAAAAAATTATTAGTAGTAATAATAATAATTATTATAATAATATTTTATATTAATTTAATTATTTTGTATAAATTTCTGTAATTTTATAAGACTTTTTAATGTATTTTTCATGAAAATTGGTATTAATATTGATATTTTGGTTTATTCTTTATGATTATTATGATTTTCTCATAATCCAAAAAATGTGATTCATAACGGATGCGATCATACCAGCACTAAAGCACCGGATCCCATCAGAACTCCGCAGTTAAGCGTGCTTGGGCGAGAGTAGTACTAGGATGGGTGACCTCCTGGGAAGTCCTCGTGTTGCATCCCCTTTTTTGGGCGTCATTTTACATGCGAACGCCACGTCACCTGATGTGATTTAAGTAAAAGTGAGAAGCAATTATGTAATATAATTTCATGTCTTCTAAATTTAGTTCCATCATTATTTACATTAATATTATTTTTTATTATTTTTAATTTTAATTTTTATTATTTTTATTTTTTGGAATTAAAAACATAATTACTATAAATAAAAACAATTATTAGTAGTAATAATAATAATTATTATAATAATATTTTATATTAATTTAATTATTTTGTATAAATTTCTGTAATTTTATAAGACTTTTTAATGTATTTTTCATGAAAATTGGTATTAATATTGATATTTTGGTTTATTCTTTATGATTATTATGATTTTCTCATAATCCATAAAATGTGATTCATAACGGATGCGATCATACCAGCACTAAAGCACCGGATCCCATCAGAACTCCGCAGTTGAGCGTGCTTGGGCGAGAGTAGTACTAGGATGGGTGACCTCCTGGGAAGTCCTCGTGTTGCGTCCCCTTTTTTGGGCGTCATTTTACATGCGAACGCCACGTCACCTGATGTGATTTAAGTAAAAGTGAGAAGCAATTATGTAATATAATTTCATGTCTTCTAAATTTAGTTCCATCATTATTTACATTAATATTATTTTTTATTATTTTTAATTTTAATTTTTATTATTTTTATTTTTTGGAATTAAAAACATAATTACTATAAATAAAAACAATTATTAGTAGTAATAATAATAATTATTATAATAATATTTTATATTAATTTAATTATTTTGTATAAATTTCTGTAATTTTATAAGACTTTTTAATGAATTTTTCATGAAAATTGGTATTAATATTGATATTTTGGTTTATTCTTTATGATTATTATGATTTTCTCATAATCCAAAAAATGTGATTCATAACGGATGCGATCATACCAGCACTAAAGCACCGGATCCCATCAGAACTCCGCAGTTAAGCGTGCTTGGGCGAGAGTAGTACTAGGATGGGTGACCTCCTGGGAAGTCCTCGTGTTGCATCCCCTTTTTTGGGCGTCATTTTACATGCGAACGCCACGTCACCTGATGTGATTTAAGTAAAAGTGAGAAGCAATTATGTAATATAATTTCATGTCTTCTAAATTTAGTTCCATCATTATTTACATTAATATTATTTTTTATTATTTTTAATTTTAATTTTTATTATTTTTATTTTTTGGAATTAAAAACATAATTACTATAAATAAAAAAAATTATTAGTAGTTATAATAATAATTATTATAATAATATTTTATATTAATTTAATTATTTTGTATAAATTTCTGTAATTTTATAAGACTTTTTAATGTATTTTTCATGAAAATTGGTATTAATATTGATATTTTGGTTTATTCTTTATGATTATTATGATTTTCTCATAATCCAAAAAATGTGATTCATAACGGATGCGATCATACCAGCACTAAAGCACCGGATCCCATCAGAACTCCGCAGTTAAGCGTGCTTGGGCGAGAGTAGTATTAGGATGGGTGACCTCCTGGGAAGTCCTCGTGTTGCATCCCCTTTTTTGGGCGTCATTTTACATGCGAACGCCACGTCACCTGATGTGATTTAAGTAAAAGTGAGAAGCAATTATGTAATATAATTTCATGTCTTCTAAATTTAGTTCCATCATTATTTACATTAATATTATTTTTTATTATTTTTAATTTTAATTTTTATTATTTTTATTTTTTGGAATTAAAAACATAATTACTATAAATAAAAAAAATTATTAGTAGTTATAATAATAATTATTATAATAATATTTTATATTAATTTAATTATTTTGTATAAATTTCTGTAATTTTATAAGACTTTTTAATGTATTTTTCATGAAAATTGGTATTAATATTGATATTTTGGTTTATTCTTTATGATTATTATGATTTTCTCATAATCCAAAAAATGTGATTCATAACGGATGCGATCATACCAGCACTAAAGCACCGGATCCCATCAGAACTCCGCAGTTAAGCGTGCTTGGGCGAGAGTAGTACTAGGATGGGTGACCTCCTGGGAAGTCCTCGTGTTGCATCCCCTTTTTTGGGCGTCATTTTACATGCGAACGCCACGTCACCAGATGTGATTTAAGTAAAAGTGAGAAGCAATTATGTAATATAATTTCATGTCTTCTAAATTTAGTTCCATCATTATTTATATTAATATTATTTTTTATTATTTTTAATTTTAATTTTTATTATTTTTATTTTTTGGAATTAAAAACATAATTACTATAAATAAAAACAATTATTAGTAGTAATAATAATAATTATTATAATAATATTTTATATTAATTTAATTATTTTGTATAAATTTCTGTAATTTTATAAGACTTTTTAATGTATTTTTCATGAAAATTGGTATTAATATTGATATTTTGGTTTATTCTTTATGATTATTATGATTTTCTCATAATCCAAAAAATGTGATTCATAACGGATGCGATCAGACCAGCACTAAAGCACCGGATCCCATCAGAACTCCGCAGTTAAGCGTGCTTGGGCGAGAGTAGTACTAGGATGGGTGACCTCCTGGGAAGTCCTCGTGTTGCATCCCCTTTTTTGGGCGTCATTTTACATGCGAACGCCACGTCACCTGATGTGATTTAAGTAAAAGTGAGAAGCAATTATGTAATATAATTTCATGTCTTCTAAATTTAGTTCCATCATTATTTACATTAATATTATTTTTTATTATTTTTAATTTTAATTTTTATTATTTTTATTTTTTGGAATTAAAAACATAATTACTATAAATAAAAACAATTATTAGTAGTAATAATAATAATTATTATAATAATATTTTATATTAATTTAATTATTTTGTATAAATTTCTGTAATTTTATAAGACTTTTTAATGTATTTTTCATGAAAATTGGTATTAATATTGATATTTTGGTTTATTCTTTATGATTATTATGATTTTCTCATAATCCAAAAAATGTGATTCATAACGGATGCGATCATACCAGCACTAAAGCACCGGATCCCATCAGAACTCCGCAGTTAAGCATGCTTGGGCGAGAGTAGTACTAGGATGGGTGACCTCCTGGGAAGTCCTCGTGTTGCATCCCCTTTTTTGGGCGTCATTTTACATGCGAACGCCACGTCACCTGATGTGATTTAAGTAAAAGTGAGAAGCAATTATGTAATATAATTTCATGTCTTCTAAATTTAGTTCCATCATTATTTACATTAATATTATTTTTTATTATTTTTAATTTTAATTTTTATTATTTTTATTTTTTGGAATTAAAAACATAATTACTATAAATAAAAAAAATTATTAGTAGTAATAATAATAATTATTATAATAATATTTTATATTAATTTAATTATTTTGTATAAATTTCTGTAATTTTATAAGACTTTTTAATGTATTTTTCATGAAAATTGGTATTAATATTGATATTTTGGTTTATTCTTTATGATTATTATGATTTTCTCATAATCCAAAAAATGTGATTCATAACGGATGCGATCATACCAGCACTAAAGCACCGGATCCCATCAGAACTCCGCAGTTAAGCGTGCTTGGGCGAGAGTAGTACTAGGATGGGTGACCTCCTGGGAAGTCCTCGTGTTGCATCCCCTTTTTTGGGCGTCATTTTACATGCGAACGCCACGTCACCAGATGTGATTTAAGTAAAAGTGAGAAGCAATTATGTAATATAATTTCATGTCTTCTAAATTTAGTTCCATCATTATTTACATTAATATTATTTTTTATTATTTTTAATTTTAATTTTTATTATTTTTATTTTTTGGAATTAAAAACATAATTACTATAAATAAAAACAATTATTAGTAGTAATAATAATAATTATTATAATAATATTTTATATTAATTTAATTATTTTGTATAAATTTCTGTAATTTTATAAGACTTTTTAATGTATTTTTCATGAAAATTGGTATTAATATTGATATTTTGGTTTATTCTTTATGATTATTATGATTTTCTCATAATCCAAAAAATGTGATTCATAACGGATGCGATCATACCAGCACTAAAGCACCGGATCCCATCAGAACTCCGCAGTTAAGCGTGCTTGGGCGAGAGTAGTACTAGGATGGGTGACCTCCTGGGAAGTCCTCGTGTTGCATCCCCTTTTTTGGGCGTCATTTTACATGCGAACGCCACGTCACCTGATGTGATTTAAGTAAAAGTGAGAAGCAATTATGTAATATAATTTCATGTCTTCTAAATTTAGTTCCATCATTATTTACATTAATATTATTTTTTATTATTTTTAATTTTAATTTTTATTATTTTTATTTTTTGGAATTAAAAACATAATTACTATAAATAAAAACAATTATTAGTAGTAATAATAATAATTATTATAATAATATTTTATATTAATTTAATTATTTTGTATAAATTTCTGTAATTTTATAAGACTTTTTAATGTATTTTTCAGGAAAATTGGTATTAATATTGATATTTTGGTATATTCTTTATGATTATTATGATTTTCTCATAATCCAAAAAATGTGATTCATAACGGATGCGATCATACCAGCACTAAAGCACCGGATCCCATCAGAACTCCGCAATTAAGCGTGCTTGGGCGAGAGTAGTACTAGGATGGGTGACCTACTGGGAAGTCCTCGTGTTGCATCCCCTTTTTTGGGCGTCATTTTACATGCGAACGCCACGTCACCTGATGTGATTTAAGTAAAAGTGAGAAGCAATTATGTAATATAATTTCTTGTCTTCTAAATTTAGTTCCATCATTATTTACATTAATATTATTTTTTATTATTTTTAATTTTAATTTTTATTATTTTTATTTTTTGGAATTAAAAACATAATTACTATAAATAAAAAAAATTATTAGTAGTAATAATAATAATTATTATAATAATATTTTATATTAATTTAATTATTTTGTATAAATTTCTGTAATTTTATAAGACTTTTTAATTTATTTTACATGAAAATTGGTATTAATATTGATATTTTGGTTTATTCTTTATGATTATTATGATTTTCTCATAATCCAAAAAATGTGATTCATAACGGATGCGATCATACCAGCACTAAAGCACCGGATCCCATCAGAACTCCGCAGTTAAGCGTGCTTGGGCGAGAGTAGTACTAGGATGGGTGACCTCCTGGGAAGTCCTCGTGTTGCATCCCCTTTTTTGGGCGTCATTTTACATGCGAACGCCACGTCACCAGATGTGATTTAAGTAAAAGTGAGAAGCAATTATGTAATATAATTTCATGTCTTCTAAATTTAGTTCCATCATTATTTACATTAATATTATTTTTTATTATTTTTAATTTTAATTTTTATTATTTTTATTTTTTGGAATTAAAAACATAATTACTATAAATAAAAACAATTATTAGTAGTAATAATAATAATTATTATAATAATATTTTATATTAATTTAATTATTTTGTATAAATTTCTGTAATTTTATAAGACTTTTTAATGTATTTTTCATGAAAATTGGTATTAATATTGATATTTTGGTTTATTCTTTATGATTATTATGATTTTCTCATAATCCAAAAAATGTGATTCATAACGGATGCGATCATACCAGCACTAAAGCACCGGATCCCATCAGAACTCCGCAGTTAAGCGTGCTTGGGCGAGAGTAGTACTAGGATGGGTGACCTCCTGGGAAGTCCTCGTGTAGCATCCCCTTTTTTGGGCGTCATTTTACATGCGAACGCCACGTCACCTGATGTGATTTAAGTAAAAGTGAGAAGCAATTATGTAATATAATTTCATGTCTTCTAAATTTAGTTCCATCATTATTTACATTAATATTATTTTTTATTATTTTTAATTTTAATTTTTATTATTTTTATTTTTTGGAATTAAAAACATAATTACTATAAATAAAAACAATTATTAGTAGTAATAATAATAATTATTATAATAATATTTTATATTAATTTAATTATTTTGTATAAATTTCTGTAATTTTATAAGACTTTTTAATGTATTTTTCAGGAAAATTGGTATTAATATTGATATTTTGGTATATTCTTTATGATTATTATGATTTTCTCATAATCCAAAAAATGTGATTCATAACGGATGCGATCATACCAGCACTAAAGCACCGGATCCCATCAGAACTCCGCAGTTAAGCGTGCTTGGGCGAGAGTAGTACTAGGATGGGTGACCTCCTGGGAAGTCCTCGTGTTGCATCCCCTTTTTTGGGCGTCATTTTACATGCGAACGCCACGTCACCTGATGTGATTTAAATAAAAGTGAGAAGCAATTATGTAATATAATTTCATGTCTTCTAAATTTAGTTCCATCATTATTTACATTAATATTATTTTTTATTATTTTTAATTTTAATTTTTATTATTTTTATTTTTTGGAATTAAAAACATAATTACTATAAATAAAAACAATTATTAGTAGTAATAATAATAATTATTATAATAATATTTTATATTAATTTAATTATTTTGTATAAATTTCTGTAATTTTATAAGACTTTTTAATGTATTTTTCATGAAAATTGGTTTTAATATTGATATTTTGGTTTATTCTTTATGATTATTATGATTTTCTCATAATCCAAAAAATGTAAATCATAACGGATGCGATCATACCAGCACTAAAGCACCGGATCCCATCAGAACTCCGCAGTTAGGCGTGCTTGGGCGAGAGTAGTACTAGGATGGGTGACCTCCTGGGAAGTCCTCGTGTTGCATCCCCTTTTTTTGGCGTCATTTTACATGCGAACGCCACGTCACCTGATGTGATTTAAGTAAAAGTGAGAAGCAATTATGTAATATAATTTCATGTCTTCTAAATTTAGTTCCATCATTATTTACATTAATATTATTTTTTATTATTTTTAATTTTAATTTTTATTATTTTTATTTTTTGGAATTAAAAACATAATTACTATAAATAAAAACAATTATTAGTAGTAATAATAATAATTATTATAATAATATTTTATATTAATTTAATTATTTTGTATAAATTTCTGTAATTTTATAAGACTTTTTAATGTATTTTTCATGAAAATTGGTATTAATATTGATATTTTGGTTTATTCTTTATGATTATTATGGTTTTCTCATAATCCAAAAAATGTGATTCATAACGGATGCGATCATACCAGCACTAAAGCACCGGATCCCATCAGAACTCCGCAGTTAAGCGTGCTTGGGCGAGAGTAGTACTAGGATGGGTGACCTCCTGGGAAGTTCTCGTGTTGCATCCCCTTTTTTGGGCGTCATTTTACATGCGAACGCCACGTCACCTGATGTGATTTAAGTAAAAGTGAGAAGCAATTATGTAATATAATTTCATGTCTTCTAAATTTAGTTCCATCATTATTTACATTAATATTATTTTTTATTATTTTTAATTTTAATTTTTATTATTTTTATTTTTTGGAATTAAAAACATAATTACTATAAATAAAAACAATTATTAGTAGTAATAATAATAATTATTATAATAATATTTTATATTAATTTAATTATTTTGTATAAATTTCTGTAATTTTATAAGACTTTTTAATGTATTTTTCATGAAAATTGGTATTAATATTGATATTTTGGTTTATTCTTTATGATTATTATGATTTTCTCATAATCCAAAAAATGTGAATCACAACGGATGCGATCATACCAGCACTAAAGCACCGGATCCCATCAGAACTCCGCAGTTAAGCGTGCTTGGGCGAGAGTAGTACTAGGATGGGTGACCTCCTGGGAAGTCCTCGTGTTGCATCCCCTTTTTTGGGCGTCATTTTACATGCGAACGCCACGTCACCTGATGTGATTTAAGTAAAAGTGAGAAGCAATTATGTAATATAATTTCATGTCTTCTAAATTTAGTTCCATCATTATTTCATTAATATTATTTTTTATTATTTTTAATTTTAATTTTTATTATTTTTATTTTTTGGAATTAAAAACATAATTACTATAAATAAAAACAATTATTAGTAGTAATAATAATAATTATTATAATAATATTTTATATTAATTTAATTATTTTGTATAAATTTCTGTAATTTTATAAGACTTTTTAATGTATTTTTCATGAAAATTGGTATTAATATTGATATTTTGGTTTATTCTTTATGATTATTATGGTTTTCTCATAATCCAAAAAATGTGATTCATAACGGATGCGATCATACCAGCACTAAAGCACCGGATCCCATCAGAACTCCGCAGTTAAGCGTGCTTGGGCGAGAGTAGTACTAGGATGGGTGACCTCCTGGGAAGTCCTCGTGTTGCATCCCCTTTTTTGGGCGTTATTTTACATGCGAACGCCACGTCTCCTGATGTGATTTAAGTAAAAGTGAGAAGCAATTATGTAATATAATTTCATGTCTTCTAAATTTAGTTCCATCATTATTTACATTAATATTATTTTTTATTATTTTTAATTTTAATTTTTATTATTTTTATTTTTTGGAATTAAAAACATAATTACTATAAATAAAAACAATTATTAGTAGTAATAATAATAATTATTATAATAATATTTTATATTAATTTAATTATTTTGTATAAATTTCTGTAATTTTATAAGACTTTTTAATGTATTTTTCATGAAAATTGGTATTAATATTGATATTTTGGTTTATTCTTTATGATTATTATGATTTTCTCATAATCCAAAAAATGTGATTCATAACGGATGCGATCATACCAGCACTAAAGCACCGGATCCCATCAGAACTCCGCAGTTAAGCGTGCTTGGGCGAGAGTAGTACTAGGATGGGTGCCCTCCTGGGAAGTCCTCGTGTTGCATCCCCTTTTTTGGGCGTCATTTTACATGCGAACGCCACGTCACCTGATGTGATTTAAGTAAAAGTGAGAAGCAATTATGTAATATAATTTCATGTCTTCTAAATTTAGTTCCATCATTATTTACATTAATATTATTTTTTATTATTTTTAATTTTAATTTTTATTATTTTTATTTTTTGGAATTAAAAACATAATTACTATAAATAAAAACAATTATTAGTAGTTATAATAATAATTATTATAATAATATTTTATATTAATTTTTTGTATAAATTTCTGTAATTTTATAAGACTTTTTAATGTATTTTTCATGAAAATTGGTATTAATATTGATATTTTGGTTTATTCTTTATGATTATTATGATTTTCTCATAATCCAAAAAATGTGATTTATAACGGATGCGATCATACCAGCACTAAAGCACCGGATCCCATCAGAACTCCGCAGTTAAGCGTGCTTGGGCGAGAGTAGTACTAGGATGGGTGACCTCCTGGGAAGTCCTCGTGTTGCATCCCCTTTTTTGGGCGTCATTTTACATGCGAACGCCACGTCACCTGATGTGATTTAAGTAAAAGTGAGAAGCAATTATGTAATATAATTTCATGTCTTCTAAATTTAGTTCCATCATTATTTACATTAATATTATTTTTTATTATTTTTAATTTTAATTTTTATTATTTTTATTTTTTGGAATTAAAAACATAATTACTATAAATAAAAAAAATTATTAGTAGTAATAATAATAATTATTATAATAATATTTTATATTAATTTAATTATTTTGTATAAATTTCTGTAATTTTATAAGACTTTTTAATGTATTTTTCATGAAAATTGGTATTAATATTGATATTTTGGTTTATTCTTTATGATTATTATGATTTTCTCATAATCCAAAAAATGTGATTCATAACGGATGCGATCATACCAGCACTAAAGTACCGGATCCCATCAGAACTCCGCAGTTAAGCGTGCTTGGGCGAGAGTAGTACTAGGATGGGTGACCTCCTGGGAAGTCCTCGTGTTGCATCCCCTTTTTTGGGCGTCATTTTACATGCGAACGCCACGTCACCTGATGTGATTTAAGTAAAAGTGCGAATCAATTATGTAATATAATTTCATGTCTTCTAAATTTAGTTCCATCATTATTTCATTAATATTATTTTTTATTATTTTTAATTTTAATTTTTATTATTTTTATTTTTTGGAATTAAAAACATAATTACTATAAATAAAAAAAATTATTAGTAGTAATAATAATAATAATTATAATAATATTTTATATTAATTTAATTATTTTGTATAAATTTCTGTAATTTTATAAGACTTTTTAATGTATTTTTCATGAAAATTGGTATTAATATTGATATTTTGGTTTATTCTTTATGATTATTATGGTTTTCTCATAATCCAAAAAATGTGATTCATAACGGATGCGATCATACCAGCACTAAAGCACCGGATCCCATCAGAACTCCGCAGTTAAGCGTGCTTGGGCGAGAGTAGTACTAGGATGGGTGACCTCCTGGGAAGTCCTCGTGTTGCATCCCCTTTTTTGGGCGTCATTTTACATGCGAACGCCACGTCACCTGATGTGATTTAAGTAAAAGTGAGAAGCAATTATGTAATATAATTTGATGTCTTCTAAATTTAGTTCCATCATTATTTACATTAATATTATTTTTTATTATTTTTAATTTTAATTTTTATTATTTTTATTTTTTGGAATTAAAAACATAATTACTATAAATAAAAACAATTATTAGTAGTAATAATAATAATTATTATAATAATATTTTATATTAATTTAATTATTTTGTATAAATTTCTGTAATTTTATAAGACTTTTTAATGTATTTTTCATGAAAATTGGTATTAATATTGATATTTTGGTTTATTCTTTATGATTATTATGATTTTCTCATAATCCAAAAAATGTGATTCATAACGGATGCGATCATACCAGCACTAAAGCACCGGATCCCATCAGAACTCCGCAGTTAAGCGTGCTTGGGCGAGAGTAGTACTAGGATGGGTGACCTCCTGGGAAGTCCTCGTGTTGCATCCCCTTTTTTGGGCGTCATTTTACATGCGAACGCCACGTCACCTGATGTGATTTAAGTAAAAGTGAGAAGCAATTATGTAATATAATTTGATGTCTTCTAAATTTAGTTCCATCATTATTTACATTAATATTATTTTTTATTATTTTTAATTTTAATTTTTATTATTTTTATTTTTTGGAATTAAAAACATAATTACTATAAATAAAAACAATTATTAGTAGTAATAATAATAATTATTATAATAATATTTTATATTAATTTAATTATTTTGTATAAATTTCTGTAATTTTATAAGACTTTTTAATGTATTTTTCATGAAAATTGGTATTAATATTGATATTTTGGTTTATTCTTTATGATTATTATGATTTTCTCATAATCCAAAAAATGTGATTCATAACGGATGCGATCATACCAGCACTAAAGCACCGGATCCCATCAGAACTCCGCAGTTAAGCGTGCTTGGGCGAGAGTAGTACTAGGATGGGTGCCCTCCTGGGAAGTCCTCGTGTTGCATCCCCTTTTTTGGGCGTCATTTTACATGCGAACGCCACGTCACCTGATGTGATTTAAGTAAAAGTGAGAAGCAATTATGTAATATAATTTCATGTCTTCTAAATTTAGTTCCATCATTATTTACATTAATATTATTTTTTATTATTTTTAATTTTAATTTTTATTATTTTTATTTTTTGGAATTAAAAACATAATTACTATAAATAAAAACAATTATTAGTAGTTATAATAATAATTATTATAATAATATTTTATATTAATTTTTTGTATAAATTTCTGTAATTTTATAAGACTTTTTAATGTATTTTTCATGAAAATTGGTATTAATATTGATATTTTGGTTTATTCTTTATGATTATTATGATTTTCTCATAATCCAAAAAATGTGATTTATAACGGATGCGATCATACCAGCACTAAAGCACCGGATCCCATCAGAACTCCGCAGTTAAGCGTGCTTGGGCGAGAGTAGTACTAGGATGGGTGACCTCCTGGGAAGTCATCGTGTTGCATCCCCTTTTTTGGGCGTCATTTTACATGCGAACGCCACGTCACCTGATGTGATTTAAGTAAAAGTGAGAAGCAATTATGTAATATAATTTCATGTCTTCTAAATTTAGTTCCATCATTATTTACATTAATATTATTTTTTATTATTTTTAATTTTAATTTTTATTATTTTTATTTCTTGGAATTAAAAACATAATTACTATAAATAAAAACAATTATTAGTAGTAATAATAATAATTATTATAATAATATTTTATATTAATTTAATTATTTTGTATAAATTTCTGTAATTTTATAAGACTTTTTAATGTATTTTTCATGAAAATTGGTATTAATATTGATATTTTGGTTTATTCTTTATGATTATTATGATTTTCTCATAATCCAAACAATTTGATTCATAACGGATGCGATCATACCAGCACTAAAGCACCGGATCCCATCAGAACTCCGCAGTTAAGCGTGCTTGGGCGAGAGTAGTACTAGGATGGGTGACCTCCTGGGAAGTCCTCGTGTTGCATCCCCTTTTTTGGGCGTCATTTTACATGCGAACGCCACGTCACCTGATGTGATTTAAGTAAAAGTGAGAAGCAATTATGTAATATAATTTCATGTCTTCTAAATTTAGTTCCATCATTATTTACATTAATATTATTTTTTATTATTTTTAATTTTAATTTTTATTATTTTTATTTTTTGGAATTAAAAACATAATTACTATAAATAAAAAAAATTATTAGTAGTAATAATAATAATTATTATAATAATATTTTATATTAATTTAATTATTTTGTATAAATTTCTGTAATTTTATAAGACTTTTTAATGTATTTTTCATGAAAATTGGTATTAATATTGATATTTTGGTTTATTCTTTATGATTATTATGATTTCTCATAATCCAAAAAATGTGATTCATAACGGATGCGATCATACCAGCACTAAAGCACCGGATCCCATCAGAACTCCGCAGTCAAGCGTGCTTGGGCGAGAGTAGTACTAGGATGGGTGACCTCCTGGGAAGTCCTCGTGTTGCATCCCCTTTTTTGGGCGTCATTTTACATGCGAACGCCACGTCACCTGATGTGATTTAAGTAAAAGTGCGAAGCAATTATGTAATATAATTTCATGTCTTCTAAATTTAGTTCCATCATTATTTACATTAATATTATTTTTTATTATTTTTAATTTTAATTTTTATTATTTTTATTTTTTGGAATTAAAAACATAATTACTATAAATAAAAACAATTATTAGTAGTAATAATAATTATTATTATAATAATATTTTATATTAATTTAATTATTTTGTATAAATTTCTGTAATTTTATAAGACTTTTTAATGTATTTTTCATGAAAATTGGTATTAATATTGATATTTTGGTTTATTCTTTATGATTATTATGATTTTCTCATAATCCAAAAAATGTGATTCATAACGGATGCGATCATACCAGCACTAAAGCACCGGATCCCATCAGGACTCCGCAGTTAAGCGTGCTTGGGCGAGAGTAGTACTAGGATGGGTGACCTCCTGGGAAGTCCTCGTGTTGCATCCCCTTTTTTGGGCGTCATTTTACATGCGAACGCCACGTCACCTGATGTGATTTAAGTAAAAGTGCGAAGCAATTATGTAATATAATTTCATGTCTTCTAAATTTAGTCCATCATTATTTACATTAATATTATTTTTTATTATTTTTAATTTTAATTTTTATTATTTTTATTTTTTGGAATTAAAAACATAATTACTATAAATAAAAACAATTATTAGTAGTAATAATAATAATTATTATAATAATATTTTATATTAATTTAATTATTTTGTATAAATTTCTGTAATTTTATAAGACTTTTTAATGTATTTTTCATGAAAATTGGTATTAATATTGATATTTTGGTTTATTCTTTATGATTATTATGATTTTCTCATAATCCAAAAAATGTGATTCATAACGGATGCGATCATACCAGCACAAAAGCACCGGATCCCATCAGGACTCCGCAGTCAAGCGTGCTTGGGCGAGAGTAGTACTAGGATGGGTGACCTCCTGGGAAGTCCTCGTGTTGCATCCCCTTTTTTGGGCGTCATTTTACATGCGAACGCCACGTCACCTGATGTGATTTAAGTAAAAGTGAGAAGCAGTTATGTAATATAATTTCATGTCTTCTAAATTTAGTTCCATCATTATTTACATTAATATTATTTTTTATTATTTTTAATTTTAATTTTTATTATTTTTATTTTTTGGAATTAAAAACATAATTACTATAAATAAAAAAAATTATTAGTAGTAATAATAATAATTATTATAATAATATTTTATATTAATTTAATTATTTTGTATAAATTTCTGTAATTTTATAAGACTATTTAATGTATTTTTCATGAAAATTGGTATTAATATTGATATTTTGGTATATTCTTTATGATTATTATGATTTTCTCATAATCCAAAAAATGTGATTCATAACGGTTGCGATCATACCAGCACTAAAGCACCGGATCCCATCAGAACTCCGCAGTTAAGCGTGCTTGGGCGAGAGTAGTACTAGGATGGGTGACCTCCTGGGAAGTCCTCGTGTTGCATCCCCTTTTTTGGGCGTCATTTTAAATGCGAACGCCACGTCACCTGATGTGATTTAAGTAAAAGTGCGAAGCAATTATGTAATATAATTTCATGTCTTCTAAATTTAGTTCCATCATTATTTACATTAATATTATTTTTTATTATTTTTAATTTTAATTTTTATTATTTTTATTTTTTGGAATTAAAAACATAATTACTATAAATAAAAACAATTATTAGTAGTAATAATAATAATTATTATAATAATATTTTATATTAATTTAATTATTTTGTATAAATTTCTATAATTTTATAAGACTTTTTAATGTATTTTTCATGAAAATTGGTATTAATATTGATATTTTGGTTTATTCTTTATGATTATTATGATTTTCTCATAATCCAAAAAATGTGATTCATAACGGATGCGATCATACCAGCACTAAAGCACCGGATCCCATCAGGACTCCGCAGTTAAGCGTGCTTGGGCGAGAGTAGTACTAGGATGGGTGACCTCCTGGGAAGTCCTCATGTTGCATCCCCTTTTTTGGGCGTCATTTTACATGCGAACGCCACGTCACCTGATGTGATTTAAGTAAAAGTGCGAAGCAATTATGTAATATAATTTCATGTCTTCTAAATTTAGTTCCATCATTATTTACATTAATATTATTTTTTATTTTTTATTATTTTTAATTTTAATTTTTATTATTTTTATTTTTTGGAATTAAAAACATAATTACTATAAATAAAAACAATTATTAGTAGTAATAATAATAATTATTATAATAATATTTTATATTAATTTAATTATTTTGTATAAATTTCTGTAATTTTATAAGACTTTTTAATGTATTTTTCATGAAAATTGGTATTAATATTGATATTTTGGTTTATTCTTTATGATTATTATGATTTTCTCATAATCCAAAAAATGTGATTCATAACGGATGCGATCATACCAGCACTAAAGCACCGGATCCCATCAGGACTCCGCAGTTAAGCGTGCTTGGGCGAGAGTAGTACTAGGATGGGTGACCTCCTGGGAAGTCCTCGTGTTGCATCCCCTTTTTTGGGCGTCATTTTACATGCGAACGCCACGTCACCTGATGTGATTTAAGTAAAAGTGAGAAGCAATTATGTAATATAATTTCATGTCTTCTAAATTTAGTTCCATCATTATTTACATTAATATTATTTTTTATTATTTTTAATTTTAATTTTTATTATTTTTATTTTTTGGAATTAAAAACATAATTACTATAAATAAAAACCATTATTAGTAGTAATAATAATAATTATTATAATAATATTTTATATTAATTTAATTATTTTGTATAAATTTCTGTAATTTTATAAGACTTTTTAATGTATTTTTCATGAAAATTGGTATTAATATTGATATTTTGGTATATTCTTTATGATTATTATGATTTTCTCATAATCCAAAAAATGTGATTCATAACGGATGCGATCATACCAGCACTAAAGCACCGGATCCCATCAGAACTCCGCAGTTAAGCGTGCTTGGGCGAGAGTAGTACTAGGATGGGTGACCTCCTGGGAAGTCCTCGTGTTGCATCCCCTTTTTTGGGCGTCATTTTAAATGCGAACGCCACGTCACCTGATGTGATTTAAGTAAAAGTGCGAAGCAATTATGTAATATAATTTCATGTCTTCTAAATTTAGTTCCATCATTATTTACATTAATATTATTTTTTATTATTTTTAATTTTAATTTTTATTATTTTTATTTTTTGGAATTAAAAACATAATTACTATAAATAAAAACAATTATTAGTAGTAATAATAATAATTATTATAATAATATTTTATATTAATTTAATTATTTTGTATAAATTTCTATAATTTTATAAGACTTTTTAATGTATTTTTCATGAAAATTGGTATTAATATTGATATTTTGGTTTATTCTTTATGATTATTATGATTTTCTCATAATCCAAAAAATGTGATTCATAACGGATGCGATCATACCAGCACTAAAGCACCGGATCCCATCAGGACTCCGCAGTTAAGCGTGCTTGGGCGAGAGTAGTACTAGGATGGGTGACCTCCTGGGAAGTCCTCGTGTTGCATCCCCTTTTTTGGGCGTCATTTTACATGCGAACGCCACGTCACCTGATGTGATTTAAGTAAAAGTGCGAAGCAATTATGTAATATAATTTCATGTCTTCTAAATTTAGTTCCATCATTATTTACATTAATATTATTTTTTATTATTTTTAATTTTAATTTTTATTATTTTTATTTTTTGGAATTAAAAACATAATTACTATAAATAAAAACAATTATTAGTAGTAATAATAATAATTATTATAATAATATTTTATATTAATTTAATTATTTTGTATAAATTTCTGTAATTTTATAAGACTTTTTAATGTATTTTTCATGAAAATTGGTATTAATATTGATATTTTGGTTTATTCTTTATGATTATTATGATTTTCTCATAATCCAAAAAATGTGATTCATAACGGATGCGATCATACCAGCACTAAAGCACCGGATCCCATCAGGACTCCGCAGTTAAGCGTGCTTGGGCGAGAGTAGTACTAGGATGGGTGACCTCCTGGGAAGTCCTCGTGTTGCATCCCCTTTTTTGGGCGTCATTTTACATGCGAACGCCACGTCACCTGATGTGATTTAAGTAAAAGTGAGAAGCAATTATGTAATATAATTTCATGTCTTCTAAATTTAGTTCCATCATTATTTACATTAATATTATTTTTTATTATTTTTAATTTTAATTTTTATTATTTTTATTTTTTGGAATTAAAAACATAATTACTATAAATAAAAACAATTATTAGTAGTAATAATAATAATTATTATAATAATATTTTATATTAATTTAATTATTTTGTATAAATTTCTGTAATTTTATAAGACTTTTTAATGTATTTTTCATGAAAATTGGTATTAATATTGATATTTTGGTTTATTCTTTATGATTATTATGATTTTCTCATAATCCAAAAAATGTGATTCATAACGGATGCGATCATACCAGCACTAAAGCACCGGATCCCATCAGAACTCCGCAGTTAAGCGTGCTTGGGCGAGAGTAGTACTAGGATGGGTGACACTCCTGGGAAGTCCTCGTGTTGCATCCCCTTTTTTGGGCGTCATTTTACATGCGAACGCCACGTCACCTAATGTGATTTAAGTAAAAGTGCGAAGCAATTATGTAATATAATTTCATGTCTTCTAAATTTAGTTCCATCATTATTTACATTAATATTATTTTTTATTATTTTTAATTTTAATTTTTGTTATTTTTATTTTTTGGAATTAAAAACATAATTACTATAAATAAAAACAATTATTAGTAGTAATAATAATAATTATTATAATAATATTTTATATTAATTTAATTATTTTGTATAAATTTCTGTAATTTTATAAGACTTTTTAATGTATTTTTCATGAAAATTGGTATTAATATTGATATTTTGGTTTATTCTTTATGATTATTATGATTTTCTCATAATCCAAAAAATGTGATTCATAACGGATGCGATCATACCAGCACTAAAGCACCGGATCCCATCAGAACTCCGCAGTTAAGCGTGTTTGGGCGAGAGTAGTACTAGGATGGGTGACCTCCTGGGAAGTCCTCGTGTTGCATCCCCTTTTTTGGGCGTCATTTTACATGCGAACGCCACGTCACCTGATGTGATTTAAGTAAAAGTGAGAAGCAATTATGTAATATAATTTCATGTCTTCTAAATTTAGTTCCATCATTATTTACATTAATATTATTTTTTATTATTTTTAATTTTAATTTTTATTATTTTTATTTTTTGGAATTAAAAACATAATTACTATAAATAAAAAAAATTATTAGTAGTAATAATAATAATTATTATAATAATATTTTATATTAATTTAATTATTTTGTATAAATTTCTGTAATTTTATAAGACTTTTTAATGTATTTTTCATGAAAATTGGTATTAATATTGATATTTTGGTTTATTCTTTATGATTATTATGATTTTCTCATAATCCAAAAAATGTGATTCATAACGGATGCGATCATACCAGCACTAAAGCACCGGATCCCATAAGAACTCCGCAGTTAAGCGTGCTTGGGCGAGAGTAGTACTAGGATGGGTGACCTCCTGGGAAGTCCTCGTGTTGCATCCCCTTTTTTGGGCGTCATTTTACATGCGAACGCCACGTCACCAGATGTGATTTAAGTAAAAGTGCGAAGCAATTATGTAATATAATTTCATGTCTTCTAAATTTAGTTCCATCATTATTTACATTAATATTATTTTTTATTATTTTTAATTTTAATTTTTATTATTTTTATTTTTTGGAATTAAAAACATAATTACTATAAATAAAAACAATTATTAGTAGTAATAATAATAATTATTATAATAATATTTTATATTAATTTAATTATTTTGTATAAATTTCTGTAATTTTATAAGACTTTTTAATGTATTTTTCATGAAAATTGGTATTAATATTGATATTTTGGTTTATTCTTTATGATTATTATGATTTTCTCATAATCCAAAAAATGTGATTCATAACGGATGCGATCATACCAGCACTAAAGCACCGGATCCCATCAGGACTCCGCAGTTAAGCGTGTTTGGGCGAGAGTAGTACTAGGATGGGTGACCTCCTGGGAAGTCCTCGTGTTGCATCCCCTTTTTTGGGCGTCATTTTACATGCGAACGCCACGTCACCTGATGTGATTTAAGTAAAAGTGAGAAGCAATTATGTAATATAATTTCATGTCTTCTAAATTTAGTTCCATCATTATTTACATTAATATTATTTTTTATTATTTTTAATTTTAATTTTTATTATTTTTATTTTTTGGAATTAAAAACATAATTACTATAAATAAAAAAAATTATTAGTAGTAATAATAATAATTATTATAATAATATTTTATATTAATTTAATTATTTTGTATAAATTTCTGTAATTTTATAAGACTTTTTAATGTATTTTTCATGAAAATTGGTATTAATATTGATATTTTGGTTTATTCTTTATGATTATTATGATTTTCTCATAATCCAAAAAATGTGATTCATAACGGATGCGATCATACCAGCACTAAAGCACCGGATCCCATCAGAACTCCGCAGTTAAGCGTGCTTGGGCGAGAGTAGTACTAGGATGGGTGACCTCCTGGGAAGTCCTCGTGTTGCATCCCCTTTTTTGGGCGTCATTTTACATGCGAACGCCACGTCACCTGATGTGATTTAAGTAAAAGTGCGAAGCAATTATGTAATATAATTTCATGTCTTCTAAATTTAGTTCCATCATTATTTACATTAATATTATTTTTTATTATTTTTAATTTTAATTTTTATTATTTTTATTTTTTGGAATTAAAAACATAATTACTATAAATAGAAAAAATTATTAGTAGTAATAATAATAATTATTATAATAATATTTTATATTAATTTAATTATTTTGTATAAATTTCTGTAATTTTATAAGACTTTTTAATGTATTTTTCATGAAAATTGGTATTAATATTGATATTTTGGTTTATTCTTTATGATTATTATGATTTTCTCATAATCCAAAAAATGTGATTCATAACGGATGCGATCATACCAGCACTAAAGCACCGGATCCCATCAGAACTCCGCAGTTAAGCGTGCTTGGGCGAGAGTAGTACTAGGATGGGTGACCTCCTGGGAAGTCCTCGTGTTGCATCCCCTTTTTTGGGCGTCATTTTACATGCGAACGCCACGTCACCTGATGTGATTTAAGTAAAAGTGCGAAGCAATTATGTAATATAATTTCATGTCTTCTAAATTTAGTTCCATCATTATTTACATTAATATTATTTTTTATTATTTTTAATTTTAATTTTTATTATTTTTATTTTTTGGAATTAAAAACATAATTACTATAAATAAAAACAATTATTAGTAGTAATAATAATAATTATTATAATAATATTTTATATTAATTTAATTATTTTGTATAAATTTCTATAATTTTATAAGACTTTTTAATGTATTTTTCATGAAAATTGGTATTAATATTGATATTTTGGTTTATTCTTTATGATTATTATGATTTTCTCATAATCCAAAAAATGTGATTCATAACGGATGCGATCATACCAGCACTAAAGCACCGGATCCCATCAGGACTCCGCAGTTAAGCGTGCTTGGGCGAGAGTAGTACTAGGATGGGTGACCTCCTGGGAAGTCCTCGTGTTGCATCCCCTTTTTTGGGCGTCATTTTACATGCGAACGCCACGTCACCTGATGTGATTTAAGTAAAAGTGCGAAGCAATTATGTAATATAATTTCATGTCTTCTAAATTTAGTTCCATCATTATTTACATTAATATTATTTTTTATTATTTTTAATTTTAATTTTTATTATTTTTATTTTTTGGAATTAAAAACATAATTACTATAAATAAAAACAATTATTAGTAGTAATAATAATAATTATTATAATAATATTTTATATTAATTTAATTATTTTGTATAAATTTCTGTAATTTTATAAGACTTTTTAATGTATTTTTCATGAAAATTGGTATTAATATTGATATTTTGGTTTATTCTTTATGATTATTATGATTTTCTCATAATCCAAAAAATGTGATTCATAACGGATGCGATCATACCAGCACTAAAGCACCGGATCCCATCAGGACTCCGCAGTTAAGCGTGCTTGGGCGAGAGTAGTACTAGGATGGGTGACCTCCTGGGAAGTCCTCGTGTTGCATCCCCTTTTTTGGGCGTCATTTTACATGCGAACGCCACGTCACCTGATGTGATTTAAGTAAAAGTGAGAAGCAATTATGTAATATAATTTCATGTCTTCTAAATTTAGTTCCATCATTATTTACATTAATATTATTTTTTATTATTTTTAATTTTAATTTTTATTATTTTTATTTTTTGGAATTAAAAACATAATTACTATAAATAAAAACAATTATTAGTAGTAATAATAATAATTATTATAATAATATTTTATATTAATTTAATTATTTTGTATAAATTTCTGTAATTTTATAAGACTTTTTAATGTATTTTTCATGAAAATTGGTATTAATATTGATATTTTGGTTTATTCTTTATGATTATTATGATTTTCTCATAATCCAAAAAATGTGATTCATAACGGATGCGATCATACCAGCACTAAAGCACCGGATCCCATCAGAACTCCGCAGTTAAGCGTGCTTGGGCGAGAGTAGTACTAGGATGGGTGACACTCCTGGGAAGTCCTCGTGTTGCATCCCCTTTTTTGGGCGTCATTTTACATGAGAACGCCACGTCACCTAATGTGATTTAAGTAAAAGTGCGAAGCAATTATGTAATATAATTTCATGTCTTCTAAATTTAGTTCCATCATTATTTACATTAATATTATTTTTTATTATTTTTAATTTTAATTTTTATTATTTTTATTTTTTGGAATTAAAAACATAATTACTATAAATAAAAACAATTATTAGTAGTAATAATAATAATTATTATAATAATATTTTATATTAATTTAATTATTTTGTATAAATTTCTGTAATTTTATAAGACTTTTTAATGTATTTTTCATGAAAATTGGTATTAATATTGATATTTTGGTTTATTCTTTATGATTATTATGATTTTCTCATAATCCAAAAAATGTGATTCATAACGGATGCGATCATACCAGCACTAAAGCACCGGATCCCATCAGAACTCCGCAGTTAAGCGTGTTTGGGCGAGAGTAGTACTAGGATGGGTGACCTCCTGGGAAGTCCTCGTGTTGCATCCCCTTTTTTGGGCGTCATTTTACATGCGAACGCCACGTCACCTGATGTGATTTAAGTAAAAGTGAGAAGCAATTATGTAATATAATTTCATGTCTTCTAAATTTAGTTCCATCATTATTTACATTAATATTATTTTTTATTATTTTTAATTTTAATTTTTATTATTTTTATTTTTTGGAATTAAAAACATAATTACTATAAATAAAAACAATTATTAGTAGTAATAATAATAATTATTATAATAATATTTTATATTAATTTAATTATTTTGTATAAATTTCTGTAATTTTATAAGACTTTTTAATGTATTTTTCATGAAAATTGGTATTAATATTGATATTTTGGTTTATTCTTTATGATTATTATGATTTTCTCATAATCCAAAAAATGTGATTCATAACGGATGCGATCATACCAGCACTAAAGCACCGGATCCCATCAGAACTCCGCAGTTAAGCGTGCTTGGGCGAGAGTAGTACTAGGATGGGTGACCTCCTGGGAAGTCCTCGTGTTGCATCCCCTTTTTTGGGCGTCATTTTACATGCGAACGCCACGTCACCAGATGTGATTTAAGTAAAAGTGCGAAGCAATTATGTAATATAATTTCATGTCTTCTAAATTTAGTTCCATCATTATTTACATTAATATTATTTTTTATTATTTTTAATTTTAATTTTTATTATTTTTATTTTTTGGAATTAAAAACATAATTACTATAAATAAAAACAATTATTAGTAGTAATAATAATAATTATTATAATAATATTTTATATTAATTTAATTATTTTGTATAAATTTCTGTAATTTTATAAGACTTTTTAATGTATTTTTCATGAAAATTGGTATTAATATTGATATTTTGGTTTATTCTTTATGATTATTATGATTTTCTCATAATCCAAAAAATGTGATTCATAACGGATGCGATCATACCAGCACTAAAGCACCGGATCCCATCAGGACTCCGCAGTTAAGCGTGTTTGGGCGAGAGTAGTACTAGGATGGGTGACCTCCTGGGAAGTCCTCGTGTTGCATCCCCTTTTTTGGGCGTCATTTTACATGCGAACGCCACGTCACCTGATGTGATTTAAGTAAAAGTGAGAAGCAATTATGTAATATAATTTCATGTCTTCTAAATTTAGTTCCATCATTATTTACATTAATATTATTTTTTATTATTTTTAATTTTAATTTTTATTATTTTTATTTTTTGGAATTAAAAACATAATTACTATAAATAAAAAAAATTATTAGTAGTAATAATAATAATTATTATAATAATATTTTATATTAATTTAATTATTTTGTATAAATTTCTGTAATTTTATAAGACTTTTTAATGTATTTTTCATGAAAATTGGTATTAATATTGATATTTTGGTTTATTCTTTATGATTATTATGATTTTCTCATAATCCAAAAAATGTGATTCATAACGGATGCGATCATACCAGCACTAAAGCACCGGATCCCATCAGAACTCCGCAGTTAAGCGTGCTTGGGCGAGAGTAGTACTAGGATGGGTGACCTCCTGGGAAGTCCTCGTGTTGCATCCCCTTTTTTGGGCGTCATTTTACATGCGAACGCCACGTCACCTGATGTGATTTAAGTAAAAGTGCGAAGCAATTATGTAATATAATTTCATGTCTTCTAAATTTAGTTCCATCATTATTTACATTAATATTATTTTTTATTATTTTTAATTTTAATTTTTATTATTTTTATTTTTTGGAATTAAAAACATAATTACTATAAATAAAAAAAATTATTAGTAGTAATAATAATAATTATTATAATAATATTTTATATTAATTTAATTATTTTGTATAAATTTCTGTAATTTTATAAGACTTTTTAATGTATTTTTCATGAAAATTGGTATTAATATTGATATTTTGGTTTATTCTTTATGATTATTATGATTTTCTCATAATCCAAAAAATGTGATTCATAACGGATGCGATCATACCAGCACTAAAGCACCGGATCCCATCAGAACTCCGCAGTTAAGCGTGCTTGGGCGAGAGTAGTACTAGGATGGGTGACCTCCTGGGAAGTCCTCGTGTTGCATCCCCTTTTTTGGGCGTCATTTTACATGCGAACGCCACGTCACCTGATGTGATTTAAGTAAAAGTGCGAAGCAATTATGTAATATAATTTCATGTCTTCTAAATTTAGTTCCATCATTATTTACATTAATATTATTTTTTATTATTTTTAATTTTAATTTTTATTATTTTTATTTTTTGGAATTAAAAACATAATTACTATAAATAAAAACAATTATTAGTAGTAATAATAATAATTATTATAATAATATTTTATATTAATTTAATTATTTTGTATAAATTTCTGTAATTTTATAAGACTTTTTAATGTATTTTTCATGAAAATTGGTATTAATATTGATATTTTGGTTTATTCTTTATGATTATTATGATTTTCTCATAATCCAAAAAATGTGATTCATAACGGATGCGATCATACCAGCACTAAAGCACCGGATCCCATCAGGACTCCGCAGTTAAGCGTGCTTGGGCGAGAGTAGTATTAGGATGGGTGACCTCCTGGGAAGTCCTCGTGTTGCATCCCCTTTTTTGGGCGTCATTTTACATGCGAACGCCACGTCACCTGATGTGATTTAAGTAAAAGTGCGAAGCAATTATGTAATATAATTTCATGTCTTCTAAATTTAGTTCCATCATTATTTACATTAATATTATTTTTTATTATTTTTAATTTTAATTTTTATTATTTTTATTTTTTGGAATTAAAAACATAATTACTATAAATAAAAACAATTATTAGTAGTAATAATAATAATTATTATAATAATATTTTATATTAATTTAATTATTTTGTATAAATTTCTGTAATTTTATAAGACTTTTTAATGTATTTTTCATGAAAATTGGTATTAATATTGATATTTTGGTTTATTCTTTATGATTATTATGATTTTCTCATAATCCAAAAAATGTGATTCATAACGGATGCGATCATACCAGCACTAAAGCACCAGATCCCATCAGGACTCCGCAGTTAAGCGTGCTTGGGCGAGAGTAGTACTAGGATGGGTGACCTCCTGGGAAGTCCTCGTGTTGCATCCCCTTTTTTGGGCGTCATTTTACATGCGAACGCCACGTCACCTGATGTGATTTAAGTAAAAGTGAGAAGCAATTATGTAATATAATTTCATGTCTTCTAAATTTAGTTCCATCATTATTTACATTAATATTATTTTTTATTATTTTTAATTTTAATTTTTATTATTTTTATTTTTTGGAATTAAAAACATAATTACTATAAATAAAAAAAATTATTAGTAGTAACAATAATTATTATTATAATAATATTTTATATTAATTTAATTATTTTGTATAAATTTCTGTAATTTTATAAGACTTTTTAATGTATTTTTCTTGAAAATTGGTATTAATATTGATATTTTGGTTTATTCTTTATGATTATTATGATTTTCTCATAATCCAAAAAATGTGATTCATAACGGATGCGATCATACCAGCACTAAAGCACCGGATCCCATCAGGACTCCGCAGTTAAGCGTGCTTGGGCGAGAGTAGTACTAGGATGGGTGACCTCCTGGGAAGTCCTCGTGTTGCATCCCCTTTTTTGGGCGTCATTTCACATGCGAACGCCACGTCACCTGATGTGATATAAGTAAAAGTGAGAAGCAATTATGTAATATAATTTCATGTCTTCTAAATTTAGTTCCATCATTATTTACATTAATATTATTTTTTATTATTTTTAATTTTAATTTTTATTATTTTTATTTTTTGGAATTAAAAACATAATTACTATAAATAAAAAAAATTATTAGTAGTAACAATAATTATTATTATAATAATATTTTATATTAATTTAATTATTTTGTATAAATTTCTTTAATTTTATAAGACTTTTTAATGTATTTTTCATGAAAATTGGTATTAATATTGATATTTTGGTTTATTCTTTATGATTATTATGATTTTCTCATAATCCAAAAAATGTGATTCATAACGGATGCGATCATACCAGCACTAAAGCACCGGATCCCTTCAGGACTCCGCAGTTAAGCGTGCTTGGGCGAGAGCAGTACTAGGATGGGTGACCTCCTGGGAAGTCCTCGTGTTGCATCCCCTTTTTTGGGCGTCATTTTACATGCGAACGCCACGTCACCTGATGTGATTTAAGTAAAAGTGAGAAGCAATTATGTAATATAATTTCATGTCTTCTAAATTTAGTTCCATCATTATTTACATTAATATTATTTTTTATTATTTTTAATTTTAATTTTTATTATTTTTATTTTTAGGAATTAAAAACATAATTACTATAAATAAAAAAAATTATTAGTAGTAACAATAATTATTATTATAATAATATTTTATATTAATTTAATTATTTTGTATAAATTTCTGTAATTTTATAAGACTTTTTAATGTATTTTTCATGAAAATTGGTATTAATATTGATATTTTGGTTTATTCTTTATGATTATTATGATTTTCTCATAATCCAAAAAATGTGATTCATAACGGATGCGATCATACCAGCACTAAAGCACCGGATCCCATCAGAACTCCGCAGTTAAGCGTGCTTGGGCGAGAGTAGTACTAGGATGGGTGACCTCCTGGGAAGTCCTCGTGTTGCATCCCCTTTTTTGGGCGTCATTTTACATGCGAACGCCACGTCACCTGATGTGATTTAAGTAAAAGTGCGAAGCAATTATGTAATATAATTTCATGTCTTCTAAATTTAGTTCCATCATTATTTACATTAATATTATTTTTTATTATTTTTAATTTTAATTTTTATTATTTTTATTTTTTGGAATTAAAAACATAATTACTATAAATAAAAAAAATTATTAGTAGTAACAATAATTATTATTATAATAATATTTTATATTAATTTAATTATTTTGTATAAATTTCTGTAATTTTATAAGACTTTTTAATGTATTTTTCATGAAAATTGGTATTAATATTGTTATTTTGGTTTATTCTTTATGATTATTATGATTTTCTCATAATCCAAAAAATGTGATTCATAACGTATGCGATCATACCAGCACTAAAGCACCATATCCCATCAGGACTCCGCAGTTAAGCGTGCTTGGGCGAGAGCAGTACTAGGATGGGTGACCTCCTGGGAAGTCCTCGTGTTGCATCCCCTTTTTTGGGCGTCATTTTACATGCGAACGCCACGTCACCTGATGTGATTTAAGTAAAAGTGAGAAGCAATTATGTAATATAATTTCATGTCTTCTAAATTTAGTTCCATCATTATTTACATTAATATTATTTTTTATTATTTTTAATTTTAATTTTTATTATTTTTATTTTTTGGAATTAAAAACATAATTACTATAAATAAAAAAAATTATTAGTAGTAACAATAATTATTATTATAATAATATTTTATATTAATTTAATTATTTTGTATAAATTTCTGTAATTTTATAAGACTTTTTAATGTATTTTTCATGAAAATTGGTATTAATATTGATATTTTGGTTTATTCTTTATGATTATTATGATTTTCTCATAATCCAAAAAATGTGATTCATAACGGATGCGATCATACCAGCACTAAAGCACCGGATCCCATCAGAACTCCGCAGTTAAGCGTGCTTGGGCGAGAGTAGTACTAGGATGGGTGACCTCCTGGGAAGTCCTCGTGTTGCATCCCCTTTTTTGGGCGTCATTTTACATGCGAACGCCACGTCACCTGATGTGATTTAAGTAAAAGTGCGAAGCAATTATGTAATATAATTTCATGTCTTCTAAATTTAGTTCCATCATTATTTACATTAATATTATTTTTTATTATTTTTAATTTTAATTTTTATTATTTTTATTTTTTGGAATTAAAAACATAATTACTATAAATAAATAAAATTATTAGTAGTAATAATAATTATTATTATAATAATATTTTATATTAATTTAATTATTTTGTATAAATTTCTGTAATTTTATAAGACTTTTTAATGTATTTTTCATGAAAATTGGTATTAATATTGATATTTTGGTTTATTCTTTATGATTATTATGATTTTCTCATAATCCAAAAAATGTGATTCATAACGGATGCGATCATACCAGCACTAAAGCACCGGATCCCATCAGGACTCCGCAGTTAAGCGTGCTTGGGCGAGAGCAGTACTAGGATGGGTGACCTCCTGGGAAGTCCTCGTGTTGCATCCCCTTTTTTGGGCGTCATTTTACATGCGAACGCCACGTCACCTGATGTGATTTAAGTAAAAGTGCGAAGCAATTATGTAATATAATTTCATGTCTTCTAAATTTAGTTCCATCATTATTTACATTAATATTATTTTTTATTATTTTTAATTTTAATTTTTATTATTTTTATTTTTTGGAATTAAAAACATAATTACTATAAATAAAAAAAATTATTAGTAGTAACAATAATTATTATTATAATAATATTTTATATTAATTTAATTATTTTGTATAAATTTCTGTAATTTTATAAGACTTTTTAATGTATTTTTCATGAAAATTGGTATTAATATTGATATTTTGGTTTATTCTTTATGATTATTATGATTTTCTCATAATCCAAAAAATGTGATTCATAACGGATGCGATCATACCAGCACTAAAGCACCGGATCCCATCAGGACTCCGTAGTTAAGCGTGCTTGGGCGAGAGTAGTACTAGGATGGGTGACCTCCTGGGAAGTCCTCGTGTTGCATCCCCTTTTTTGGGCGTCATTTTACATGCGAACGCCACGTCACCTGATGTGATTTAAGTAAAAGTGCGAAGCAATTATGTAATATAATTTCATGTCTTCTAAATTTAGTTCCATCATTATTTACATTAATATTATTTTTTATTATTTTTAATTTTAATTTTTATTATTTTTATTTTTTGGAATTAAAAACATAATTACTATAAATAAAAACAATTATTAGTAGTAATAATAATTATTATTATAATAATATTTTATATTAATTGAATTATTTTGTATAAATTTCTGTAATTTTATAAGACTTTTTAATGTATTTTTCATGAAAATTGGTATTAATATTGATATTTTGGTTTATTCTTTATGATTATTATGATTTTCTCATAATCCAAAAAATGTGATTCATAACGGATGCGATCATACCAGCACTAAAGCACCGGATCCCATCAGGACTCCGCAGTTAAGCGTGCTTGGGCGAGAGCAGTAGTAGGATGGGTGACCTCCTGGGAAGTCCTCGTGTTGCATCCCCTTTTTTGGGCGTCATTTTACATGCGAACGCCACGTCACCTGATGTGATTTAAGTAAAAGTGAGAAGCAATTATGTAATATAATTTCATGTCTTCTAAATTTAGTTCCATCATTATTTACATTAATATTATTTTTTATTATTTTTAATTTTAATTTTTATTATTTTTATTTTTTGGAATTAAAAACATAATTACTATAAATAAAAAAAATTATTAGTAGTAACAATAATTATTATTATAATAATATTTTATATTAATTTAATTATTTTGTATAAATATCTGTAATTTTATAAGACTTTTTAATGTATTTTTCATGAAAATTGGTATTAATATTGATATTTTGGTTTATTCTTTATGATTATTATGATTTTCTCATAATCCAAAAAATGTGATTCATAACGGATGCGATCATACCAGCACTAAAGCACCGGGTCCCATCAGAACTCCGCAGTTAAGCGTGCTTGGGCGAGAGTAGTACTAGGATGGGTGACCTCCTGGGAAGTCCTCGTGTTGCATCCCCTTTTTTGGGCGTCATTTTACATGCGAACGCCACGTCACCTGATGTGATTTAAGTAAAAGTGCGAAGCAATTATGTAATATAATTTCATGTCTTCTAAATTTAGTTCCATCATTATTTACATTAATATTATTTTTTATTATTTTTAATTTTAATTTTTATTATTTTTATTTTTTGGAATTAAAAACATAATTGCTATAAATAAAAACAATTATTAGTAGTAATAATAATAATTATTATAATAATATTTTATATTAATTTAATTATTTTGTATAAATTTCTGTAATTTTATAAGACTTTTTAATGTATTTTTCATGAAAATTGGTATTAATATTGATATTTTGGTTTATTCTTTATGATTATTATGATTTTCTCATAATCCAAAAAATGTGATTCATAACGGATGCGATCATACCAGCACTAAAGCACCGGATCCCATCAGAACTCCGCAGTTAAGCGTGCTTGGGCGAGAGTAGTACTAGGATGGGTGACCTCCTGGGAAGTCCTCGTGTTGCATCCCCTTTTTTGGGCGTCATTTTACATGCGAACGCCACGTCACCTGATGTGATTTAAGTAAAAGTGCGAAGCAATTATGTAATATAATTTGATGTCTTCTAAATTTAGTTCCATCATTATTTACATTAATATTATTTTTTATTATTTTTAATTTTAATTTTTATTATTTTTATTTTTTGGAATTAAAAACATAATTACTATAAATAAAAACAATTATTAGTAGTAACAATAATTATTATTATAATAATATTTTATATTAATTTAATTATTTTGTATAAATTTCTGTAATTTTATAAGACTTTTTAATGTATTTTTCATGAAAATTGGTATTAATATTGATATTTTGGTTTATTCTTTATGATTATTATGATTTTCTCATAATCCAAAAAATGTGATTCATAACGGATGCGATCATACCAGCACTAAAGCACCGGATCCCATCAGGACTCCGCAGTTAAGCGTGCTTGGGCGAGAGTAGTACTAGGATGGGTGACCTCCTGGGAAGTCCTCGTGTTGCATCCCCTTTTTTGGGCGTCATTTTACATGCGAACGCCACGTCACCTGATGTGATTTAAGTAAAAGTGCGAAGCAATTATGTAATATAATTTCATGTCTTCTAAATTTAGTTCCATCATTATTTACATTAATATTATTTTTTATTATTTTTAATTTTAATTTTTATTATTTTTATTTTTTGGAATTAAAAACATAATTACTATAAATAAAAAAAATTATTAGTAGTAATAATAATTATTATTATAATAATATTTTATATTAATTTAATTATTTTGTATCAATTTCTGTAATTTTATAAGACTTTTTAATGTATTTTTCATGAAAATTGGTATTAATATTGATATTTTGGTTTATTCTTTATGATTATTATGATTTTCTCATAATCCAAAAAATGTGATTCATAACGGATGCGATCATACCAGCACTAAAGCACCGGATCCCATCAGGACTCCGCAGTTAAGCGTGCTTGGGCGAGAGCAGTACTAGGATGGGTGACCTCCTGGGAAGTCCTCGTGTTGCATCCCCTTTTTTGGGCGTCATTTTACATGCGAACGCCACGTCACCTGATGTGATTTAAGTAAAAGTGCGAAGCAATTATGTAATATAATTTCATGTCTTCTAAATTTAGTTCCATCATTATTTACATTAATATTATTTTTTATTATTTTTAATTTTAATTTTTATTATTTTTATTTTTTGGAATTAAAAACATAATTACTATAAATAAAAAAAATTATTAGTAGTAACAATAATTATTATTATAATAATATTTTATATTAATTTAATTATTTTGTATAAATTTCTGTAATTTTATAAGACTTTTTAATGTATTTTTCATGAAAATTGGTATTAATATTGATATTTTGGTTTATTCTTTATGATTATTATGATTTTCTCATAATCCAAAAAATGTGATTCATAACGGATGCGATCATACCAGCACTAAAGCACCGGATCCCATCAGGACTCCGTAGTTAAGCGTGCTTGGGCGAGAGTAGTACTAGGATGGGTGACCTCCTGGGAAGTCCTCGTGTTGCATCCCCTTTTTTGGGCGTCATTTTACATGCGAACGCCACGTCACCTGATGTGATTTAAGTAAAAGTGCGAAGCAATTATGTAATATAATTTCATGTCTTCTAAATTTAGTTCCATCATTATTTACATTAATATTATTTTTTATTATTTTTAATTTTAATTTTTATTATTTTTAATTTTTGGAATTAAAAACATAATTACTATAAATAAAAACAATTATTAGTAGTAATAATAATTATTATTATAATAATATTTTATATTAATTTAATTATTTTGTATAAATTTCTGTAATTTTATAAGACTTTTTAATGTATTTTTCATGAAAATTGGTATTAATATTGATATTTTGGTTTATTCTTTATGATTATTATGATTTTCTCATAATCCAAAAAATGTGATTCATAACGGATGCGATCATACCAGCACTAAAGCACCGGATCCCATCAGGACTCCGCAGTTAAGCGTGCTTGGGCGAGAGCAGTAGTAGGATGGGTGACCTCCTGGGAAGTCCTCGTGTTGCATCCCCTTTTTTGGGCGTCATTTTACATGCGAACGCCACGTCACCTGATGTGATTTAAGTAAAAGTGAGAAGCAATTATGTAATATAATTTCATGTCTTCTAAATTTAGTTCCATCATTATTTACATTAATATTATTTTTTATTATTTTTAATTTTAATTTTTATTATTTTTATTTTTTGGAATTAAAAACATAATTACTATAAATAAAAAAAATTATTAGTAGTAACAATAATTATTATTATAATAATATTTTATATTAATTTAATTATTTTGTATAAATATCTGTAATTTTATAAGACTTTTTAATGTATTTTTCATGAAAATTGGTATTAATATTGATATTTTGGTTTATTCTTTATGATTATTATGATTTTCTCATAATCCAAAAAATGTGATTCATAACGGATGCGATCATACCAGCACTAAAGCACCGGGTCCCATCAGAACTCCGCAGTCAAGCGTGCTTGGGCGAGAGTAGTACTAGGATGGGTGACCTCCTGGGAAGTCCTCGTGTTGCATCCCCTTTTTTGGGCGTCATTTTACATGCGAACGCCACGTCACCTGATGTGATTTAAGTAAAAGTGCGAAGCAATTATGTAATATAATTTCATGTCTTCTAAATTTAGTTCCATCATTATTTACATTAATATTATTTTTTATTATTTTTAATTTTAATTTTTATTATTTTTATTTTTTGGAATTAAAAACATAATTGCTATAAATAAAAACAATTATTAGTAGTAATAATAATAATTATTATAATAATATTTTATATTAATTTAATTATTTTGTATAAATTTCTGTAATTTTATAAGACTTTTTAATGTATTTTTCATGAAAATTGGTATTAATATTGATATTTTGGTTTATTCTTTATGATTATTATGATTTTCTCATAATCCAAAAAATGTGATTCATAACGGATGCGATCATACCAGCACTAAAGCACCGGATCCCATCAGAACTCCGCAGTAAAGCGTGCTTGGGCGAGAGTAGTACTAGGATGGGTGACCTCCTGGGAAGTCCTCGTGTTGCATCCCCTTTTTTGGGCGTCATTTTACATGCGAACGCCACGTCACCTGATGTGATTTAAGTAAAAGTGCGAAGCAATTATGTAATATAATTTCATGTCTTCTAAATTTAGTTCCATCATTATTTACATTAATATTATTTTTTATTATTTTTAATTTTAATTTTTATTATTTTTATTTTTTGGAATTAAAAACATAATTACTATAAATAAAAACAATTATTCGTAGTAATAATAATAATTATTATAATAATATTTTATATTAATTTAATTATTTTGTATAAATTTCTGTAATTTTATAAGACTTTTTAATGTATTTTTCATGAAAATTGGTATTAATATTGATATTTTGGTTTATTCTTTATGATTATTATGATTTTCTCATAATCCAAAAAATGTGATTCATAACGGATGCGATCATACCAGCACTAAAGCACCGGATCCCATCAGGACTCCGCAGTTAAGCGTGCTTGGGCGAGAGTAGTACTAGGATGGGTGACCTCCTGGGAAGTCCTCGTGTTGCATCCCCTTTTTTGGGCGTCATTTTACATGCGAACGCCACGTCACCTGATGTGATTTAAGTAAAAGTGAGAAGCAATTATGTAATATAATTTCATGTCTTCTAAATTTAGTTCCATCATTATTTACATTAATATTATTTTTTATTATTTTTAATTTTAATTTTTATTATTTTTATTTTTTGGAATTAAAAACATAATTACTATAAATAAAAAAAATTATTAGTAGTAATAATAATAATTATTATAATAATATTTTATTTTAATTTAATTATTTTGTATAAATTTCTGTAATTTTATAAGACTTTTTAATGTATTTTTCATGAAAATTGGTATTAATATTGATATTTTTGTTTATTCTTTATGATTATTATGATTTTCTCATAATCAAAAAAATGTGATTCATAACGGAAGCGATCATACCAGCACTAAAGCACCGGATCCCATCAGAACTCCGCAGTTAAGCGTGCTTGGGCGCGAGTAGTACTAGGATGGGTGACCTCCTGGGAAGTCCTCGTGTTGCATCCCCTTTTTTGGGCGTCAATTTACATGCGAACGCCACGTCACCTGATGTGATTTAAGTAAAAGTGCGAAGCAATTATGTAATATAATTTCAATGTTTCTAAATTTAGTTCCATCATTATTTACATTAATATTATTTTTTATTACTTTTAATTTTAATTTTTATTATTTTTAGTTTTTGGAATTAAAAACATAATTACTATAAATAAAAACAATTATTAGTAGTAATAATAATTATTATTATAATAATATTTTATATAAATTTAATTATTTTGTATAAATTTCTGTAATTTTATAAGACTTTTTAATGTATTTTTCATGAAAATTGGTATTAATATTGATATTTTGATTTATTCTTTATGATTATTATGATTTTCTCATAATCCAAAAAATGTGATTCATAACGGATGCGATCGTACCAGCACTAAAGCACCGGATCCCATCAGAACTCCGCAGTTAAGCGTGCTTGGGCGAGAGTTGTACTAGGATGGGTGACCTCCTGGGAAGTCCTCGTGTTGCATCCCTTTTTTTGGGCGTCATTTTACATGCGAACGCCACGTCACCTGATGTGATTTAAGTAAAAGTGAGAAGCAATTATGTAATATAATTTCATGTCTTCTAAATTTAGTTCCATCATTATTTACATTAATATTATTTTTTATTATTTTTAATTTTAATTTTTATTATTTTTATTTTTTGGAATTAAAAACATAATTACTATAAATAAAAAAAATTATTAGTAGTAATAATAATAATTATTATAATAATATTTTATATTAATTTAATTATTTTGTATAAATTTCTGTAATTTTATAAGACTTTTTAATGTATTTTTCATGAAAATTGGTATTAATATTGATATTTTGGTTTATTCTTTATGATTATTATGATTTTCTCATAATCCAAAAAATGTGATTCATAACGGAAGCGATCGTACCAGCACTAAAGCACCGGATCCCATCAGAACTCCGCAGTTAAGCGTGCTTGGGCGAGAGTAGTACTAGGATGGGTGACCTCCTGGGAAGTCCTCGTGTTGCATCCCCTTTTTTGGGCGTCATTTTACATGCGAACGCCACGTCACCTGATGTGATTTAAGTAAAAGTGAGAAGCAATTATGTAATATAATTTCATGTCTTCTAAATTTAGTTCCATCATTATTTACATTAATATTATTTTTTATTATTTTTAATTTTAATTTTTATTATTTTTATTTTTTGGAATTAAAAACATAATTACTATAAATAAAAAAAATTATTAGTAGTAATAATAATTATTATTATAATAATATTTTATATTAATTTAATTATTTTGTATAAATTTCTGTAATTTTATAAGACTTTTTAATGTATTTTTCATGAAAATTGGTATTAATATTGATATTTTGGTTTATTCTTTATGATTATTATGATTTTCTCATAATCCAAAAAATGTGATTCATAACGGATGCGATCATACCAGCACTAAAGCACCGGATCCCATCAGAACTCCGCAGTAAAGCGTGCTTGGGCGAGAGTAGTACTAGGATGGGTGACCTCCTGGGAAGTCCTCGTGTTGCATCCCCTTTTTTTGGCGTCATTTTACATGCGAACGCCACGTCACCTGATGTGATTTAAGTAAAAGTGCGAAGCAATTATGTAATATAATTTCATGTCTTCTAAATTTAGTTCCATCATTATTTACATTAATATTATTTTTTATTATTTTTAATTTTAATTTTTATTATTTTTATTTTTTGGAATTGAAAACATAATTACTATAAATAAAAAAAATTATTAGTAGTAATAATAATAATTATTATAATAATATTTTATATTAATTTAATTATTTTGTATAAATTTCTGTAATTTTATAAGACTTTTTAATGTATTTTTCATGAAAATTGGTATTAATATTGATATTTTGGTTTATTCTTTATGATTATTATGATTTTCTCATAATCCAAAAAATGTGATTCGTAACGGATGCGATCATACCAGCACTAAAGCACCGGATCCCATCAGAACTCCGCAGTTAAGCGTGCTTGGGCGAGAGTAGTACTAGGATGGGTGACCTCCTGGGAAGTCCTCGTGTTGCATCCCCTTTTTTGGGCGTCATTTTACATGCGAACGCCACGTCACCTGATGTGATTTAAGTAAAAGTGAGAAGCAATTATGTAATATAATTTCATGTCTTCTAAATTTAGTTCCATCATTATTTACATTAATATTATTTTTTATTATTTTTAATTTTAATTTTAATTATTTTTATTTTTTGGAATTAAAAACATAATTACTATAAATAAAAAAAATTATTAGTAGTAATAATAATAATTATTATAATAATATTTTATATTAATTTAATTATTTTGTATAAATTTCTGTAATTTTATAAGACTTTTTAATGTATTTATCATGAAAATTGGTATTAATATTGATATTTTGGTTTATTCTTTATGATTATTATGATTTTCTCATAATCCAAAAAATGTGATTCATAACGGATGCGATCATACCAGCACTAAAGCACCGGATCCCATCAGAACTCCGCAGTTAAGCGTGTCCTTGGGCGAGAGTAGTACTAGGATGGGTGACCTCCTGGGAAGTCCTCGTGTTGCATCCCCTTTTTTGGGCGTCATTTTACATGCGAACGCCACGTCACCTGATGTGATTTAAGTAAAAGTGCGAAGCAATTATGTAATATAATTTCATGTCTTCTAAATTTAGTTCCATCATTATTTACATTAATATTATTTTTTATTATTTTTAATTTTAATTTTTATTATTTTTATTTTTTGGAATTAAAAACATAATTACTATAAATAAAAACAATTATTAGTAGTAATAATAATAATTATTATAATAATATTTTATATTAATTTAATTATTTTGTATAAATTTCTGTAATTTTATAAGACTTTTTAATGTATTTTTCATGAAAATTGGTATTAATATTGATATTTTGGTTTATTCTTTATGATTATTATGATTTTCTCATAATCCAAAAAATGTGATTCATAACGGATGCGATCATACCAGCACTAAAGCACCGGATCCCATCAGGACTCCGCAGTTAAGCGTGCTTGGGCGAGAGTAGTACTAGGATGGGTGACCTCCTGGGAAGTCCTCGTGTTGCATCCCCTTTTTTGGGCGTCATTTTACATGCGAACGCCACGTCACCTGATGTGATTTAAGTAAAAGTGAGAAGCAATTATGTAATATAATTTCATGTCTTCTAAATTTAGTTCCATCATTATTTACATTAATATTATTTTTTATTATTTTTAATTTTAATTTTTATTATTTTTATTTTTTGGAATTAAAAACATAATTACTATAAATAAAAAAAATTATTAGTAGTAATAATAATAATTATTATAATAATATTTTATTTTAATTTAATTATTTTGTATAAATTTCTGTAATTTTATAAGACTTTTTAATGTATTTTTCATGAAAATTGGTATTAATATTGATATTTTGGTTTATTCTTTATGATTATTATGATTTTCTCATAATCCAAAAAATGTGATTCATAACGGAAGCGATCATACCAGCACTAAAGCACCGGATCCCATCAGAACTCCGCAGTTAAGCGTGCTTGGGCGCGAGTAGTACTAGGATGGGTGACCTCCTGGGAAGTCCTCGTGTTGCATCCCCTTTTTTGGGCGTCATTTTACATGCGAACGCCACGTCACCTGATGTGATTTAAGTAAAAGTGCGAAGCAATTATGTAATATAATTTCATGTCTTCTAAATTTAGTTCCATCATTATTTACATTAATATTATTTTTTATTATTTTTAATTTTAATTTTTATTATTTTTATTTTTTGGAATTAAAAACATAATTACTATAAATAAAAAAAATTATTAGTAGTAATAATAATAATTATTATAATAATATTTTATATTAATTTAATTATTTTGTATAAATTTCTGTAATTTTATAAGACTTTTTAATGTATTTTTCATGAAAATTGGTATTAATATTGATATTTTGGTTTATTCTTTATGATTATTATGATTTTCTCATAATCCAAAAAATGTGATTCGTAACGGATGCGATCATACCAGCACTAAAGCACCGGATCCCATCAGAACTCCGCACTTAAGCGTGCTTGGGCGAGAGTAGTACTAGGATGGGTGACCTCCTGGGAAGTCCTCGTGTTGCATCCCCTTTTTTGGGCGTCATTTTACATGCGAACGCCACGTCACCTGATGTGATTTAAGTAAAAGTGAGAAGCAATTATGTAATATAATTTCATGTCTTCTAAATTTAGTTCCATCATTATTTACAATAATATTATTTTTTATTATTTTTAATCTTAATTTTAATTATTTTTATTTTTTGGAATTAAAAACATAATTACTATAAATAAAAAAAATTATTAGTAGTAATAATAATAATTATTATAATAATATTTTATATTAATTTAATTATTTTGTATAAATTTCTGTAATTTTATAAGACTTTTTAATGTATTTTTCATGAAAATTGGTATTAATATTGATATTTTGGTTTATTCTTTATGATTATTATGATTTTCTCATAATCCAAAAAATGTGATTCATAACGGATGCGACCATACCAGCACTAAAGCACCGGATCCCATCAGGACTCCGCAGTTAAGCGTGCTTGGGCGAGAGTAGTACTAGGATGGGTGACCTCCTGGGAAGTCCTCGTGTTGCATCCCCTTTTTTGGGCGTCATTTTACATGCGAACGCCACGTCACCTGATGTGATTTAAGTAAAAGTGAGAAGCAATTATGTAATATAATTTCATGTCTTCTAAATTTAGTTCCATCATTATTTACATTAATATTATTTTTTATTATTTTTAATTTTAATTTTTATTATTTTTATTTTTTGGAATTAAAAACATAATTACTATAAATAAAAAAAATTATTAGTAGTAATAATAATAATTATTATAATAATATTTTATTTTAATTTAATTATTTTGTATAAATTTCTGTAATTTTATAAGACTTTTTAATGTATTTTTCATGAAAATTGGTATTAATATTGATATTTTGGTTTATTCTTTATGATTATTATGATTTTCTCATAATCCAAAAAATGTGATTCATAACGGAAGCGATCATACCAGCACTAAAGCACCGGATCCCATCAGAACTCCGCAGTTAAGCGTGCTTGGGCGCGAGTAGTACTAGGATGGGTGACCTCCTGGGAAGTCCTCGTGTTGCATCCCCTTTTTTGGGCGTCATTTTACATGCGAACGCCACGTCACCTGATGTGATTTAAGTAAAAGTGCGAAACAATTATGTAATATAATTTCATGTCTTCTAAATTTAGTTCCATCATTATTTACATTAATATTATTTTTTATTATTTTTAATTTTAATTTTTATTATTTTTATTTTTTGGAATTAAAAACATAATTACTATAAATAAAAAAAATTATTAGTAGTAATAATAATAATTATTATAATAATATTTTATATTAATTTAATTATTTTGTATAAATTTCTGTAATTTTATAAGACTTTTTAATGTATTTTTCATGAAAATTGGTATTAATATTGATATTTTGGTTTATTCTTTATGATTATTATGATTTTCTCATAATCCAAAAAATGTGATTCGTAACGGATGCGATCATACCAGCACTAAAGCACCGGATCCCATCAGAACTCCGCAGTTAAGCGTGCTTGGGCGAGAGTAGTACTAGGATGGGTGACCTCCTGGGAAGTCCTCGTGTTGCATCCCCTTTTTTGGGCGTCATTTTACATGCGAACGCCACGTCACCTGATGTGATTTAAGTAAAAGTGAGAAGCAATTATGTAATATAATTTCATGTCTTCTAAATTTAGTTCCATCATTATTTACAATAATATTATTTTTTATTATTTTTAATCTTAATTTTAATTATTTTTATTTTTTGGAATTAAAAACATAATTACTATAAATAAAAAAAATTATTAGTAGTAATAATAATAATTATTATAATAATATTTTATATTAATTTAATTATTTTGTATAAATTTCTGTAATTTTATAAGACTTTTTAATGTATTTTTCATGAAAATTGGTATTAATATTGATATTTTGGTTTATTCTTTATGATTATTATGATTTTCTCATAATCCAAAAAATGTGATTCATAACGGATGCGATCGTACCAGCACTAAAGCACCGGATCCCATCAGAACTCCGCAGTTAAGCGTGTGCTTGGGCGAGAGTAGTACTAGGATGGGTGACCTCCTGGGAAGTCCTCGTGTTGCATCCCCTTTTTTGGGCGTCATTTTACATGCGAATGCCACGTCACCTGATGTGATTTAAGTAAAAGTGAGAAGCAATTATGTAATATAATTTCATGTCTTCTAAATTTAGTTCCATCATTATTTACATTAATATTATTTTTTATTATTTTTAATTTTAATTTTTATTATTTTTATTTTTTGGAATTAAAAACATAATTACTATAAATAAAAAAAATTATTAGTAGTAATAATAATAATTATTATAATAATATTTTATATTAATTTAATTATTTTGTATAAATTTCTGTAATTTTATAAGACTTTTTAATGTATTTTTCATGAAAATTGGTATTAATATTGATATTTTGGTTTATTCTTTATGATTATTATGATTTTCTCATAATCCAAAAAATGTGATTCGTAACGGATGCGATCATACCAGCACTAAAGCACCGGATCCCATCAGAACTCCGCAGTTAAGCGTGCTTGGGCGAGAGTAGTACTAGGTTGGGTGACCTCCTGGGAAGTCCTCGTGTTGCATCCCCTTTTTTGGGCGTCATTTTACATGCGAACGCCACGTCACCTGATGTGATTTAAGTAAAAGTGAGAAGCAATTATGTAATATAATTTCATGTCTTCTAAATTTAGTTCCATCATTATTTACATTAATATTATTTTTTATTATTTTTAATCTTAATTTTAATTATTTTTATTTTTTGGAATTAAAAACATAATTACTATAAATAAAAAAAATTATTAGGAGTAATAATAATAATTATTATAATAATATTTTATATTAATTTAATTATTTTGTATAAATTTTGTAATTTTATAAGACTTTTTAATGTATTTTTCATGAAAATTGGTATTAATATTGATATTTTGGTTTATTCTTTATGATTATTATGATTTTCTCATAATCCAAAAAATGTGATTCATAACGGATGCGATCGTACCAGCACTAAAGCACCGGATCCCATCAGAATTCCGCAGTTAAGCGTGTGCTTGGGCGAGAGTAGTACTAGGATGGGTGACCTCCTGGGAAGTCCTCGTGTTGCATCCTCTTTTTTGGGCATCATTTTACATGCGAACGCCACGTCACCTGATGTGATTTAAGTAAAAGTGAGAAGCAATTATGTAATATAATTTCATGTCTTCTAAATTTAGTTCCATCATTATTTACATTAATATTATTTTTTATTATTTTTAATTTTAATTTTTATTATTTTTATTTTTTGGAATTAAAAACATAATTGCTATAAATAAAAAAAATTATTAGTAGTAATAATAATAATTATTATAATAATATTTTATATTAATTTAATTATTTTGTATAAATTTCTGTAATTTTATAAGACTTTTTAATGTATTTTTCATGAAAATTGGTATTAATATTGATATTTTGGTTTATTCTTTATGATTATTATGATTTTCTCATAATCCAAAAAATGTGATTCATAACGGAAGCGATCGTACCAGCACTAAAGCACCGGATCCCATCAGAACTCCGTAGTTAAGCGTGCTTGGGCGAGAGTACTACTAGGATGGGTGACCTCCTGGGAAGTCCTCGTGTTGCATCCCCTTTTTTGGGCGTCATTTTACATGCGAACGCCACGTCACCTGATGTGATTTAAGTAAAAGTGAGAAGCAATTATGTAATATAATTTCATGTCTTCTAAATTTAGTTCCATCATTATTTACATTAATATTATTTTTTATTATTTTTAATTTTAATTTTTATTATTTTTATTTTTTGGAATTAAAAACATAATTACTATAAATAAATAAAATTATTAGTAGTAATAATAATAATTATTATAATAATATTTTATATTAATTTAATTATTTTGTATAAATTTCTGTAATTTTATAAGACTTTTTAATGTATTTTTCATGAAAATTGGTATTAATATTGATATTTTGGTTTATTCTTTATGATTATTATGATTTTCTCATAATCCAAAAAATGTGATTCATAACGGATGCGATCATACCAGCACTAAAGCACCGGATCCCATCAGAACTCCCCAGTTAAGCGTGCTTGGGCGAGAGTAGTACTAGGATGGGTGACCTCCTGGGAAGTCCTCGTGTTGCATCCCCTTTTTTGGGCGTCATTTTACATGCGAACGCCACGTCACCTGATGTGATTTAAGTAAAAGTGAGAAGCAATTATGTAATATAATTTCATGTCTTCTAAATTTAGTTCCATCATTATTTACATTAATATTATTTTTTATTATTTTTAATCTTAATTTTAATTATTTTTATTTTTTGGAATTAAAAACATAATTACTATAAATAAAAAAAATTATTAGTAGTAATAATAATAATTATTATAATAATATTTTATATTAATTTAATTATTTTGTATAAATTTCTGTAATTTTATAAGACTTTTTAATGTATTTTTCATGAAAATTGGTATTAATATTGATATTTTGGTTTATTCTTTATGATTATTATGATTTTCTCATAATCCAAAAAATGTGATTCATAACGGATGCGATCGTACCAGCACTAAAGCACCGGATCCCATCAGAACTCCGCAGTTAAGCGTGTGCTTGGGCGAGAGTAGTACTAGAATGGGTGACCTCCTGGGAAGTCCTCGTGTTGCATCCCCTTTTTTGGGCGTCATTTTACATGCGAACGCCACGTCACCTGATGTGATTTAAGTAAAAGTGAGAAGCAATTATGTAATATAATTTCATGTCTTCTAAATTTAGTTCCATCATTATTTACATTAATATTATTTTTTATTATTTTTAATTTTAATTTTTATTATTTTTATTTTTTGGAATTAAAAACATAATTACTATAAATAAAAAAAATTATTAGTAGTAATAATAATAATTATTATAATAATATTTTATATTAATTTAATTATTTTGTATAAATTTCTGTAATTTTATAAGACTTTTTAATGTATTTTTCATGAAAATTGGTATTAATATTGATATTTTGGTTTATTCTTTATGATTATTATGATTTTCTCATAATCCAAAAAATGTGATTCGTAACGGATGCGATCATACCAGCACTAAAGCACCGGATCCCATCAGAACTCCGCAGTTAAGCGTGTGCTTGGGCGAGAGTAGTACTAGGATGGGTGACCTCCTGGGAAGTCCTCGTGTTGCATCCCCTTTTTTGGGCGTCATTTTACATGCGAACGCCACGTCACCTGATGTGATTTAAGTAAAAGTGCGAAGCAATTATGTAATATAATTTCATGTCTTCTAAATTTAGTTCCATCATTATTTACATTAATATTATTTTTTATTATTTTTAATTTTAATTTTTATTATTTTTATTTTTTGGAATTAAAAACATAATTACTATAAATAAAAACAACTATTAGTAGTAATAATAATAATTATTATAATAATATTTTATATTAATTTAATTATTTTGTATAAATTTCTGTAATTTTATAAGACTTTTTAATGTATTTTTCATGAAAATTGGTATTAATATTGATATTTTGGTTTATTCTTTATGATTATTATGATTTTCTCATAATCCAAAAAATGTGATTCGTAACGGATGCGATCATACCAGCACTAAAGCACCGGATCCCATCAGAACTCCGCAGTTAAGCGTGCTTGGGCGAGAGTAGTACTAGGATGGGTGACCTCCTGGGAAGTCCTCGTGTTGCATCCCCTTTTTTCGCCGTCATTTTACATGCGAACGCCACGTCACCTGATGTGATTTAAGTAAAAGTGAGAAGCAATTATGTAATATAATTTCATGTCTTCTAAATTTAGTTCCATCATTATTTACATTGATATTATTTTTTATTATTTTTAATTTTAATTTTTATTATTTTTATTTTTTGGAATTAAAAACATAATTACAATAAATAAAAACAATTATTAGTAGTAATAATAATAATTATTATAATAATATTTTATATTAATTTAATTATTTTGTATAAATTTCTGTAATTTTATAAGACTTTTTAATGTATTTTTCATGAAAATTGGTATTAATATTGATATTTTGGTTTATTCTTTATGATTATTATGATTTTCTCATAATCCAAAAAATGTGATTCATAACGGATGCGATCATACCAGCACTAAAGCACCGGATCCCATCAGAACTCCGCAGTTAAGCGTGCTTGGGCGAGAGTAGTACTAGGATGGGTGACCTCCTGGGAAGTCCTCGTGTTGCATCCCCTTTTTTGGGCGTCATTTTACATGCGAACGCCACGTCACCTGATGTGATTTAAGTAAAAGTGCGAAGCAATTATGTAATATAATTTCATGTCTTCTAAACTTAGTTCCATCATTATTTACATTAATATTATTTTTTATTATTTTTAATTTTAATTTTTATTATTTTTATTTTTTGGAATTAAAAACATAATTACTATAAATAAAAACAATTATTAGTAGTAATAATAATAATTATTATAATAATATTTTATATTAATTTAATTATTTTGTATAAATTTCTGTAATTTTATAAGACTTTTTAATGTATTTTTCTTGAAAATTGGTATTAATATTGATATTTTGGTTTATTCTTTATGATTATTATGATTTTCTCATAATCCAAAAAATGTGATTCATAACGGATGTGATCATACCAGCACTAAAGCACCGGATCCCATCAGAACTCCGCAGTTAAGCGTGCTTGGGCGAGAGTAGTACTAGGATGGGTGACCTCCTGGGAAGTCCTCGTGTTGCATCCCCTTTTTTGGGCGTCATTTTACATGCGAACGCCACGTCACCTGATGTGATTTAAGTAAAAGTGAGAAGCAATTATGTAATATAATTTCATGTTTTCTAAATTTAGTTCCATCATTATTTACATTAATATTATTTTTTATTATTTTTAATTTTAATTTTTATTATTTTTATTTTTTGGAATTAAAAACATAATTACTATAAATAAAAACAATTATTAGTAGTAATAATAATTATTATTATAATAATATTTTATATTAATTTAATTATTTTGTATAAATTTCTGTAATTTTATAAGACTTTTTAATGTATTTTTCATGAAAATTGGTGTTAATATTGATATTTTGGTTTATTCTTTATGATTATTATGATTTTCTCATAATCCAAAAAATGTGATTCATAACGTATGTGATCATACCAGCACTAAAGCACCGGATCCCATCAGAACTCCGCAGTTAAGCGTGCTTGGGCGAGAGTAGTACTAGGATGGGTGACCTCCTGGGAAGTCCTCGTGTTGCATCCCCTTTTTTGGGCGTCATTTTACATGCGAACGCCACGTCACCTGATGTAATATAATTTCATGTCTTCTAAATTTAGTTCCATCATTATTTACATTAATATTATTTTTTATTATTTTTAATTTTAATTTTTATTATTTTTATTTTTTGGAATTAAAAACATAATTACTATAAATAAAAACAATTATTAGTAGTAATAATAATAATAATTATAATAATATTTTATATTAATTTAATTATTTTGTATAAATTTCTGTAATTTTATAAGACTTTTTAATGTATTTTTCATGAAAATTGGTATTAATATTGATATTTTGGTTTATTCTTTATGATTATTATGATTTTCTTATAATCCAAAAAATGTGATTCATAACGGATGCGATCATACCAGCACTAAAGCACCGGATCCCATCAGAACTCCCCAGTTAAGCGTGCTTGGGCGAGAGTAGTTATAGGATGGGTGACCTCCTGGGAAGTCCTCGTGTTGCATCCCCTTTTTTGGGCGTCATTTTACATGCGAACGCCACGTCACCTGATGTGATTTAAGTAAAAGTGAGAAGCAATTATGTAATATAATTTCATGTCTTCTAAATTTAGTTCCATCATTATTTACATTAATATTATTTTTTATTATTTTTAATCTTAATTTTAATTATTTTTATTTTTTGGAATTAAAAACATAATTACTATAAATAAAAAAAATTATTAGTAGTAATAATAATAATTATTATAATAATATTTTATATTAATTTAATTATTTTGTATAAATTTCTGTAATTTTATAAGACTTTTTAATGTATTTTTCATGAAAATTGGTATTAATATTGATATTTTGGTTTATTCTTTATGATTATTATGATTTTCTCATAATCCAAAAAATGTGATTCATAACGGATGCGATCGTACCAGCACTAAAGCACCGGATCCCATCAGAACTCCGCAGTTAAGCGTGTGCTTGGGCGAGAGTAGTACTAGGATGGGTGACCTCCTGGGAAGTCCTCGTGTTGCATCCCCTTTTTTGGGCGTCATTTTACATGCGAACGCCACGTCACCTGATGTGATTTAAGTAAAAGTGAGAAGCAATTATGTAATATAATTTCATGTCTTCTAAATTTAGTTCCATCATTATTTACATTAATATTATTTTTTATTATTTTTAATTTTAATTTTTATTATTTTTATTTTTTGGAATTAAAAACATAATTACTATAAATAAAAAAAATTATTAGTAGTAATAATAATAATTATTATAATAATATTTTATATTAATTTAATTATTTTGTATAAATTTCTGTAATTTTATAAGACTTTTTAATGTATTTTTCATGAAAATTGGTATTAATATTGATATTTTGGTTTATTCTTTATGATTATTATGATTTTCTCATAATCCAAAAAATGTGATTCGTAACGGATGCGATCATACCAGCACTAAAGCACCGGATCCCATCAGAACTCCGCAGTTAAGCGTGTGCTTGGGCGAGAGTAGTACTAGGATGGGTGACCTCCTGGGAAGTCCTCGTGTTGCATCCCCTTTTTTGGGCGTCATTTTACATGCGAACGCCACGTCACCTGATGTGATTTAAGTAAAAGTGCGAAGCAATTATGTAAAATAATTTCATGTCTTCTAAATTTAGTTCCATCATTATTTACATTAATATTATTTTTTATTATTTTTAATTTTAATTTTTATTATTTTTATTTTTTGGAATTGAAAACATAATTACTATAAATAAAAACAATTATTAGTAGTAATAATAATAATTATTATAATAATATTTTATATTAATTTAATTATTTTGTATAAATTTCTGTAATTTTATAAGACTTTTTAATGTATTTTTCATGAAAATTGGTATTAATATTGATATTTTGGTTTATTCTTTATGATTATTATGATTTTCTCATAATCCAAAAAATGTGATTCGTAACGGATGCGATCATACCAGCACTAAAGCACCGGATCCCATCAGAACTCCGCAGTTAAGCGTGCTTGGGCGAGAGTAGTACTAGGATGGGTGACCTCCTGGGAAGTCCTCGTGTTGCATCCCCTTTTTTCGCCGTCATTTTACATGCGAACGCCACGTCACCTGATGTGATTTAAGTAAAAGTGAGAAGCAATTATGTAATATAATTTCATGTCTTCTAAATTTAGTTCCATCATTATTTACATTTATATTATTTTTTATTATTTTTAATTTTAATTTTTATTATTTTTATTTTTTGGAATTAAAAACATAATTACAATAAATAAAAACAATTATTAGTAGTAATAATAATAATTATTATAATAATATTTTATATTAATTTAATTATTTTGTATAAATTTCTGTAATTTTATAAGACTTTTTAATGTATTTTTCATGAAAATTGGTATTAATATTGATATTTTGGTTTATTCTTTATGATTATTATGATTTTCTCATAATCCAAAAAATGTGATTCATAACGGATGCGATCATACCAGCACTAAAGCACCGGATCCCATCAGAACTCCGCAGTTAAGCGTGCTTGGGCGAGAGTAGTACTAGGATGGGTGACCTCCTGGGAAGTCCTCGTGTTGCATCCCCTTTTTTGGGCGTCATTTTACATGCGAACGCCACGTCACCTGATGTGATTTAAGTAAAAGTGCGAAGCAATTATGTAATATAATTTCATGTCTTCTAAACTTAGTTCCATCATTATTTACATTAATATTATTTTTTATTATTTTTAATTTTAATTTTTATTATTTTTATTTTTTGGAATTAAAAACATAATTACTATAAATAAAAACAATTATTAGTAGTAATAATAATAATTATTATAATAATATTTTATATTAATTTAATTATTTTGTATAAATTTCTGTAATTTTATAAGACTTTTTAATGTATTTTTCATGAAAATTGGTATTAATATTGATATTTTGGTTTATTCTTTATGATTATTATGATTTTCTCATAATCCAAAAAATGTGATTCATAACGGATGTGATCATACCAGCACTAAAGCACCGGATCCCATCAGAACTCCGCAGTTAAGCGTGCTTGGGCGAGAGTAGTGCAGGATGGGTGACCTCCTGGGAAGTCCTCGTGTTGCATCCCCTTTTTTGGGCGTCATTTTACATGCGAACGCCACGTCACCTGATGTGATTTAAGTAAAAGTGAGAAGCAATTATGTAATATAATTTCATGTTTTCTAAATTTAGTTCCATCATTATTTACATTAATATTATTTTTTATTATTTTTAATTTTAATTTTTATTATTTTTATTTTTTGGAATTAAAAACATAATTACTATAAATAAAAACAATTATTAGTAGTAATAATAATAATTATTATAATAATATTTTATATTAATTTAATTATTTTGTATAAATTTCTGTAATTTTATAAGACTTTTTAATGTATTTTTCATGAAAATTGGTGTTAATATTGATATTTTGGTTTATTCTTTATGATTATTATGATTTTCTCATAATCCAAAAAATGTGATTCATAACGGATGTGATCATACCAGCACTAAAGCACCGGATCCCATCAGAACTCCACAGTTAAGCGTGCTTGGGCGAGAGTAGTACTAGGATGGGTGACCTCCTGGGAAGTCCTCGTGTTGCATCCCCTTTTTTGGGCGTCATTTTACATGCGAACGCCACGTCACCTGATGTAATATAATTTCATGTCTTCTAAATTTAGTTCCATCATTATTTACATTAATATTATTTTTTATTATTTTTAATTTTAATTTTTATTATTTTTATTTTTTGGAATCAAAAACATAATTACTATAAATAAAAACAATTATTAGTAGTAATAATAATAATTATTATAATAATATTTTATATTAATTTAATTATTTTGTATAAATTTCTGTAATTTTATAAGACTTTTTAATGTATTTTTCATGAAAATTGGTATTAATATTGATATTTTGGTTTATTCTTTATGATTATTATGATTTTCTCATAATCCAAAAAATGTGATTCATAACGGATGTGATCATACCAGCACTAAAGCACCGGATCCCATCAGAACTCCGCAGTTAAGCGTGCTTGGGCGAGAGTAGTACTAGGATGGGTGACCTCCTGGGAAGTCCTCGTGTTGCATCCCCTTTTTTCGCCGTCATTTTACATGCGAACGCCACGTCACCTGATGTGATTTAAGTAAAAGTGAGAAGCAATTATGTAATATAATTTCATGTCTTCTAAATTTAGTTCCATCATTATTTACATTTATATTATTTTTTATTATTTTTAATTTTAATTTTTATTATTTTTATTTTTTGGAATTAAAAACATAATTACAATAAATAAAAACAATTATTAGTAGTAATAATAATAATTATTATAATAATATTTTATATTAATTTAATTATTTTGTATAAATTTCTGTAATTTTATAAGACTTTTTAATGTATTTTTCATGAAAATTGGTATTAATATTGATATTTTGGTTTATTCTTTATGATTATTATGATTTTCTCATAATCCAAAAAATGTGATTCATAACGGATGCGATCATACCAGCACTAAAGCACCGGATCCCATCAGAACTCCGCAGTTAAGCGTGCTTGGGCGAGAGTAGTACTAGGATGGGTGACCTCCTGGGAAGTCCTCGTGTTGCATCCCCTTTTTTGGGCGTCATTTTACATGCGAACGCCACGTCACCTGATGTGATTTAAGTAAAAGTGCGAAGCAATTATGTAATATAATTTCATGTCTTCTAAACTTAGTTCCATCATTATTTACATTAATATTATTTTTTATTATTTTTAATTTTAATTTTTATTATTTTTATTTTTTGGAATTAAAAACATAATTACTATAAATAAAAACAATTATTAGTAGTAATAATAATAATTATTATAATAATATTTTATATTAATTTAATTATTTTGTATAAATTTCTGTAATTTTATAAGACTTTTTAATATATTTTTCATGAAAATTGGTATTAATATTGATATTTTGGTTTATTCTTTATGATTATTATGATTTTCTCATAATCCAAAAAATGTGATTCATAACGGATGTGATCATACCAGCACTAAAGCACCGGATCCCATCAGAACTCCGCAGTTAAGCGTGCATGGGCGAGAGTAGTACTAGGATGGGTAACCTCCTGGGAAGTCCTCGTGTTGCATCCCCTTTTTTGGGCGTCATTTTACATGCGAACGCCACGTCACCTGATGTGATTTAAGTAAAAGTGAGAAGCAATTATGTAATATAATTTCATGTTTTCTAAATTTAGTTCCATCATTATATACATTAATATTATTTTTTATTATTTTTAATTTTAATTTTTATTTTTTGGAATTAAAAACATAATTACTATAAATAAAAACAATTATTAGTAGTAATAATAATAATTATTATAATAATATTTTATATTAATTTAATTATTTTGTATAAATTTCTGTAATTTTATAAGACTTTTTAATGTATTTTTCATGAAAATTGGTATTAATATTGATATTTTGGTTTATTCTTTATGATTATTATGATTTTCTCATAATCCAAAAAATGTGATTCATAACGGATGTGATCATACCAGCACTAAAGCACCGGATCCCATCAGAACTCCGCAGTTAAGCGTGCTTGGGCGAGAGTAGTACTAGGATGGGTGACCTCCTGGGAAGTCCTCGTGTTGCATCCCCTTTTTTGGGCGTCATTTTACATGCGAACGCCACGTCACCTGATGTAATATAATTTCATGTCTTCTAAATTTAGTTCCATCATTATTTACATTAATATTATTTTTTATTATTTTTAATTTTAATTTTTATTATTTTTATTTTTTGGAATTAAAAACATAATTACTATAAATAAAAACAATTATTAGTAGTAATAATAATAATTATTATAATAATATTTTATATTAATTTAATTATTTTGTATAAATTTCTGTAATTTTATAAGACTTTTTAATGTATTTTTCATGAAAATTGGTATTAATATTGATATTTTGGTTTATTCTTTATGATTATTATGATTTTCTCATAATCCAAAAAATGTGATTCATAACGGATGCGATCATACCAGCACTAAAGCACCGGATCCCATCAGAACTCCGCAGTTAAGCGTGCTTGGGCGAGAGTAGTACTAGGATGGGTGACCTCCTGGGAAGTCCTCGTGTTGCATCCCCTTTTTTCGCCGTCATTTTACATGCGAACGCCACGTCACCTGATGTGATTTAAGTAAAAGTGAGAAGCAATTATGTAATATAATTTCATGTCTTCTAAATTTAGTTCCATCATTATTTACATTAATATTATTTTTTATTATTTTTAATTTTAATTTTTATTATTTTTATTTTTTGGAATTAAAAACATAATTACAATAAATAAAAACAATTATTAGTAGTAATAATAATAATTATTATAATAATATTTTATATTAATTTAATTATTTTGTATAAATTTCTGTAATTTTATAAGACTTTTTAATGTATTTTTCATGAAAATTGGTATTAATATTGATATTTTGGTTTATTCTTTATGATTATTATGATTTTCTCATAATCCAAAAAATGTGATTCATAACGGATGCGATCATACCAGCACTAAAGCACCGGATCCCATCAGAACTCCGCAGTTAAGCGTGCTTGGGCGAGAGTAGTACTAGGATGGGTGACCTCCTGGGAAGTCCTCGTGTTGCATCCCCTTTTTTGGGCGTCATTTTACATGCGAACGCCACGTCACCTGATGTGATTTAAGTAAAAGTGCGAAGCAATTATGTAATATAATTTCATGTCTTCTAAACTTAGTTCCATCATTATTTACATTAATATTATTTTTTATTATTTTTAATTTTAATTTTTATTATTTTTATTTTTTGGAATTAAAAACATAATTACTATAAATAAAAACAATTATTAGTAGTAATAATAATAATTATTATAATAATATTTTATATTAATTTAATTATTTTGTATAAATTTCTGTAATTTTATAAGACTTTTTAATGTATTTTTCATGAAAATTGGTATTAATATTGATATTTTGGTTTATTCTTTATGATTATTATGATTTTCTCATAATCCAAAAAATGTGATTCATAACGGATGTGATCATACCAGCACTAAAGCACCGGATCCCATCAGAACTCCGCAGTTAAGCGTGCTTGGGCGAGAGTAGTACTAGGATGGGTGACCTCCTGGGAAGTCCTCGTGTTGCATCCCCTTTTTTGGGCGTCATTTTACATGCGAACGCCACGTCACCTGATGTGATTTAAGTAAAAGTGAGAAGCAATTATGTAATATAATTTCATGTTTTCTAAATTTAGTTCCATCATTATTTACATTAATATTATTTTTTATTATTTTTAATTTTAATTTTTATTATTTTTATTTTTTGGAATTAAAAACATAATTACTATAAATAAAAACAATTATTAGTAGTAATAATAATAATTATTATAATAATATTTTATATTAATTTAATTATTTTGTATAAATTTCTGTAATTTTATAAGACTTTTTAATGTATTTTTCATGAAAATTGGTATTAATATTGATATTTTGGTTTATTCTTTATGATTATTATGATTTTCTCATAATCCAAAAAATGTGATTCATAACGGATGTGATCATACCAGCACTAAAGCACCGGATCCCATCAGAACTCCGCAGTTAAGCGTGCTTGGGCGAGTGTAGTACTAGGATGGGTGACCTCCTGGGAAGTCCTCGTGTTGCATCCCCTTTTTTGGGCGTCATTTTACATGCGAACGCCACGTCACCTGATGTAATATAATTTCATGTCTTCTAAATTTAGTTCCATCATTATTTACATTAATATTATTTTTTATTATTTTTAATTTTAATTTTTATTATTTTTATTTTTTGGAATTAAAAACATAATTACTATAAATAAAAACAATTATTAGTAGTAATAATAATAATTATTATAATAATATTTTATATTAATTTAATTATTTTGTATAAATTTCTGTAATTTTATAAGACTTTTTAATGTATTTTTCATGAAAATTGGTATTAATATTGATATTTTGGTTTATTCTTTATGATTATTATGATTTTCGCATAATCCAAAAAATGTGATTCATAACGGATGTGATCATACCAGCACTAAAGCACCGGATCCCATCAGAACTCCGCACTTAAGCGTGCTTGGGCGAGAGTAGTACTAGGATGGGTGACCTCCTGGGAAGTCCTCGTGTTGCATCCCCTTTTTTGGGCGTCATTTTACATGCGAACGCCACGTCACCTGATGTGATTTAAGTAAAAGTGAGAAGCAATTATGTAATATAATTTCATGTCTTCTAAATTTTGTTCCATCATTATTTACATTAATATTATTTTTTATTATTTTTAATTTTAATTTTTATTATTTTTATTTTTTGGAATTAAAAACATAATTACTATAAATAAAAACAATTATTAGTAGTAATAATAATAATTATTATAATAATATTTTATATTAATTTAATTATTTTGTATAAATTTCTCTAATTTTATAAGACTTTTTAATGTATTTTTCATGAAAATTGGTATTAATATTGATATTTTGGTTTATTCTTTATGATTATTATGATTTTCTCATAATCCAAAAAATGTGATTCATAACGGATGTGATCATACCAGCACTAAAGCACCGGATCCCATCAGAACTCCGCAGTTAAGCGTGCTTGGGCGAGAGTAGTACTAGGATGGGTGACCTCCTGGGAAGTCCTCGTGTTGCATCCCCTTGTTTGGGCGTCATTTTACATGCGAACGCCACGTCACCTGATGTGATTTAAGTAAAAGTGAGAAGCAATTATGTAATATAATTTCATGTTTTCTAAATTTAGTTCCATCATTATTTACATTAATATTATTTTTTATTATTTTTAATTTTAATTTTTATTATTTTTATTTTTTGGAATTAAAAACATAATTACTATAAATAAAAACAATTATTAGTAGTAATAATAATAATTATTATAATAATATTTTATATTAATTTAATTATTTTGTATAAATTTCTGTAATTTTATAAGACTTTTTAATGTATTTTTCATGAAAATTGGTATTAATATTGATATTTTGGTTTATTCTTTATGATTATTATGATTTTCTCATAATCCAAAAAATGTGATTCATAACGGATGCGATCATACCAGCACTAAAGCACCGGATCCCATCAGAACTCCGCAGTTAAGCGTGCTTGGGCGAGAGTAGTACTAGGATGGGTGACCTCCTGGGAAGTCCTCGTGTTGCATCCCCTTTTTTGGGCGTCATTTTACATGCGAACGCCACGTCACCTGATGTGATTTAAGTAAAAGTGCGAAGCAATTATGTAATATAATTTCATGTCTTCTAAATTTAGTTCCATCATTATTTACATTAATATTATTTTTTATTATTTTTAATTTTAATTTTTATTATTTTTATTTTTTGGAATTAAAAACATAATTACTATAAATAAAAACAATTATTAGTAGTAATAATAATAATTATTATAATAATATTTTATATTAATTTAATTATTTTGTATAAATTTCTGTAATTTTATAAGACTTTTTAATGTATTTTTCATGAAAATTGGTATTAATATGGATATTTTGGTTTATTCTTTATGATTATTATGATTTTCTCATAATCCAAAAAATGTGATTCATAACGGATGCGATCATACCAGCACTAAAGCACCGGATCCCATCAGAACTCCGCAGTTAAGCGTGCTTGGGCGAGAGTAGTACTAGCATGGGTGACCTCCTGGGAAGTCCTCGTGTTGCATCCCCTTTTTTGGGCGTCATTTTACATGCGAACGCCACGTCACCTGATGTGATTTAAGTAAAAGTGAGAAGCAATTATGTAATATAATTTCATGTCTTCTAAATTTAGTTCCATCATTATTTACATTAATATTATTTTTTATTATTTTTAATTTTAATTTTTATTATTTTTATTTTTTGGTATTAAAAACATAATTACTATAAATAAAAAAAATTATTAGTAGTAATAATAATTATTATTATAATAATATTTTATATTAATTTAATTATTTTGTATAAATTTCTGTAATTTTATAAGACTTTTCAATGTATTTTTCATGAAAATTGGTATTAATATTGATATTTTGGTTTATTCTTTATCATTATTATGATTTTCTCATAATCCAAAAAATGTGATTCATAATGGATGCGATCATACCAGCACTAAAGCACCGGATCCCATCAGAACTCCGCAGTTAAGCGTGCTTGGGCGAGAGTAGTACTAGGATGGGTGACCTCCTGGGAAGTCCTCGTGTTGCATCCCCTTTTTTGGGCGTCATTTTACATGCGAACGCCACGTCACCTGATCTGATTTAAGTAAAAGTGCGAAGCAATTATGTAATATAATTTCATGTCTTCTAAATTTAGTTCCATCATTATTTACATTAATATTATTTTTTATTATTTTTAATTTTAATTTTTATTATTTTTATTTTTTGGAATTAAAAACATAATTACTATAAATAAAAACAATTATTAGTAGTAATAATAATAATTATTATAATAATATTTTATATTAATTTAACTATTTTGTATAAATTTCTGTAATTTTATAAGACTTTTTAATGTATTTTTCATGAAAATTGGTATTAATATTGATATTTTGGTTTATTCTTTATGATTATTATGATTTTCTCATAATCCAAAAAATGTGATTCATAACGGATGCGATCATACCAGCACTAAAGCACCGGATCCCATCAGAACTCCGCAGTTAAGCGTGCTTGGGCGAGAGTAGTACTAGGATGGGTGACCTCCTGGGATGTCCTCGTGTTGCATCCCCTTTTTTGGGCGTCATTTTACATGCGAACGCCACGTCACCTGATGTGATTTAAGTAAAAGTGAGAAGCAATTATGTAATATAATTTCATGTCTTCTAAATTTAGTTCCATCATTATTTACATTAATATTATTTTTTAATATTTTTAATTTTAATTTTTATTATTTTTATTTTTTGGAATTAAAAACATAATTACTATAAATAAAAAAAATTATTAGTAGTAATAATAATTATTATTATAATAATATTTTATATTAATTTAATTATTTTGTCTAAATTTCTGTAATTTTATAAGACTTTTTAATGTATTTTTCATGAAAATTGGTATTAATATTGATATTTTGGTTTATTCTTTATGATTATTATGATTTTCTCATAATCCAAAAAATGTGATTCATAACGGATGTGATCATACCAGCACTAAAGCTCCGGATCCCATCAGAACTCCGCAGTTAAGCGTGCTTGGGTGAGAGTAGTACTAGGATGGGTGACCTCCTTGGAAGTCCTCGTGTTGCATCCCCTTTTTTGGGCGTCATTTTACATGCGAACGCCACGTCACCTGATGTGATTTAAGTAAAAGTGAGAAGCAATTATGTAATATAATTTCATGTCTTCTAAATTTAGTTCCATCATTATTTACATTAATATTATTTTTTATTATTTTTAATTTTAATTTTTATTATTTTTATTTTTTGGAATTAAAAACATAATTACTATAAATAAAAAAAATTATTAGTAGTAATAATAATAATTATTATAATAATATTTTATATTAATTTAATTATTTTGTATAAATTTCTGTAATTTTATAAGACTTTTCAATGTATTTTTCATGAAAATTGGTATTAATATTGATATTTTGGTTTATTCTTTATGATTATTATGATTTTCTCATAATCCAAAAAATGTGATTCATAACGGATGCGATCATACCAGCACTAAAGCACCGGATCCCATCAGAACTCCGCAGTTAAGCGTGCTTGGGCGAGAGTAGTACTAGGATGGGTGACCTCCTGGGAAGTCCTCGTGTTGCATCCCCTTTTTTGGGCGTCATTTTACATGCGAACGCCACGTCACCTGATCTGATTTAAGTAAAAGTGAGAAGCAATTATGTAATATAATTTCATGTCTTCTAAATTTAGTTCCATCATTATTTACATTAATATTATTTTTTATTATTTTTAATTTTAATTTTTATTATTTTTATTTTTTGGAATTAAAAACATAATTACTATAAATAAAAACAATTATTAGTAGTAATAATAATAATTATTATAATAATATTTTATATTAATTTAACTATTTTGTATAAATTTCTGTAATTTTATAAGACTTTTTAATGTATTTTTCATGAAAATTGGTATTAATATTGATATTTTGGTTTATTCTTTATGATTATTATGATTTTCTCATAATCCAAAAAATGTGATTCATAACGGATGCGATCATACCAGCACTAAAGCACCGGATCCCATCAGAACTCCGCAGTTAAGCGTGCTTGGGCGAGAGTAGTACTAGGATGGGTGACCTCCTGGGATGTCCTCGTGTTGCATCCCCTTTTTTGGGCGTCATTTTACATGCGAACGCCACGTCACCTGATGTGATTTAAGTAAAAGTGAGAAGCAATTATGTAATATAATTTCATGTCTTCTAAATTTAGTTCCATCATTATTTACATTAATATTATTTTTTAATATTTTTAATTTTAATTTTTATTATTTTTATTATTTGGAATTAAAAACATAATTACTATAAATAAAAAAAATTATTAGTAGTAATAATAATAATTATTATAATAATATTTTATATTAATTTAATTATTTTGTCTAAATTTCTGTAATTTTATAAGACTTTTTAATGTATTTTTCATGAAAATTGGTATTAATATTGATATTTTGGTTTATTCTTTATGATTATTATGATTTTCTCATAATCCAAAAAATGTGATTCATAACGGATGCGATCATACCAGCACTAAAGCACCGGATCCCATCAGAACTCCGCAGTTAAGCGTGCTTGGGCGAGAGTAGTACTAGGATGGGTGACCTCCTGGGAAGTCCTCGTGTTGCATCCCCTTTTTTGGGCGTCATTTTACATGCGAACGCCACGTCACCTGATGTGATTTAAGTAAAAGTGAGAAGCAATTATGTAATATAATTTCATGTCTTCTAAATTTAGTTCCATCATTATTTACATTAATATTATTTTTTATTATTTTTAATTTTATTTTTATTATTTTTATTATTTGGAATTAAAAACATAATTACTATAAATAAAAAAAATTATTAGTAGTAATAATAATAATTATTATAATAATATTTTATATTAATTTAATTATTTTGTCTAAATTTCTGTAATTTTATAAGACTTTTTAATGTATTTTTCATGAAAATTGGTATTAATATTGATATTTTGGTTTATTCTTTATGATTATTATGATTTTCTCATAATCCAAAAAATGTGATTCATAACGGATGCGATCATACCAGCACTAAAGCACCGGATCCCATCAGAACTCCGCAGTTAAGCGTGCTTGGGCGAGAGTAGTACTAGGATGGGTGACCTCCTGGGAAGTCCTCGTGTTGCATCCCCTTTTTTGGGCGTCATTTTACATGCGAACGCCACGTCACCTGATGTGATTTAAGTAAAAGTGAGAAGCAATTATGTAATATAATTTCATGTCTTCTAAATTTAGTTCCATCATTATTTACATTAATATTATTTTTTATTATTTTTAATTTTAATTTTTATTATTTTTATTTTTTGGAATTAAAAACATAATTACTATAAATAAAAAAAATTATTAGTAGTAATAATAATAATTATTATAATAATATTTTATATTAATTTAATTATTTTGTATAAATTTCTGTAATTTTATAAGACTTTTTAATGTATTTTTCATGAAAATTGTTATTAATATTGATATTTTGGTTTATTCTTTATGATTATTATGATTTTCTCATAATCCAAAAAATGTGATTCATAACGGATGCGATCATACCAGCACTAAAGCACCGGATCCCATCAGAACTCCGCAGTTAAGCGTGCTTGGGCGAGAGTAGTACTAGGATGGGTGACCTCCTGGGAAGTCCTCGTGTTGCATCCCCTTTTTTGGGCGTCATTTTACATGCGAACGCCACGTCACCTGATGTGATTTAAGTAAAAGTGAGAAGCAATTATGTAATATAATTTCATGTCTTCTAAATTTAGTTCCATCATTATTTACATTAATATTATTTTTTAATATTTTTAATTTTAATTTTTATTATTTTTATTTTTTGGAATTAAAAACATAATTACTATAAATAAAAAAAATTATTAGTAGTAATAATAATAATTATTATAATAATATTTTATATTAATTTAATTATTTTGTATAAATTTCTGTAATTTTATAAGACTTTTTAATGTATTTTTCATGAAAATTGGTATTAATATTGATATTTTGGTTTATTCTTTATGATTATTATGATTTTCTCATAATCCAAAAAATGTGATTCATAACGGATGCGATCATACCAGCACTAAAGCACCGGATCCCATCAGAACTCCGCAGTTAAGCGTGCTTGGGCGAGAGTAGTACTAGGATGGGTGACCTCCTGGGAAGTCCTCGTGTTGCATCCCCTTTTTTGGGCGTCATTTTACATGCGAACGCCACGTCACCTGATGTGATTTAAGTAAAAGTGAGAAGCAATTATGTAATATAATTTCATGTCTTCTAAATTTAGTTCCATCATTATTTACATTAATATTATTTTTTAATATTTTTAATTTTAATTTTTATTATTTTTATTTTTTGGAATTAAAAACATAATTACTATAAATAAAAAAAATTATTAGTAGTAATAATAATAATTATTATAATAATATTTTATATTAATTTAATTATTTTGTATAAATTTCTGTAATTTTATAAGACTTTTTAATGTATTTTTCATGAAAATTGGTATTAATATTGATATTTTGGTTTATTCTTTATGATTATTATGATTTTCTCATAATCCAAAAAATGTGATTCATAACGGATGCGATCATACCAGCACTAAAGCACCGGATCCCATCAGAACTCCGCAGTTAAGCGTGCTTGGGCGAGAGTAGTACTAGGATGGGTGACCTCCTGGGAAGTCCTCGTGTTGCATCCCCTTTTTTGGGCGTCATTTTACATGCGAACGCCACGTCACCTGATGTGATTTAAGTAAAAGTGAGAAGCAATTATGTAATATAATTTCATGTCTTCTAAATTTAGTTCCATCATTATTTACATTAATATTATTTTTTATTATTTTTAATTTTAATTTTTATTATTTTTATTTTTTGGAATTAAAAACATAATTACTATAAATAAAAAAAATTATTAGTAGTAATAATAATAATTATTATAATAATATTTTATATTAATTTAATTATTTTGTATAAATTTCTGTAATTTTATATGACTTTTTAATGTATTTTTCATGAAAATTGGTATTAATATTGATATTTTGGTTTATTCTTTATGATTATTATGATTTTCTCATAGTCCAAAAAATGTGATTCATAACGGATGCGATCATACCAGCACTAAAGCACCGGATCCCATCAGAACTCCGCAGTTAAGCGTGCTTGGGCGAGAGTAGTACTAGGATGGGTGACCTCCTGGGAAGTCCTCGTGTTGCATCCCCTTTTTTGGGCGTCATTTTACATGCGAACGCCACGTCACCTGATGTGATTTAAGTAAAAGTGAGAAGCAATTATGTAATATAATTTCATGTCTTCTAAATTTAGTTCCATCATTATTTACATTAATATTATTTTTTATTATTTTTAATTTTAATTTTTATTATTTTTATTTTTTGGAATTAAAAACATAATTACTATAAATAAAAAAAATTATTAGTAGTAATAATAATAATTATTATAATAATATTTTATATTAATTTAATTATTTTGTATAAATTTCTGTAATTTTATATGACTTTTTAATGTATTTTTCATGAAAATTGGTATTAATATTGATATTTTGGTTTATTCTTTATGATTATTATGATTTTCTCATAATCCAAAAAATGTGATTCATAACGGATGCGATCATACCAGCACTAAAGCACCGGATCCCATCAGAACTCCGCAGTTAAGCGTGCTTGGGCGAGAGTAGTACTAGGATGGGTGACCTCCTGGGAAGTCCTCGTGTTGCATCCCCTTTTTTGGGCGTCATTTTACATGCGAAGGCCACGTCACCTGATGTGATTTAAGTAAAAGTGAGAAGCAATTATGTAATATAATTTCATGTCTTCTAAATTTAGTTCCATCATTATTTACATTAATATTATTTTTTATTATTTTTAATTTTAATTTTTATTATTTTTATTTTTTGGAATTAAAAACATAATTACTATAAATAAAAAAAATTATTAGTAGTAATAATAATAATTATTATAATAATATTTTATATTAATTTAATTATTTTGTATAAATTTCTGTAATTTTATAAGACTTTTTAATGTATTTTTCATGAAAATTGGTATTAATATTGATATTTTGGTTTATTCTTTATGATTATTGTGATTTTCTCATAATCCAAAAAATGTGATTCATAACGGATGCGATCATACCAGCACTAAAGCACCGGATCCCATCAGAACTCCGCAGTTAAGCGTGCTTGGGCGAGAGTAGTACTAGGATGGGTGACCTCCTGGGAAGTCCTCGTGTTGCATCCCCTTTTTTGGGCGTCATTTTACATGCGAACGCCACGTCACCTGATGTGATTTAAGTAAAAGTGCGAAGCAATTATGTAATATAATTTCATGTCTTCTAAATTTAGTTCCATCATTATTTACATTAATATTATTTTTTATTTTTTATTATTTTTAATTTTAATTTTTATTATTTTTATTTTTTGGAATTAAAAACATAATTACTATAAATAAAAAAAATTATTAGTAGTAATAATAATAATTATTATAATAATATTTTATATTAATTTAATTATTTTGTATAAATTTCTGTAATTTTATAAGACTTTTTAATGTATTTTTCATGAAAATTGGTATTAATATTGATATTTTGGTTTATTCTTTATGATTATTATGATTTTCTCATAATCCAAAAAATGTGATTCATAACGGATGCGATCATACCAGCACTAAAGCACCGGATCCCATCAGAACTCCGCAGTTAAGCGTGCTTGGGCGAGAGTAGTACTAGGATGGGTGACCTCCTGGGAAGTCCTCGTGTTGCATCCCCTTTTTTGGGCGTCATTTTACATGCGAACGCCACGTCACCTGATGTGATTTAAGTAAAAGTGCGAAGCAATTATGTAATATAATTTCATGTCTTCTAAATTTAGTTCCATCATTATTTACATTAATATTATTTTTTATTTTTTATTATTTTTAATTTTAATTTTTATTATTTTTATTTTTTGGAATTAAAAACATAATTACTATAAATAAAAAAAATTATTAGTAGTAATAATAATAATTATTATAATAATATTTTATATTAATTTAATTATTTTGTATAAATTTCTGTAATTTTATAAGACTTTTTAATGTATTTTTCATGAAAATTGGTATTAATATTGATATTTTGGTTTATTCTTTATGATTATTATGATTTTCTCATAATCCAAAAAATGTGATTCATAACGGATGCGATCATACCAGCACTAAAGCACCGGATCCCATCAGAACTCCGCAGTTAAGCGTGCTTGGGCGAGAGTAGTACTAGGATGGGTGACCTCCTGGGAAGTCCTCGTGTTGCATCCCCTTTTTTGGGCGTCATTTTACATGCGAACGCCACGTCACCTGTTGTGATTTAAGTAAAAGTGAGAAGCAATTATGTAATATAATTTCATGTCTTCTAAATTTAGTTCCATCATTATTTACATTAATATTATTTTTTATTATTTTTAATTTTAATTTTTATTATTTTTATTTTTTGGAATTAAAAACATAATTACTATAAATAAAAAAAATTATTAGTAGTAATAATAATAATTATTATAATAATATTTTATATTAATTTAATTATTTTGTATAAATTTCTGTAATTTTATAAGACTTTTTAATGTATTTTTCATGAAAATTGGTATTAATATTGATATTTTGGTTTATTCTTTATGATTATTGTGATTTTCTCATAATCCAAAAAATGTGATTCATAACGGATGCGATCATACCAGCACTAAAGCACCGGATCCCATCAGAACTCCGCAGTTAAGCGTGCTTGGGCGAGAGTAGTACTAGGATGGGTGACCTCCTGGGAAGTCCTCGTGTTGCATCCCCTTTTTTGGGCGTCATTTTACATGCGAACGCCACGTCACCTGATGTGATTTAAGTAAAAGTGCGAAGCAATTATGTAATATAATTTCATGTCTTCTAAATTTAGTTCCATCATTATTTACATTAATATTATTTTTTATTTTTTATTATTTTTAATTTTAATTTTTATTATTTTTATTTTTTGGAATTAAAAACATAATTACTATAAATAAAAAAAATTATTAGTAGTAATAATAATAATTATTATAATAATATTTTATATTAATTTAATTATTTTGTATAAATTTCTGTAATTTTATAAGACTTTTTAATGTATTTTTCATGAAAATTGGTATTAATATTGATATTTTGGTTTATTCTTTATGATTATTATGATTTTCTCATAATCCAAAAAATGTGATTCATAACGGATGTGATCATACCAGCACTAAAGCACCGGATCCCATCAGAACTCCGCAGTTAAGCGTGCTTTGGCGAGAGTAGTACTAGGATGGGTGACCTCCTGGGAAGTCCTCGTGTTGCATCCCCTTTTTTGGGCGTCATTTTACATGCGAACGCCACGTCACCTGATGTGATTTAAGTAAAAGTGCGAAGCAATTATGTAATATAATTTCATGTCTTCTAAATTTAGTTCCATCATTATTTACATTAATATTATTTTTTATTATTTTTAATTTTAATTTTTATTATTTTTATTTTTTGGAATTAAAAACATAATTACTATAAATAAAAAAAATTATTAGTAGTAATAATAATAATTATTATAATAATATTTTATATTAATTTAATTATTTTGTATAAATTTCTGTAATTTTATAAGACTTTTTAATGTATTTTTCATGAAAATTGGTATTAATATTGATATTTTGGTTTATTCTTTATGATTATTATGATTTTCTCATAATCCAAAAAATGTGATTCATAACGGATGCGATCATACCAGCACTAAAGCACCGGATCCCATCAGAACTCCGTAGTTAAGCGTGCTTGGGCGAGAGTAGTACTAGGATGGGTGACCTCCTGGGAAGTCCTCGTGTTGCATCCCCTTTTTTGGGCGTCATTTTACATGCGAACGCCACGTCACCTGATGTGATTTAAGTAAAAGTGAGAAGCAATTATGTAATATAATTTCATGTCTTCTAAATTTAGTTCCATCATTATTTACATTAATATTATTTTTTATTATTTTTAATTTTTATTTTTATTATTTTTATTTTTTGGAATTAAAAACATAATTACTATAAATAAAAAAAATTATTAGTAGTAATAATAATAATTATTATAATAATATTTTATATTAATTTAATTATTTTGTATAAATTTCTGTAATTTTATAAGACTTTTTAATGTATTTTTCATGAAAATTGGTATTAATATTGATATTTTGGTTTATTCTTTATGATTATTATGATTTTCTCATAATCCAAAAAATGTGATTCATAACGGATGCGATCATACCAGCACTAAAGCACCGGATCCCATCAGAACTCCGCAGTTAAGCGTGCATGGGCGAGAGTAGTACTAGGATGGGTGACCTCCTGGGAAGTCCTCGTGTTGCATCCCCTTTTTTGGGCGTCATTTTACATGCGAACGCCACGTCACCTGATGTGATTTAAGTAAAAGTGCGAAGCAATTATGTAATATAATTTCATGTCTTCTAAATTTAGTTCCATCATTATTTACATTAATATTATTTTTTATTATTTTTAATTTTAATTTTTATTATTTTTATTTTTTGGAATGAAAAACATAATTACTATAAATAAAAAAAATTATTAGTAGTAATAATAATAATTATTATAATAATATTTTATATTAATTTAATTATTTTGTATAAATTTCTGTAATTTTATAAGACTTTTTAATGTATTTTTCATGAAAATTGGTATTAATATTGATATTTTGGTTTATTCTTTATGATTATTATGATTTTCTCATAATCCAAAAAATGTGATTCATAACGGATGCGATCATACCAGCACTAAAGCACCGGATCCCATCCGAACTCCGCTGTTAAGCGTGCTTGGGCGAGAGTAGTACTAGGATGGGTGACCTCCTGGGAAGTCCTCGTGTTGCATCCCCTTTTTTGGGCGTCATTTTACATGCGAACGCCACGTCACCTGATGTGATTTAAGTAAAAGTGCGAAGCAATTATGTAATATAATTTCATGTCTTCTAAATTTAGTTCCATCATTATTTACATTAATATTATTTTTTATTATTTTTAATTTTAATTTTTATTATTTTTATTTTTTGGAATTAAAAACATAATTACTATAAATAAAAAAAATTATTAGTAGTAATAATAATAATTATTATAATAATATTTTATATTAATTTAATTATTTTGTATAAATTTCTGTAATTTTATAAGACTTTTTAATGTATTTTTCATGAAAATTGGTATTAATATTGATATTTTGGTTTATTCTTTATGATTATTATGATTTTCTCATAATCCAAAAAATGTGATTCATAACGGATGCGATCATACCAGCACTAAAGCACCGGATCCCATCAGAACTCCGCAGTTAAGCGTGCTTGGGCGAGAGTAGTACTAGGATGGGTGACCTCCTGGGAAGTCCTCGTGTTGCATCCCCTTTTTTGGGCGTCATTTTACATGCGAACGCCACGTCACCTGATGTGATTTAAGTAAAAGTGAGAAGCAATTATGTAATATAATTTCATGTCTTCTAAATTTAGTTCCATCATTATTTACATTAATATTATTTTTTATTATTTTTAATTTTTATTTTTATTATTTTTATTTTTTGGAATTAAAAACATAATTACTATAAATAAAAAAAATTATTAGTAGTAATAATAATAATTATTATAATAATATTTTATATTAATTTAATTATTTTGTATAAATTTCTGTAATTTTATAAGACTTTTTAATGTATTTTTCATGAAAATTGGTATTAATATTGATATTTTGGTTTATTCTTTATGATTATTATGATTTTCTCATAATCCAAAAAATGTGATTCATAACGGATGCGATCATACCAGCACTAAAGCACCGAATCCCATCAGAACTCCGCAGTTAAGCGTGCTTGGGCGAGAGTAGTACTAGGATGGGTGACCTCCTGGGAAGTCCTCGTGTTGCATCCCCTTTTTTGGGCGTCATTTTACATGCGAACGCCACGTCACCTGATGTGATTTAAGTAAAAGTGCGAAGCAATTATGTAATATAATTTCATGTCTTCTAAATTTAGTTCCATCATTATTTACATTAATATTATTTTTTATTATTTTTAATTTTAATTTTTATTATTTTTATTTTTTGGAATGAAAAACATAATTACTATAAATAAAAAAAATTATTAGTAGTAATAATAATAATTATTATAATAATATTTTATATTAATTTAATTATTTTGTATAAATTTCTGTAATTTTATAAGACTTTTTAATGTATTTTTCATGAAAATTGGTATTAATATTGATATTTTGGTTTATTCTTTATGATTATTATGATTTTCTCATAATCCAAAAAATGTGATTCATAACGGATGCGATCATACCAGCACTAAAGCACCGGATCCCATCCGAACTCCGCAGTTAAGCGTGCTTGGGCGAGAGTAGTACTAGGATGGGTGACCTCCTGGGAAGTCCTCGTGTTGCATCCCCTTTTTTGGGCGTCATTTTACATGCGAACGCCACGTCACCTGATGTGATTTAAGTAAAAGTGCGAAGCAATTATGTAATATAATTTCATGTCTTCTAAATTTAGTTCCATCATTATTTACATTAATATTATTTTTTATTATTTTTAATTTTAATTTTTATTATTTTTATTTTTTGAAATTAAAAACATAATTACTATAAATAAAAAAAATTATTAGTAGTAATAATAATAATTATTATAATAATATTTCATATTAATTTAATTATTTTGTATAAATTTCTGTAATTTTATAAGACTTTTTAATGTATTTTTCATGAAAATTGGTATTAATATTGATATTTTGGTTTATTCTTTATGATTATTATGATTTTCTCATAATCCAAAAAATGTGATTCATAACGGATGCGATCATACCAGCACTAAAGCACCGGATCCCATCAGAACTCCGCAGTTAAGCGTGCTTGGGCGAGAGTAGTACTAGGATGGGTGACCTCCTGGGAAGTCCTCGTGTTGCGTCCCCTTTTTTGGGCGTCATTTTACATGCGAAGGCCACGTCACCTGATGTGATTTAAGTAAAAGTGAGAAGCAATTATGTAATATAATTTCATGTCTTCTAAATTTAGTTCCATCATTATTTACATTAATATTATTTTTTATTATTTTTAATTTTAATTTTTATTATTTTTATTTTTTGGAATTAAAAACATAATTACTATAAATAAAAAAAATTATTAGTAGTAATAATAATAATTATTATAATAATATTTTATATTAATTTAATTATTTTGTATAAATTTCTGTAATTTTATAAGACTTTTTAATGTATTTTTCATGAAAATTGGTATTAATATTGATATTTTGGTTTATTCTTTATGATTATTATGATTTTCTCATAATCCAAAAAATGTGATTCATAACGGATGCGATCATACCAGCACTAAAGCACCGGATCCCATCAGAACTCCGCAGTTAAGCGTGCTTGGGCGAGAGTAGTACTAGGATGGGTGACCTCCTGGGAAGTCCTCGTGTTGCATCCCCTTTTTTGGGCGTCATTTTACATGCGAACACCACGTCACCTGATGTGATTTAAGTAAAAGTGAGCAGCAATTATGTAATATAATTTCATGTCTTCTAAATTTAGTTCCATCATTATTTACATTAATATTATTTTTTATTTTTTATTATTTTTAATTTTAATTTTTATTATTTTTATTTTTTGGAATTAAAAACATAATTACTATAAATAAAAAAAATTATTAGTAGTAGTAATAATAATTATTATAATAATATTTTATATTAATTTAATTATTTTGTATAAATTTCTGTAATTTTATAAGACTTTTTAATGTATTTTTCATGAAAATTGGTATTAATATTGATATTTTGGTTTATTCTTTATGATTATTATGATTTTCTCATAATCCAAAAAATGTGATTCATAACGGATGCGATCATACCAGCACTAAAGCACCGGATCCCATCAGAACTCCGCAGTTAAGCGTGCTTGGGCGAGAGTAGTACTAGGATGGGTGACCTCCTGGGAAGTCCTCGTGTTGCATCCCCTTTTTTGGGCGTCATTTAACATGCGAACGCCACGTCACCTGATGTGATTTAAGTAAAAGTGAGAAGCAATTATGTAATATAATTTCATGTCTTCTAAATTTAGTTCCATCATTATTTACATTAATATTATTTTTTATTATTTTTAATTTTAATTTTTATTATTTTTATTTTTTGGAATTAAAAACATAATTACTATAAATAAAAAAAATTATTAGTAGTAATAATAATTATTATTATAATAATATTTTATAATAATTTAATTATTTTGTATAAATTTCTGTAATTTTATAAGACTTTTTAATGTATTTTTCATGAAAATTGGTATTAATATTGATATTTTGGTTTATTCTTTATGATTATTATGATTTTCTCATAATCCAAAAAATGTGATTCATAACGGATGCGATCATACCAGCACTAAAGCACCGGATCCCATCAGAACTCCGCAGTTAAGCGTGCTTGGGCGAGAGTAGTACTAGGATGGGTGACCTCCTGGGAAGTCCTCGTGTTGCATCCCCTTTTTTGGGTGTTCGTCATTTTACATGCGAACGCCACGTCACCTGATGTGATTTAAGTAAAAGTGAGAAGCAATTATGTAATATAATTTCATGTCTTCTAAATTTAGTTCCATCATTATTTACATTAATATTATTTTTTATTATTTTTAATTTTAATTTTTATTATTTTTATTTTTTGGAATTAAAAACATAATTACTATAAATAAAAAAAATTATTAGTAGTAATAATAATAATTATTATAATAATATTTTATATTAATTTAATTATTTTGTATAAATTTCTGTAATTTTATAAGACTTTTTAATGTATTTTTCATGAAAATTGGTATTAATATTGATATTTTGGTTTATTCTTTATGATTATTATGATTTTCTCATAATCCAAAAAATGTGATTCATAACGGATGCGATCATACCAGCACTAAAGCACCGGATCCCATCAGAACTCCGCAGTTAAGCGTGCTTGGGCGAGAGTAGTACTAGGATGGGTGACCTCCTGGGAAGTCCTCGTGTTGCATCCCCTTTTTTGGGCGTCATTTTACATGCGAACACCACGTCACCTGATGTGATTTAAGTAAAAGTGAGCAGCAATTATGTAATATAATTTCATGTCTTCTAAATTTAGTTCCATCACTATTTACATTAATATTATTTTTTATTTTTTATTATTTTTAATTTTAATTTTTATTATTTTTATTTTTTGGAATTAAAAACATAATTACTATAAATAAAAAAAATTATTAGTAGTAGTAATAATAATTATTATAATAATATTTTATATTAATTTAATTATTTTGTATAAATTTCTGTAATTTTATAAGACTTTTTAATGTATTTTTCATGAAAATTGGTATTAATATTGATATTTTGGTTTATTCTTTATGATTATTATGATTTTCTCATAATCCAAAAAATGTGATTCATAACGGATGCGATCATACCAGCACTAAAGCACCGGATCCCATCAGAACTCCGCAGTTAAGCGTGCTTGGGCGAGAGTAGTACTAGGATGGGTGACCTCCTGGGAAGTCCTCGTGTTGCATCCCCTTTTTTGGGCGTCATTTAACATGCGAACGCCACGTCACCTGATGTGATTTAAGTAAAAGTGAGAAGCAATTATGTAATATAATTTCATGTCTTCTAAATTTAGTTCCATCATTATTTACATTAATATTATTTTTTATTATTTTTAATTTTAATTTTTATTATTTTTATTTTTTGGAATTAAAAACATAATTACTATAAATAAAAAAAATTATTAGTAGTAATAATAATTATTATTGTAATAATATTTTATAATAATTTAATTATTTTGTATAAATTTCTGTAATTTTATAAGACTTTTTAATGTATTTTTCATGAAAATTGGTATTAATATTGATATTTTGGTTTATTCTTTATGATTATTATGATTTTCTCATAATCCAAAAAATGTGATTCATAACGGATGCGATCATACCAGCACTAAAGCACCGGATCCCATCAGAACTCCGCAGTTAAGCGTGCTTGGGCGAGAGTAGTACTAGGATGGGTGACCTCCTGGGAAGTCCTCGTGTTGCATCCCCTTTTTTGGGCGTCATTTTACATGCGAACGCCACGTCACCTGATGTGATTTAAGTAAAAGTGAGAAGCAATTATGTAATATAATTTCATGTCTTCTAAATTTAGTTCCATCATTATTTACATTAATATAATTTTTTATTATTTTTAATTTTAATTTTTATTATTTTTATTTCTTGGAATTAAAAACATAATTACTATAAATAAAAAAAATTATTAGTAGTAATAATAATAATTATTAAAATAATATTTTATATTAATTTAATTATTTTGTATAAATTTCTGTAATTTTATAAGACTTTTTAATGTATTTTTCATGAAAATTGGTATTAATATTGATATTTTGGTTTATTTCTTTATGATTATTATGATTTTCTCATAATCCAAAAAATGTGATTCATAACGGATGCGATCATACCAGCACTAAAGCACCGGATCCCATCAGAACTCCGCAGTTAAGCGTGCTTGGGCGAGAGTAGTACTAGGATGGGTGACCTCCTGGGAAGTCCTCGTGTTGCATCCCCTTTTTTGGGCGTCATTTTACATGCGAACGCCACGTCACCTGATGTGATTTAAGTAAAAGTGAGAAGCAATTATGTAATATAATTTCATGTCTTCTAAATTTAGTTCCATCATTATTTACATTAATATTATTTTTTATTATTTTTAATTTTAATTTTTATTATTTTTATTTCTTGGAATTAAAAACATAATTACTATAAATAAAAAAAATTATTAGTAGTAATAATAATAATTATTATAATAATATTTTATATTAATTTAATTATTTTGTATAAATTTCTGTAATTTTATAAGACTTTTTAATGTATTTTTCATGAAAATTGGTATTAATATTGATATTTTGGTTTATTCTTTATGATTATTATGATTTTCTCATAATCCAAAAAATGTGATTCATAACGGATGCGATCATACCAGCACTAAAGCACCGGATCCCATCAGAACTCCGCAGTTAAGCGTGCTTGGGCGAGAGTAGTACTAGGATGGGTGACCTCCTGGGAAGTCCTCGTGTTGCATCCCCTTTTTTGGGCGTCATTTTACATGCGAACGCCACGTCACCTGATGTGATTTAAGTAAAAGTGAGAAGCAATTATGTAATATAATTTCATGTCTTCTAAATTTAGTTCCATCATTATTTACATTAATATTATTTTTTATTATTTTTAATTTTAATTTTTATTATTTTTATTTCTTGGAATTAAAAACATAATTACTATAAATAAAAAAAATTATTAGTAGTAATAATAATAATTATTATAATAATATTTTATATTAATTTAATTATTTTGTATAAATTTCTGTAATTTTATAAGACTTTTTAATGTATTTTTCATGAAAATTGGTATTAATATTGATATTTTGGTTTATTCTTTATGATTATTATGATTTTCTCATAATCCAAAAAATGTGATTCATAACAGATGCGATCATACAGCACTACAGCACCGGATCCCATCAGAACTCCGCAGTTAAGCGTGCTTGGGCGAGAGTAGTACTAGGATGGGTGACCTCCTGGGAAGTCCTCGTGTTGCATCCCCTGTTTTGGGCGTCATTTTACATGCGAACGCCACGTCACCTGATGTGATTTAAGTAAAAGTGAGAAGCAATTATGTAATATAATTTCATGTCTTCTAAATTTAGTTCCATCATTATTTACATTAATATTATTTTTTATTATTTTTAATTTTAATTTTTATTATTTTTATTTCTTGAATTAAAAACATAATTACTATAAATAAAAAAAATTATTAGTAGTAATAATAATAATTATTATAATAATATTTTATATTAATTTAATTATTTTGCATAAATTTCTGTAATTTTATAAGACTTTTTAATGTATTTTTCATGAAATTGGTATTAATATTGATATTTTGGTTTATTCGTTATGATTATTATGATTTTCTCATAATCCAAAAAATGTGATTCATAACGGATGCGATCATACGAGCACTAAAGCACCGGATCCCATCAGAACTCCGCAGTTAAGCGTGCTTGGGCGAGAGTAGTACTAGGATGGGTGACCTCCTGGGAAGTCCTCGTGTTGCATCCCCTTTTTTGGGCGTCATTTTACATGCGAACGCCACGTCACCTGATGTGATTTAAGTAAAAGTGAGAAGCAATTATGTAATATAATTTCATGTCTTCTAAATTTAGTTCCATCATTATTTACATTAATATTATTTTTTATTATTTTTAATTTTAATTTTTATTATTTTTATTTCTTGGAATTAAAAACATAATTACTATAAATAAAAAAAATTATTAGTAGTAATAATAATAATTATTATAATAATATTTTATATTAATTTAATTATTTTGTATAAATTTCTGTAATTTTATAAGACTTTTTAATGTATTTTTCATGAAAATTGGTATTAATATTGATATTTTGGTTTATTCTTTATGATTATTATGATTTTCTCATAATCCAAAAAATGTGATTCATAACGGATGCGATCATACCAGCACTAAAGCACCGGATCCCATCAGAACTCCGCAGTTAAGCGTGCTTGGGCGAGAGTAGTACTAGGATGGGTGACCTCCTGGGAAGTCCTCGTGTTGCATCCCCTTTTTTGGGCGTCATTTTACATGCGAACGCCACGTCACCTGATGTGATTTAAGTAAAAGTGAGAAGCAATTATGTAATATAATTTCATGTCTTCTAAATTTAGTTCCATCATTATTTACATTAATATTATTTTTTATTATTTTTAATTTTAATTTTTATTATTTTTATTTCTTGGAATTAAAAACATAATTACTATAAATAAAAAAAATTATTAGTAGTAATAATAATAATTATTATAATAATATTTTATATTAATTTAATTATTTTGTATAAATTTCTGTAATTTTATAAGACTTTTTAATGTATTTTTCATGAAAATTGGTATTAATATTGATATTTTGGTTTATTCTTTATGATTATTATGATTTTCTCATAATCCAAAAAATGTGATTCATAACAGATGCGATCATACCAGCACTAAAGCACCGGATCCCATCAGAACTCCGCAGTTAAGCGTGCTTGGGCGAGAGTAGTACTAGGATGGGTGACCTCCTGGGAAGTCCTCGTGTTGCATCCCCTTTTTTGGGCGTCATTTTACATGCGAACGCCACGTCACTTGATGTGATTTAAGTAAAAGTGAGAAGCAATTATGTAATATAATTTCATGTCTTCTAAATTTAGTTCCATCATTATTTACATTAATATTATTTTTTATTATTTTTAATTTTAATTTTTATTATTTTTATTTCTTGGAATTAAAAACATAATTACTATAAATAAAAAAAATTATTAGTAGTAATAATAATAATTATTATAATAATATTTTATATTAATTTAATTATTTTGCATAAATTTCTGTAATTTTATAAGACTTTTTAATGTATTTTTCATGAAAATTGGTATTAATATTGATATTTTGGTTTATTCTTTATGATTATTATGATTTTCTCATAATCCAAAAAATGTGATTCATAACGGATGCGATCATACCAGCACTAAAGCACCGGATCCCATCAGAACTCCGCAGTTAAGCGTGCTTGGGCGAGAGTAGTACTAGGATGGGTGACCTCCTGGGAAGTCCTCGTGTTGCATCCCCTTTTTTGGGCGTCATTTTACATGCGAACGCCACGTCACCTGATGTGATTTAAGTAAAAGTGAGAAGCAATTATGTAATATAATTTCATGTCTTTTAAATTTAGTTCCATCATTATTTACATTAATATTATTTTTTATTATTTTTAATTTTAATTTTTATTATTTTTATTTTTTGGAATTAAAAACATAATTACTATAAATAAAAAAAATTATTAGTAGTAATAATAATAATTATTATAATAATATTTTATATTAATTTAATTATTTTGTATAAATTTCTGTAATTTTATAAGACTTTTTAATGTATTTTTTATGAAAATTGGTATTAATATTGATATTTTGGTTTATTCTTTATGATTATTATGATTTTCTCATAATCCAAAAAATGTGATTCATAACGGATGCGATCATACCAGCACTAAAGCACCGGATCCCATCAGAACTCCGCAATTAAGCGTGCTTGGGCGAGAGTAGTACTAGGATGGGTGACCTCCTGGGAAGCTCTCGTGTTGCGTCCCCTTTTTTGGGCGTCATTTTACATGCGAACGCCACGTCACCTGATGTGATTTAAGTAAAAGTGAGAAGCAATTATGTAATATAATTTCATGTCTTCTAAATTTAGTTCCATCATTATTTACATTAATATTATTTTTTATTATTTTTAATTTTAATTTTTATTATTTTTATTTCTTGGAATTAAAAACATAATTACTATAAATAAAAAAAATTATTAGTAGTAATAATAATAATTATTATAACAATATTTTATATTAATTTAATTATTTTGTATAAATTTCTGTAATTTTATAAGACTTTTTAATGTATTTTTCATGAAAATTGGTATTAATATTGATATTTTGGTTTATTTCTTTATGATTATTATGATTTTCTCATAATCCAAAAAATGTGATTCATAACGGATGCGATCATACCAGCACTAAAGCACCGGATCCCATCAGAACTCCGCAGTTAAGCGTGCTTGGGCGAGAGTAGTACTAGGATGGGTGACCTCCTGGGAAGTCCTCGTGTTGCATCCCCTTTTTTGGGCGTCATTTTATATGCGAACGCCACGTCACCTGATGTGATTTAAGTAAAAGTGAGAAGCAATTATGTAATATAATTTCATGTCTTCTAAATTTAGTTCCATCATTATTTACATTAATATTATTTTTTATTATTTTTAATTTTAATTTTTATTATTTTTATTTCTTGGAATTAAAAACATAATTACTATAAATAAAAAAAATTATTAGTAGTAATAATAATAATTATTATAATAATATTTTATATTAATTTAATTATTTTGTATAAATTTCTGTAATTTTATAAGACTTTTTAATGTATTTTTCATGAAAATTGGTATTAATATTGATATTTTGGTTTATTCTTTATGATTATTATGATTTTCTCATAATCCAAAAAATGTGATTCATAACGGATGCGATCATACCAGCACTAAAGCACCGGATCCCATCAGAACTCCGCAGTTAAGCGTGCTTGGGCGAGAGTAGTACTAGGATGGGTGGCCTCCTGGGAAGTCCTCGTGTTGCATCCCCTTTTTTGGGCGTCATTTTACATGCGAACGCCACGTCACCTGATGTGATTTAAGTAAAAGTGAGAAGCAATTATGTAATATAATTTCATGTCTTCTAAATTTAGTTCCATCATTATTTACATTAATATTATTTTTTATTATTTTTAATTTTAATTTTTATTATTTTTATTTCTTGGAATTAAAAACATAATTACTATAAATAAAAAAAATTATTAGTAGTAATAATAATAATTATTATAATAATATTTTATATTAATTTAATTATTTTGTATAAATTTTTGTAATTTTATAAGACTTTTTAATGTATTTTTCATGAAAATTGGTATTAATATTGATATTTTGGTTTATTCTTTATGATTATTATGATTTTCTCATAATCCAAAAAATGTGATTCATAACGGATGCGATCATACCAGCACTAAAGCACCGGATCCTATCAGAACTCCGCAGTTAAGCGTGCTAGGGCGAGAGTAGTACTTGGATGGGTGACCTCCTGGGAAGTCCTCGTGTTACATCCCCTTTTTTGGGCGTCATTTTACATGCGAACGCCACGTCACCTGATGTGATTTAAGTAAAAGTGAGAAGCAATTATGTAATATAATTTCATGTCTTCTAAATTTAGTTCCATCATTATTTACATTAATATTATTTTTTATTATTTTTAATTTTAATTTTTATTATTTTTATTTCTTGGAATTAAAAACATAATTACTATAAATAAAAAAAATTATTAGTAGTAATAGTAATAATTATTATAATAATATTTTATATTAATTTAATTATTTTGTATAAATTTCTGTAATTTTATAAGACTTTTTAATGTATTTTTCATGAAAATTGGTATTAATATTGATATTTTGGTTTATTCTTTATGAGTATTATGATTTTCTCATAATCCAAAAAATGTGATTCATAACGGATGCGATCATACCAGCACTAAAGCACCGGATCCCATCAGAACTCCGCAGTTAAGCCTGCTTGGGCGAGAGTAGTACTAGGATGGGTGACCTCCTGGGAAGTCCTCGTGTTGCATCCCCTTTTTTGGGCGTCATTTTACATGCGAACGCCACGTCACCTGATGTGATTTAAGTAAAAGTGAGAAGCAATTATGTAATATAATTTCATGTCTTCTAAATTTAGTTCCATCATTATTTACATTAATATTATTTTTTATTATTTTTAATTTTAATTTTTATTATTTCTATTTCTTGGAATTAAAAACATAATTACTATAAATAAAAAAAATTATTAGTAGTAATAATAATAATTATTATAACAATATTTTATATTAATTTAATTATTTTGTATAAATTTCTGTAATTTTATAAGACTTTTTAATGTATTTTTCATGAAAATTGGTATTAATATTGATATTTTGGTTTATTTCTTTATGATTATTATGATTTTCTCATAATCCAAAAAATGTGATTCATAACGGATGCGATCATACCAGCACTAAAGCACCGGATCCCATCAGAACTCCGCAGTTAAGCGTGCTTGGGCGAGAGTAGTACTAGGATGGGTGACCTCCTGGGAAGTCCTCGTGTTGCATCCCCTTTTTTGGGCGTCATTTTACATGCGAACGCCACGTCACCTGATGTGATTTAAGTTAAAGTGAGAAGCAATTATGTAATATAATTTCATGTCTTCTAAATTTAGTTCCATCATTATTTACATTAATATTATTTTTTATTATTTTTAATTTTAATTTTTATTATTTTTATTTCTTGGAATTAAAAACATAATTACTATAAATAAAAAAAATTTTAGTAGTAATAGTAATAATTATTATAATAATATTTTATATTAATTTAATTATTTTGTATAAATTTCTGTAATTTTATAAGACTTTTTAATGTATTTTTCATGAAAATTGGTATTAATATTGATATTTTGGTTTATTCTTTATGAGTATTATGATTTTCTCATAATCCAAAAAATGTGATTCATAACGGATGCGATCATACCAGCACTAAAGCACCGGATCCCATCAGAACTCCGCAGTTAAGCCTGCTTGGGCGAGAGTAGTACTAGGATGGGTGACCTCCTGGGAATACCTCGTGTTGCATCCCCTTTTTTGGGCGTCATTTTACATGCGAACGCCACGTCACCTGATGTGATTTAAGTAAAAGTGAGAAGCAATTATGTAATATAATTTCATGTCTTCTAAATTTAGTTCCATCATTATTTACATTAATATTATTTTTTATTATTTTTAATTTTAATTTTTATTATTTCTATTTCTTGGAATTAAAAACATAATTACTATAAATAAAAAAAATTATTAGTAGTAATAATAATAATTATTATAACAATATTTTATATTAATTTAATTATTTTGTATAAATTTCCGTAATTTTATAAGACTTTTTAATGTATTTTTCATGAAAATTGGTATTAATATTGATATTTTGGTTTATTTCTTTATGATTATTATGATTTTCTCATAATCCAAAAAATGTGATTCATAACGGATGCGATCATACCAGCACTAAAGCACCGGATCCCATCAGAACTCCGCAGTTAAGCGTGCTTGGGCGAGAGTAGTACTAGGATGGGTGACCTCCTGGGAAGTCCTCGTGTTGCATCCCCTTTTTTGGGCGTCATTTTACATGCGAACGCCACGTCACCTGATGTGATTTAAGTTAAAGTGAGAAGCAATTATGTAATATAATTTCATGTCTTCTAAATTTAGTTCCATCATTATTTACATTAATATTATTTTTTATTATTTTTAATTTTAATTTTTATTATTTTTATTTCTTGGAATTAAAAACATAATTACTATAAATAAAAAAAATTATTAGTAGTAATAGTAATAATTATTATAATAATATTTTATATTAATTTAATTATTTTGTATAAATTTCTGTAATTTTATAAGACTTTTTAATGTATTTTTCATGAAAATTGGTATTAATATTGATATTTTGGTTTATTCTTTATGAGTATTATGATTTTCTCATAATCCAAAAAATGTGATTCATAACGGATGCGATCATACCAGCACTAAAGCACCGGATCCCATCAGAACTCCGCAGTTAAGCCTGCTTGGGCGAGAGTAGTACTAGGATGGGTGACCTCCTGGGAAGTCCTCGTGTTGCATCCCCTTTTTTGGGCGTCATTTTACATGCGAACGCCACGTCACCTGATGTGATTTAAGTAAAAGTGAGAAGCAATTATGTAATATAATTTCATGTCTTCTAAATTTAGTTCCATCATTATTTACATTAATATTATTTTTTATTATTTTTAATTTTAATTTTTATTATTTTTATTTCTTGGAATTAAAAACATAATTACTATAAATAAAAAAAATTATTAGTAGTAATAATAATAATTATTATAACAATATTTTATATTAATTTAATTATTTTGTATAAATTTCTGTAATTTTATAAGACTTTTTAATGTATTTTTCATGAAAATTGGTATTAATATTGATATTTTGGTTTATTTCTTTATGATTATTATGATTTTCTCATAATCCAAAAAATGTGATTCATAACGGATGCGATCATACCAGCACTAAAGCACCGGATCCCATCAGAACTCCGCAGTTAAGCGTGCTTGGGCGAGAGTAGTACTAGGATGGGTGACCTCCTGGGAAGTCCTCGTGTTGCATCCCCTTTTTTGGGCGTCATTTTACATGCGAACGCCACGTCACCTGATGTGATTTAAGTAAAAGTGAGAAGCAATTATGTAATATAATTTCATGTCTTCTAAATTTAGTTCCATCATTATTTACATTAATATTATTTTTTATTATTTTTAATTTTAATTTTTATTATTTTTATTTCTTGGAATTAAAAACATAATTACTATAAATAAAAAAAATTATTAGTAGTAATAATAATAATTATTATAATAATATTTTATATTAATTTAATTATTTTGTATAAATTTCTGTAATTTTATAAGACTTTTTAATGTATTTTTCATGAAAATTGGTATTAATATTGATATTTTGGTTTATTCTTTATGATTATTATGATTTTCTCATAATCCAAAAAATGTGATTCATAACGGATGCGATCATACCAGTACTAAAGCACCGGATCCCATCAGAGCTCCGCAGTTAAGCGTGCTTGGGCGAGAGTAGTACTAGGATGGGTGACCTCCTGGGAAGTCCTCGTGTTGCATCCCCTTTTTTGGGCGTCATTTTACATGCGAACGCCACGTCACCTGATGTGATTTAAGTAAAAGTGAGAAGCAATTATGTAATATAATTTCATGTCTTCTAAATTTAGTTCCATCATTATTTACATTAATATTATTTTTTATTATTTTTAATTTTTATTTTTATTATTTTTATTTTTTGGAATTAAAAACATAATTACTATAAATAAAAACAATTATTAGTAGTAATAATAATAATTATTATAATAATATTTTATATTAATTTAATTATTTTGTATAAATTTCTGTAATTTTATAAGACTTTTTAATGTATTTTTCATGAAAATTGGTATTAATATTGATATTTTGGTTTATTCTTTATGATTATTATGATTTTCTCATAATCCAAAAAATGTGATTCATACCGGATGCGATCATACCAGCACTAAAGCACCGGATCCCATCAGAGCTCCGCAGTTAAGCGTGCTTGGGCGAGAGTAGTACTAGGATGGGTGACCTCCTGGGAAGTCCTCGTGTTGCATCCCTTTTTTTGGGCGTCATTTTACATGCGAACGCCACGTCACCTGATGTGATTTAAGTAAAAGTGAGAAGCAATTATGTAATATAATTTCATGTCTTCTAAATTTAGTTCCATCATTATTTACATTAATATTATTTTTTATTATTTTTATTTTTTATTTTTATTATTTTTATTTTTTGGAATTAAAAACATAATTACTATAAATAAAAAAAATTATTAGTAGTAATAATAATAATTATTATAATAATATTTTATATTAATTTAATTATTTTGTATAAATTTCTGTAATTTTATAAGACTTTTTAATGTATTTTTCATGAAAATTGGTATTAATATTGATATTTTGGTTTATTCTTTATGATTATTATGATTTTCTCATAATCCAAAAAATGTGATTCATAACGGATGCGATCATACCAGCACTAAAGCACCGGATCCCATCAGAACTCCGCAGTTAAGCGTGCTTGGGCGAGAGTAGTACTAGGATGGGTGACCTCCTGGGAAGTCCTCGTGTTGCATCCCCTTTTTTGGGCGTCATTTTACATGCGAACGCCATGTCACCTGATGTGATTTAAGTAAAAGTGAGAAGCAATTATGTAATATAATTTCATGTCTTCTAAATTTAGTTCCATCATTATTTACATTAATATTATTTTTTATTATTTTTATTTTTTATTTTTATTATTTTTATTTTTTGGAATTAAAAACATAATTACTATAAATAAATAAAATTATTAGTAGTAATAATAATAATTATTATAATAATATTTTATATTAATTTAATTATTTTGTATAAATTTCTGTAATTTTATAAGACTTTTTAATGTATTTTTCATGAAAATTGGTATTAATATTGATATTTTGGTTTATTCTTTATGATTATTATGATTTTCTCATAATCCAAAAAATGTGATTCATAACGGATGCGATCATACCAGCACTAAAGCACCGGATCCCATCAGAACTCCGCAGTTAAGCGTGCTTGGGCGAGAGTAGTACTAGGATGGGTGACCTCCTGGGAAGTCCTCGTGTTGCATCCCCTTTTTTGGGCGTCATTGTACATGCGAACGCCACGTCACCTGATGTGATTTAGGTAAAAGTGAGAAGCAATTATGTAATATAATTTCATGTCTTCTAAATTTAGTTCCATCATTATTTACATTAATATTATTTTTTATTATTTTTATTTTTTGGAATTAAAATCATAATTACTATAAATAAAAAAAATTATTAGTAGTAATAATAATAATAATTATAATAATATTTTATATTAATTTAATTATTTTGTATAAATTTCTGTAATTTTATAAGACTTTTTAATGTATTTTTCATGAAAATTGGTATTAATATTGATATTTTGGTTTATTCTTTATGATTATTATGATTTTCTCATAATCCAAAAAATGTGATTCATAACGGATGCGATCATACCAGCACTAAAGCACCGGATCCCATCAGAACTCCGCAGTTAAGCGTGCTTGGGCGAGAGTAGTACTAGGATGGGTGACCTCCTGGGAAGTCCTCGTGTTGCATCACCTTTTTTGGGCGTCATTTTACATGCGAACGCCACGTCACCGGATGTGATTTAAGTAAAAGTGAGAAGCAATTATGTAATATAATTTCATGTCTTCTAAATTTAGTTCCATCATTATTTACATTAATATTATTTTTTCTTATTTTTAATTTTAATTTTTATTATTTTTATTTTTTGGAATTAAAAACATAATTACACTAAATAAAAACAATTATTAGTAGTAATAATAATAATTGTTATAATAATATTTTATATTAATTTAATTATTTTGTATAAATTTCTGTAATTTTATAAGACTTTTTAATGTATTTTTCATGAAAATTGGTATTAATATTGATATTTTGGTTTATTCTTTATGATTATTATGATTTTCTCATAATCCAAAAAATGTGATTCATAACGGATGCGATCATACCAGCACTAAAGCACCGGATCCCATCAGAACTCCGCAGTTAAGCGTGCTTGGGCGAGAGTAGTACTAGGATGGGTGACCTCCTGGGAAGTCCTCGTGTTGCATCCCCTTTTTTGGGCGTCATTTTACATGCGAACGCCACGTCACCTGATGTGATTTAAGTAAAAGTGAGAAGCAATTATGTAATATAATTTCATGTCTTCTAAATTTAGTTCCATCATTATGTACATTAATATTATTTTTTATTATTTTTAATTTTAATTTTTATTATTTTTATTTTTTGGAATTAAAAACATAATTACTATAAATAAAAAAAATTATTAGTAGTAATAATAATAATTATTATAATAATATTTTATATTAATTTAATTATTTTGTATAAATTTCTGTAATTTTATAAGACTTTTTAATGTATTTTTCATGAAAATTGGTATTAATATTGATATTTTGGTTTATTCTTTATGATTATTATGATTTTCTCATAATCCAAAAAATGTGATTCATAACGGATGCGATCATACTAGCACTAAAGCACCGGATCCCATCAGAACTCCGCAGTTAAGCGTGCTTGGGCGAGAGTAGTACTAGGATGGGTGACCTCCTGGGAAGTCCTCGTGTTGCATCCCCTTTTTTGGGCGTCATTGTACATGCGAACGCCACGTCACCTGATGTGATTTAAGTAAAAGTGAGAAGCAATTATGTAATATAATTTCATGTCTTCTAAATTTAGTTCCATCATTATTTACATTAATATTATTTTTTATTATTTTTATTTTTTGGAATTAAAAACATAATTACTATAAATAAAAAAAATTATTACTAGTAATAATAATAATTATTATAATAATATTTTATATTAATTTAATTATTTTGTATAAATTTCTGTAATTTTATAAGACTTTTTAATGTATTTTTCATGAAAATTGGTATTAATATTGATATTTTGGTTTATTCTTTATGATTATTATGATTTTCTCATAATCCAAAAAATGTGATTCATAACGGATGCGATCATACCAGCACTAAAGCACCGGATCCCATCAGAACTCCGCAGTTAAGCGTGCTTGGGCGAGAGTAGTACTAGGATGGGTGACCTCCTGGGAAGTCCTCGTGTTGCATCACCTTTTTTGGGCGTCATTTTACATGCGAACGCCACGTCACCTGATGTGATTTAAGTAAAAGTGAGAAGCAATTATGTAATATAATTTCATGTCTTCTAAATTTAGTTCCATCATTATTTACATTAATATTATTTTTTATTATTTTTAATTTTAATTTTTATTATTTTTATTTTTTGGAATTAAAAACATAATTACTATAAATAAAACAATTATTAGTAGTAATAATAATAATTATTATAATAATATTTTATATTAATTTAATTATTTTGTATAAATTTCTGTAATTTTATAAGACTTTTTAATGTATTTTTCATGAAAATTGGTATTAATATTGATATTTTGGTTTATTCTTTATGATTATTATGATTTTCTCATAATCCAAAAAATGTGATTCATAACGGATGCGATCATACCAGCACTAAAGCACCGGATCCCATCAGAACTCCGCAGTTAAGCGTGCTTGGGCGAGAGTAGTACTAGGATGGGTGACCTCCTGGGAAGTCCTCGTGTTGCATCCCCTTTTTTGGGCGTCATTTTACATGCGAACGCCACGTCACCTGATGTGATTTAAGTAAAAGTGAGAAGCAATTATGTAATATAATTTCATGTCTTCTAAATTTAGTTCCATCATTATTTACATTAATATTATTTTTTATTATTTTTATTTTTTATTTTTATTATTTTTATTTTTTGGAATTAAAAACATAATTACTATAAATAAAAAAAATTATTAGTAGTAATAATAATAATTATTATAATAATATTTTATATTAATTTAATTATTTTGTATAAATTTCTGTAATTTTATAAGACTTTTTAATGTATTTTTTATGAAAATTGGTATTAATATTGATATTTTGGTTTATTCTTTATGATTATTATGATTTTCTCATAATCCAAAAAATGTGATTCATAACGGATGCGATCATACCAGCACTAAAGCACCGGATCCCATCAGAACTCCGCAGTTAAGCGTGCTTGGGCGAGAGTAGTACTAGGATGGGTGACCTCCTGGGAAGTCCTCGTGTTGCATCCCCTTTTTTGGGCGTCATTTTACATGCGAACGCCACGTCACCTGATGTGATTTAAGTAAAAGTGAGAAGCAATTATGTAATATAATTTCATGTCTTCTAAATTTAGTTCCATCATTATTTACATTAATATTATTTTTTATTATTTTTATTTTTTATTTTTATTATTTTTATTTTTTGGAATTAAAAACATAATTACTATAAATAAAAAAAATTATTAGTAGTAATAATAATAATTATTATAATAATATTTTATATTAATTTAATTATTTTGTATAAATTTCTGTAATTTTATAAGACTTTTTAATGTATTTTTCATGAAAATTGGTATTAATATTGATATTTTGGTTTATTCTTTATGATTATTATGATTTTCTCATAATCCAAAAAATGTGATTCATAACGGATGCGATCATACCAGCACTAAAGCACCGGATCCCATCAGAACTCCGCAGTTAAGCGTGCTTGGGCGAGAGTAGTACTAGGATGGGTGACCTCCTGGGAAGTCCTCGTGTTGCATCCCCTTTTTTGGGCGTCATTGTACATGCGAACGCCACGTCACCTGATGTGATTTAAGTAAAAGTGAGAAGCAATTATGTAATATAATTTCATGTCTTCTAAATTTAGTTCCATCATTATTTACATTAATATTATTTTTTATTATTTTTATTTTTTGGAATTAAAATCATAATTACTATAAATAAAAAAAATTATTAGTAGTAATAATAATAATTATTATAATAATATTTTATATTAATTTAATTATTTTGTATAAATTTCTGTAATTTTATAAGACTTTTTAATGTATTTTTCATGAAAATTGGTATTAATATTGATATTTTGGTTTATTCTTTATGATTATTATGATTTTCTCGTAATCCAAAAAATGTGATTCATAACGGATGCGATCATACCAGCACTAAAGCACCGGATCCCATCAGAACTCCGCAGTTAAGCGTGCTTGGGCGAGAGTAGTACTAGGATGGGTGACCTCCTGGGAAGTCCTCGTGTTGCATCACCTTTTTTGGGCGTCATTTTACATGCGAACGCCACGTCACCTGATGTGATTTAAGTAAAAGTGAGAAGCAATTATGTAATATAATTTCATGTCTTCTAAATTTAGTTCCATCATTCTTTACATTAATATTATTTTTTATTATTTTTAATTTTAATTTTTATTATTTTTATTTTTTGGAATTAAAAACATAATTACTATAAATAAAAACAATTATTAGTAGTAATAATAATAATTGTTATAATAATATTTTATATTAATTTAATTATTTTGTATAAATTTCTGTAATTTTATAAGACTTTTTAATGTATTTTTCATGAAAATTGGTATTAATATTGATATTTTGGTTTATTCTTTATGATTATTATGATTTTCTCATGATCCAAAAAATGTGATTCATAACGGATGCGATCATACCAGCACTAAAGCACCGGATCCCATCAGAACTCCGCAGTTAAGCGTGCTTGGGCGAGAGTAGTACTAGGATGGGTGACCTCCTGGGAAGTCCTCGTGTTGCATCACCTTTTTTGGGCGTCATGTTACATGCGAACGCCACGTCACCTGATGTGATTTAAGTAAAAGTGAGAAGCAATTATGTAATATAATTTCATGTCTTCTAAATTTAGTTCCATCATTATTTACATTAATATTATTTTTTATTATTTTTAATTTTAAATTTTATTATTTTTATTTTTTGGAATTAAAAACATAATTACTATAAATAAAAACAATTATTAGTAGTAATAATAATAATTATTATAATAATATTTTATATTAATTTAATTATTTTGTATAAATTTCTGTAATTTTATAAGACTTTTTAATGTATTTTTCATGAAAATTGGTATTAATATTGATATTTTGGTTTATTCTTTATGATTATTATGATTTTCTCATAATCCAAAAAATGTGATTCATAACGGATGCGATCATACCAGCACTAAAGCACCGGATCCCATCAGAACTCCGCAGTTAAGCGTGCTTGGGCGAGAGTAGTACTAGGATGGGTGACCTCCTGGGAAGTCCTCGTGTTGCATCCCCTTTTTTGGGCGTCATTTTACATGCGAACGCCACGTCACCTGATGTGATTTAAGTAAAAGTGAGAAGCAATTATGTAATATAATTTCATGTCTTCTAAATTTAGTTCCATCATTATTTACATTAATATTATTTTTTATTATTTTTATTTTTTATTTTTATTATTTTTATTTTTTGGAATTAAAAACATAATTACTATAAATAAAAAAAATTATTAGTAGTAATAATAATAATTATTATAATAATATTTTATATTAATTTAATTATTTTGTATAAATTTCTGTAATTTTATAAGACTTTTTAATGTATTTTTCATGAAAATTGGTATTAATATTGATATTTTGGTTTATTCTTTATGATTATTATGATTTTCTCATAATCCAAAAAATGTGATTCATAACGGATGCGATCATACCAGCACTAAAGCACCGGATCCCATCAGGACTCCGCAGTTAAGCGTGCTTGGGCGAGAGTAGTACTAGGATGGGTGACCTCCTGGGAAGTCCTCGTGTTGCATCCCCTTTTTTGGGCGTCATTGTACATGCGAACGCCACGTCACCTGATGTGATTTAAGTAAAAGTGAGAAGCAATTATGTAATATAATTTCATGTCTTCTAAATTTAGTTCCATCATTATTTACATTAATATTATTTTTTATTATTTATATTTTTTGGAATTAAAAACATAATTACTATAAATAAAAAAAATTATTAGTAGTAATAATAATAATTATTATAAAAATATTTTATATTAATTTAATTATTTTGTATAAATTTCTGTAATTTTATAAGACTTTTTAATGTATTTTTCATGAAAATTGGTATTAATATTGATATTTTGGTTTATTCTTTATGATTATTATGATTTTCTCATAATCCAAAAAATGTGATTCATAACGGATGCGATCATACCAGCACTAAAGCACCGGATCCCATCAGAACTCCGCAGTTAAGCGTGCTTGGGCGAGAGTAGTACTAGGATGGGTGACCTCCTGGGAAGTCCTCGTGTTGCATCCCCTTTTTTGGGCGTCATTTTACATGCGAACGCCACGTCACCTGATGTGATTTAAGTAAAAGTGAGAAGCAATTATGTAATATAATTTCATGTCTTCTCAATTTAGTTCCATCATTATTTACATTAATATCATTTTTTATTATTTTTAATTTTAATTTTTATTATTTTTATTTTGTGGAATTAAAAACATAATTACTATAAATAAAAACAATTATTAGTAGTAATAATAATAATTGTTATAATAATATTTTATATTAATTTAATTATTTTGTATAAATTTCTGTAATTTTATAAGACTTTTTAATGTATTTTTCATGAAAATTGGTATTAATATTGATATTTTGGTTTATTCTTTATGATTATTATGATTTTCTCATAATCCAAAAAATGTGATTCATAACGGATGCGATCATACCAGCACTAAAGCACCGGATCCCATCAGAACTCCGCAGTAAAGCGTGCTTGGGCGAGAGTAGTACTAGGATGGGTGACCTCCTGGGAAGTCCTCGTGTTGCGTCCCCTTTTTTGGGCGTCATTTTACATGCGAACGCCACATCACCTGATGTGATTTAAGTAAAAGTGAGAAGCAATTATGTAATATAATTTCATGTCTTCTAAATTTAGTTCCATCATTATGTACATTAATATTATTTTTTATTATTTTTAATTTTAATTTTTATTATTTTTATTTTTTGGAATTAAAAACATAATTACTATAAATAAAAAAAATTATTAGTAGTAATAATAATAATTATTATAATAATATTTTATATTAATTTAATTATTTTGTATAAATTTCTTTAATTTTATAAGACTTTTTAATGTATTTTTCATGAAAATTGGTATTAATATTGATATTTTGGTTTATTCTTTATGATTATTATGATTTTCTCATAATCCAAAAAATGTGATTCATAACGGATGCGATCATACCAGCACTAAAGCACCGGATCCCATCAGAACTCCGCAGTTAAGCGTGCTTGGGCGAGAGTAGTACTAGGATGGGTGACCTCCTGGGAAGTCCTCGTGTTGCATCCCCTTTTTTGGGCGTCATTTTACATGCGAACGCCACGTCACCTGATGTGATTTAAGTAAAAGTGAGAAGCAATTATGTAATATAATTTCATGTCTTCTAAATTTAGTTCCATCATTATGTACATTAATATTATTTTTTATTATTTTTAATTTTAATTTTTATTATTTTTATTTTTTGGAATTAAAAACATAATTACTATAAATAAAAAAAATTATTAGTAGTAATAATAATAATTATTATAATAATATTTTATATTAATTTAATTATTTTGTATAAATTTCTGTAATTTTATAAGACTTTTTAATGTATTTTTCATGAAAATTGGTATTAATATTGATATTTTGGTTTATTCTTTATGATTATTATGATTTTCTCATAATCCAAAATAGATTCATAACGGATGCGATCATACCAGCACTAAAGAACGGATCCCATCAGAACTCCGCAGTTAAGCGTGCTTGGGCGAGAGTAGTACTAGGATGGGTGACCTCCTGGGAAGTCCTCGTGTTGCATCCCCTTTTTTGGGCGTCATTTTACATGCGAACGCCACGTCACCTGATGTGATTTAAGTAAAAGTGAGAAGCAATTATGTAATATAATTTCATGTCTTCTAAATTTAGTTCCATCATTATGTACATTAATATTATTTTTTATTATTTTTAATTTTAATTTTTATTATTTTTATTTTTTGGAATTAAAAACATAATTACTATAAATAAAAAAAATTATTAGTAGTAATAATAATAATTATTATAATAATATTTTATATTAATTTAATTATTTTGTATAAATTTCTTTAATTTTATAAGACTTTTTAATGTATTTTTCATGAAAATTGGTATTAATATTGATATTTTGGTTTATTCTTTATGATTATTATGATTTTCTCATAATCCAAAAAATGTGATTCATAACGGATGCGATCATACCAGCACTAAACCACCGGATCCCATCAGAACTCCGCAGTTAAGCGTGCTTGGGCGAGAGTAGTACTAGGATGGGTGACCTCCTGGGAAGTCCTCGTGTTGCATCCCCTTTTTTGGGCGTCATTTTACATGCGAACGCCACGTCACCTGATGTGATTTAAGTAAAAGTGAGAAGCAATTATGTAATATAATTTCATGTCTTCTAAATTTAGTTCCATCATTATGTACATTAATATTATTTTTTATTATTTTTAATTTTAATTTTTATTATTTTTATTTTTTGGAATTAAAAACATAATTACTATAAATAAAAAAAATTATTAGTAGTAATAATAATAATTATTATAATAATATTTTATATTAATTTAATTATTTTGTATAAATTTCTGTAATTTTATAAGACTTTTTAATGTATTTTTCATGAAAATTGGTATTAATATTGATATTTTGGTTTATTCTTTATGATTATTATGATTTTCTCATAATCCAAAATAGATTCATAACGGATGCGATCATACCAGCACTAAAGAACGGATCCCATCAGAACTCCGCAGTTAAGCGTGCTTGGGCGAGAGTAGTACTAGGATGGGTGACCTCCTAGGAAGTCCTCGTGTTGCATCCCCTTTTTTGGGCGTCATTTTACATGCGAACGCCACGTCACCTGATGTGATTTAAGTAAAAGTGAGAAGCAATTATGTAATATAATTTCATGTCTTCTAAATTTAGTTCCATCATTATTTACATTAATATTATTTTTTATTATTTTTATTTTTTATTTTTATTATTTTTATTTTTTGGAATTAAAAACATAATTACTATAAATAAATAAAATTATTAGTAGTAATAATAATAATTATTATAATAATATTTTATATTAATTTAATTATTTTGTATAAATTTCTGTAATTTTATAAGACTTTTTAATGTATTTTTCATGAAAATTGGTATTAATATTGATATTTTGGTTTATTCTTTATGATTATTATGATTTTCTCATAATCCAAAAAATGTGATTCATAACGGATGCGATCATACCAGCACTAAAGCACCGGATCCCATCAGAACTCCGCAGTTAAGCGTGCTTGGGCGAGAGTAGTACTAGGATGGGTGACCTCCTGGGAAGTCCTCGTGTTGCATCCCCTTTTTTGGGCGTCATTTTACATGCGAACGCCACGTCACCTGATGTGATTTAAGTAAAAGTGAGAAGCAATTATGTAATATAATTTCATGTCTTCTAAATTTAGTTCCATCATTATTTACATTAATATTATTTTTTATTATTTTTATTTTTGGGAATTAAAAACATAATTACTATAAATAAAAAAAATTATTAGTAGTAATAATAATAATTATTATAATAATATTTTATATTAATTTAATTATTTTGTATAAATTTCTGTAATTTTATAAGACTTTTTAATGTATTTTTCATGAAAATTGGTATTAATATTGATATTTTGGTTTATTCTTTATGATTATTATGATTTTCTCATGATCCAAAAAATGTGATTCATAACGGATGCGATCATACCAGCACTAAAGCACCGGATCCCATCAGAACTCCGCAGTTAAGCGTGCTTGGGCGAGAGTAGTACTAGGATGGGTGACCTCCTGGGAAGTCCTCGTGTTGCATCACCTTTTTTGGGCGTCATGTTACATGCGAACGCCACGTCACCTGATGTGATTTAAGTAAAAGTGAGAAGCAATTATGTAATATAATTTCATGTCTTCTAAATTTAGTTCCATCATTATTTACATTAATATTATTTTTTATTATTTTTAATTTTAATTTTTATTATTTTTATTTTTTGGAATTAAAAACATAATTACTATAAATAAAAACAATTATTAGTAGTAATAATAATAATTATTATAATAATATTTTATATTAATTTAATTATTTTGTATAAATTTCTGTAATTTTATAAGACTTTTTAATGTATTTTTCATGAAAATTGGTATTAATATTGATATTTTGGTTTATTCTTTATGATTATTATGATTTTCTCATAATCCAAAAAATGTGATTCTTAACGGATGCGATCATACCAGCACTAAAGCACCCGATCCCATCAGAACTCCGCAGTTAAGCGTGCTTGGGCGAGAGTAGTACTAGGATGGGTGACCTCCTGGGAAGTCCTCGTGTTGCATCCCCTTTTTTGGGCGTCATTTTACATGCGAACGCCACGTCACCTGATGTGATTTAAGTAAAAGTGAGAAGCAATTATGTAATATAATTTCATGTCTTCTAAATTTAGTTCCATCATTATTTACATTAATATTATTTTTTATTATTTTTATTTTTTATTTTTATTATTTTTATTTTTTGGAATTAAAAACATAATTACTATAAATAAAAAAAATTATTAGTAGTAATAATAATAATTATTATAATAATATTTTATATTAATTTAATTATTTTGTATAAATTTCTGTAATTTTATAAGACTTTTTAATGTATTTTTCATGAAAATTGGTATTAATATTGATATTTTGGTTTATTCTTTATGATTATTATGATTTTCTCATAATCCAAAAAATGTGATTCATAACGGATGCGATCATACCAGCACTAAAGCACCGGATCCCATCAGAACTCCGCAGTTAAGCGTGCTTGGGCGAGAGTAGTACTAGGATGGGTGACCTCCTGGGAAGTCCTCGTGTTGCATCCCCTTTTTTGGGCGTCATTGTACATGCGAACGCCACGTCACCTGATGTGATTTAAGTAAAAGTGAGAAGCAATTATGTAATATAATTTCATGTCTTCTAAATTTAGTTCCATCATTATTTACATTAATATTATTTTTTATTATTTATATTTTTTGGAATTAAAAACATAATTACTATAAATAAAAAAAATTATTAGTAGTAATAATAATAATTATTATAATAATATTTTATATTAATTTAATTATTTTGTATAAATTTCTGTAATTTTATAAGACTTTTTAATGTATTTTTCATGAAAATTGGTATTAATATTGATATTTTGGTTTATTCTTTATGATTATTATGATTTTCTCATAATCCAAAAAATGTGATTCATAACGGATGCGATCATACCAGCACTAAAGCACCGGATCCCATCAGAACTCCGCAGTTAAGCGTGCTTGGGCGAGAGTAGTACTAGGATGGGTGACCTCCTGGGAAGTCCTCGTGTTGCATCACCTTTTTTGGGCGTCATTTTACATGCGAACGCCACGTCACCTGATGTGATTTAAGTAAAAGTGAGAAGCAATTATGTAATATAATTTCATGTCTTCTAAATTTAGTTCCATCATTATTTACATTAATATTATTTTTTATTATTTTTAATTTTAATTTTTATTATTTTTATTTTTTGGAATTAAAAACATAATTACTATAAATAAAAACAATTATTAGTAGTAAAAATAATAATTGTTATAATAATATTTTATATTAATTTAATTATTTTGTATAAATTTCTGTAATTTTATAAGACTTTTTAATGTATTTTTCATGAAAATTGGTATTAATATTGATATTTTGGTTTATTCTTTATGATTATTATGATTTTCTCATAATCCAAAAAATGTGATTCATAACGGATGCGATCATACCAGCACTAAAGCACCGGATCCCATCAGAACTCCGCAGTTAAGCGTGCTTGGTACGAGAGTAGTACTAGGATGGGTGACCTCCTGGGAAGTCCTCGTGTTGCATCCCCTTTTTTGGGCGTCATTTTACATGCGAACGCCACGTCACCTGATGTGATTTAAGTAAAAGTGAGAAGCAATTATGTAATATAATTTCATGTCTTCTAAATTTAGTTCCATCATTATTTACATTAATATTATTTTTTATTATTTTTATTTTTTATTTTTATTATTTTTATTTTTTGGAATTAAAAACATAATTACTATAAATAAAAAAAATTATTAGTAGTAATAATAATTATTATTATAATAATATTTTATATTAATTTAATTATTTTGTATAAATTTCTGTAATTTTATAAGACTTTTTAATGTATTTTTCATGAAAATTGGTATTAATATTGATATTTTGGTTTATTCTTTATGATTATTATGATTTTCTCATAATCCAAAAAATGTGATTCATAACGGATGCGATCATACCAGCACTAAAGCACCGGATCCCATCAGAACTCCGCAGTTAAGCGTGCTTGGTACGAGAGTAGTACTAGGATGGGTGACCTCCTGGGAAGTCCTCGTGTTGCATCCCCTTTTTTGGGCGTCATTTTACATGCGAACGCCACGTCACCTGATGTGATTTAAGTAAAAGTGAGAAGCAATTATGTAATATAATTTCATGTCTTCTAAATTTAGTTCCATCATTATTTACATTAATATTATTTTTTATTATTTTTATTTTTTATTTTTATTATTTTTATTTTTTGGAATTAAAAACATAATTACTATAAATAAAAAAAATTATTAGTAGTAATAATAATTATTATTATAATAATATTTTATATTAATTTAATTATTTTGTATAAATTTCTGTAATTTTATAAGACTTTTTAATGTATTTTTCATGAAAATTGGTATTAATATTGATATTTTGGTTTATTCTTTATGATTATTATGATTTTCTCATAATCCAAAAAATGTGATTCATAACGGATGCGATCATACCAGCACTAAAGCACCGGATCCCATCAGAACTCCGCAGTTAAGCGTGCTTGGGCGAGAGTAGTACTAGGATGGGTGACCTCCTTAAATTCCTCGTGTTGCATCACCTTTTTTGGGCGTCATTTTACGTGCGAACGCCACGTCACCTGATGTGATTTAAGTAAAAGTGAGAAGCAATTATGTAATATAATTTCATGTCTTCTAAATTTAGTTCCATCATTACTTACATTAATATTATTTTTTATTTTTTATTATTTTTAATTTTAATTTTTATTATTTTTATTTTTTGGAATTAAAAACATAATTACTATAAATAAAAACAATTATTAGTAGTAATAATAATAATTATTATAATAATATTTTATATTAATTTAATTATTTTGTATAAATTTCTGTAATTTTATAAGACTTTTTAATGTATTTTAAATGAAAATTGGTATTAATATTGATATTTTGGTTTATTCTTTATGATTATTATGATTTTCTCATAATCCAAAAAATGTGATTCATAACGGATGCGATCATACCAGCACTAAAACACCGGATCCCATCAGAACTCCGCAGTTAAGCGTGCTTGGGCGAGAGTAGTACTAGGCTGGGTGACCTCCTGGGAAGTCCTCGTGTTGCATCCCCTTTTTTGGGCGTCATTTTACATGCGAACGCCACGTCACCTGATGTGATTTAAGTAAAAGTGAGAAGCAATTATGTAATATAATTACATGTCTTCTAAATTTAGTTCCATCATTATTTACATTAATATTATTTTTTATTATTTTTATTTTTTATTTTTATTATTTTTATTTTTTGGAATTAAAAACATAATTACTATAAATAAAAAAAATTATTAGTAGTAATAATAATAATTATTATAATAATATTTTATATTAATTTAATTATTTTGTATAAATTTCTGTAATTTTATAAGACTTTTTAATGTATTTTTCATGAAAATTGGTATTAATATTGATATTTTGGTTTATTCTTTATGATTATTATGATTTTCTCATAATCCAAAAAATGTGATTCATATCGGATGCGATCATACCAGCACTAAAGCACCGGATCCCATCAGAACTCCACAGTTAAGCGTGCTTGGGCGAGAGTAGTACTAGGATGGGTGACCTCCTGGGAAGTCCTCGTGTTGCATCCCCTTTTTTGGGCGTCATTTTACATGCGAACGCCACGTCACCTGATGTGATTTAAGTAAAAGTGAGAAGCAATTATGTAATATAATTTCATGTCTTCTAAATTTAGTTCCATCATTATTTACATTAATATTATTTTTTATTATTTTTATTTTTTGGAATTAAAAACATAATTACTATAAATAAAAAAAATTATTAGTAGTAATAATAATAATTATTATAATAATATTTTATATTAATTTAATTATTTTGTATAAATTTCTGTAATTTTATAAGACTTTTTAATGTATTTTTCATGAAAATTGGTATTAATATTGATATTTTGGTTTATTCTTTATGATTATTATGATTTTCTCATAATCCAAAAAATGTGATTCATAACGGATGCGATCATACCAGCACTAAAGCACCGGATCCCATCAGAACTCCGCAGTTAAGCGTGCTTGGGCGAGAGTAGTACTAGGATGGGTGACCTCCTGGGAAGTCCTCGTGTTGCATCACCTTTTTTGGGCGTCATTTTACATGCGAACGCCACGTCACCTGATGTGATTTAAGTAAAAGTGAGAAGCAATTATGTAATATAATTTCATGTCTTCTAAATTTAGTTCCATCATTATTTACATTAATATTATTTTTTATTATTTTTAATTTTAATTTTTATTATTTTTATTTTTTGGAATTAAAAACATAATTACTATAAATAAAAACAATTATTAGTAGTAATAATAATAATAATTATAATAATATTTTATATTAATTTAATTATTTTGTATAAATTTCTGTAATTTTATAAGACTTTTTAATGTATTTTTCATGAAAATTGGTATTAATATTGATATTTTGGTTTATTCTTTATGATTATTATGATTTTCTCATAATCCAAAAAATGTGATTCATAACGGATGCGATCATACCAGCACTAAAGCACCGGATCCCATCAGAACTCCGCAGTTAAGCGTGCTTGGGCGAGAGTAGTACTAGGATGGGTGACCTCCTCGGAAGTCCTCGTGTTGCATCCCCTTTTTTGGGCGTCATTTTACATGCGAACGCCACGTCACCTGATGTGATTTAAGTAAAAGTGAGAAGCAATTATGTAATATAATTTCATGTCTTCTAAATTTAGTTCCATCATTATTTACATTAATATTATTTTTTATTATTTTTAATTTTAATTTTTATTATTTTTATTTTTTGGAATTAAAAACATAATTACTATAAATAAAAAAAATTATTAGTAGTAATAATAATAATTATTATAATAATATTTTATATTAATTTAATTATTTTGTATAAATTTCTGTAATTTTATAAGACTTTTTAATGTATTTTTCATGAAAATTGGTATTAATATTGATATTTTGGTTTATTCTTTATGATTATTATGATTTTCTCATAATCCAAAAAATGTGATTCATAACGGATGCGATCATACCAGCACTAAAGCACCGGATCCCATCAGAACTCCGCAGTTAAGCGTGCTTGGGCGAGAGTAGTACTAGGATGGGTGACCTCCTGGGAAGTCCTCGTGTTGCATCCCGTTTTTTGGGCGTCATTTTACATGCGAACGCCACGTCACCTGATGTGATTTAAGTAAAAGTGAGAAGCAATTATGTAATATAATTTCATGTCTTCTCAATTTAGTTCCATCATTATTTACATTAATATTATTTTTTATTATTTTTAATTTTAATTTTTATTATTTTTATTTTTTGGAATTAAAAACATAATTACTATAAATAAAAACAATTATTAGTAGTAATAATAATAATTATTATAATAATATTTTATATTAATTTAATTATTTTGTATAAATTTCTGTAATTTTATAAGACTTTTTAATGTATTTTTCATGAAAATTGGTATTAATATTGATATTTTGGTTTATTCTTTATGATTATTATGATTTTCTCATAATCCAAAAAATGTGATTCATAACGGATGCGATCATACCAGCACTAAAGCACCGGATCCTATCAGAACTCCGCAGTTAAGCGTGCTTGGGCGAGAGTAGTACTAGGATGGGTGACCTCCTGGGAAGTCCTCGTGTTGCATCCCCTTTTTTGGGCGTCATTTTACATGCGAACGCCACGTCACCTGATGTGATTTAAGTAAAAGTGAGAAGCAATTATGTAATATAATTTCATGTCTTCTAAATTTAGTTCCATCATTATTTACATTAATATTATTTTTTATTATTTTTAATTTTAATTTTTATTATTTTTATTTTTTCGAATTAAAAACATAATTACTATAAATAAAAAAAATTATTAGTAGTAATAATAATAATTATTATAATAATATTTTATATTAATTTAATTATTTTGTATAAATTTCTGTAATTTTATAAGACTTTTTAATGTATTTTTCATGAAAATTGGTATTAATATTGATATTTTGGTTTATTCTTTATGATTATTATGATTTTCTCATAATCCAAAAAATGTTATTCATAACGGATGCGATCATACCAGCACTAAAGCACCGGATCCCATCAGAACTCCGCAGTTAAGCGTGCTTGGGCGAGAGTAGTACTAGGATGGGTGACCTCCTGGGAAGTCCTCGTGTTGCATCCCCTTTTTTGGGCGTCATTTTACATGCGAACGCCACGTCACCTGATGTGATTTAAGTAAAAGTGAGAAGCAATTATGTAATATAATTTCATGTCTTCTCAATTTAGTTCCATCATTATTTACATTAATATTATTTTTTATTATTTTTAATTTTAATTTTTATTATTTTTATTTTCTGGAATTAAAAACATAATTACTATAAATAAAAACAATTATTAGTAGTAATAATAATAATTATTATAATAATATTTTATATTAATTTAATTATTTTGTATAAATTTCTGTAATTTTATAAGACTTTTTAATGTATTTTTCATGAAAATTGGTATTAATATTGATATTTTGGTTTATTCTTTATGATTATTATGATTTTCTCATAATCCAAAAAATGTGATTCATAACGGATGCGATCATACCAGCACTAAAGCACCGGATCCCATCAGAACTCCGCAGTTAAGCGTGCTTGGGCGAGAGTAGTACTAGGATGGGTGACCTCCTGGGAAGTCCTCGTGTTGCATCCCCTTTTTTGGGCGTCATTTTACATGCGAACGCAACGTCACCTGATGTGATTTAAGTAAAAGTGAGAAGCAATTATGTAATATAATTTCATGTCTTCTAAATTTAGTTCCATCATTATTTACATTAATATTATTTTTTATTATTTTTAATTTTAATTTTTATTATTTTTATTTTTTGGAATTAAAAACATAATTACTATAAATAAAAAAAATAATTAGTAGTAATAATAATAATTATTATAATAATATTTTATATTAATTTAATTATTTTGTATAAATTTCTGTAATTTTATAAGACTTTTTAATGTATTTTTCATGAAAATTGGTATTAATATTGATATTTTGGTTTGTTCTTTATGATTATTACGATTTTCTCATAATCCAAAAAATGTGATTCAAAACGGATGCGATCATACCAGCACTAAAGCACCGGATCCCATCAGAACTCCGCAGTTAAGCGTGCTTGGGCGAGAGTAGTACTAGGATGGGTGACCTCCTGGGAAGTCCTCGTGTTGCATCCCCTTTTTTGGGCGTCATTTTACATGCGAACGCCACGTCACCTGATGTGATTTAAGTAAAAGTGAGAAGTAATTATGTAATATAATTTCATGTCTTCTAAATTTAGTTCCATCATTATTTACATTAATATTATTTTTTATTATTTTTAATTTTAATTTTTATTATTTTTAATTTTTGGAATTAAAAACATAGTTACTATAAATAAAAAAAATTATTAGTAGTAATAATAATAATTATTATAATAATATTTTATATTAATTTAATTATTTTGTATAAATTTCTGTAATTTTATAAGACTTTTTAATGTATTTTTCATGAAAATTGGTATTAATATTGATATTTTGGTTTATTCTTTATGATTATTATGATTTTCTCATAATCCAAAAAATGTGATTCATAACGGATGCGATCATACCAGCACTAAAGCACCGGATCCCATCAGAACTCCGCAGTTAAGCGTGCTTGGGCGAGAGTAGTACTAGGATGGGTGACCTCCTGGGAAGTCCTCGTGTTGCATCCCCTTTTTTGGGCGTCATTTTACATGCGAACGCCACGTCACCTGATGTGATTTAAGTAAAAGTGAGAAGCAATTATGTAATATAATTTCATGTCTTCTAAATTTAGTTCCATCATTATTTACATTAATATTATTTTTTATTATTTTTAATTTTAATTTTTATTATTTTTATTTTTTGGAATTAAAAACATAATTACTATAAATAAAAAAAATAATTAGTAGTAATAATAATAATTATTATAATAATATTTTATATTAATTTAATTATTTTGTATAAATTTCTGTAATTTTATAAGACTTTTTAATGTATTTTTCATGAAAATTGGTATTAATATTGATATTTTGGTTTGTTCTTTATGATTATTACGATTTTCTCATAATCCAAAAAATGTGATTCAAAACGGATGGGATCATACCAGCACTAAAGCACCGGATCCCATCAGAACTCCGCAGTTAAGCGTGCTCGGGCGAGAGTAGTACTAGGATGGGTGACCTCCTGGGAAGTCCTCATGTTGCATCCCCTTTTTTGGGCGTCATTTTACATGCGAACGCCACGTCACCTGATGTGATTTAAGTAAAAGTGAGAAGCAATTATGTAATATAATTTCATGTCTTCTAAATTTAGTTCCATCATTATTTACATTAATATTATTTTTTATTATTTTTAATTTTAATTTTTATTATTTTTAATTTTTGGAATTAAAAACATAATTACTATAAATAAAAAAAATTATTAGTAGTAATAATAATAATTATTATAATAATATTTTATATTAATTTAATTATTTTGTATAAATTTCTGTAATTTTATAAGACTTTTTAATGTATTTTTCATGAAAATTGGTATTAATATTGATATTTTGGTTTATTCTTTATGATTATTATGATTTTCTCATAATCCAAAAAATGTGATTCATAACGGATGCGATCATACCAGCACTAAAGCACCGGATCCCATCAGAACTCCGCAGTTAAGCGTGCTTGGGCGAGAGTAGTACTAGGATGGGTGACCTCCTGGGAAGTCCTCGTGTTGCATCCCCTTTTTTGGGCGTCATTTTACATGCGAACGCCACGTCACCTGATGTGATTTAAGTAAAAGTGAGAAGCAATTATGTAATATAATTTCATGTCTTCTAAATTTAGTTCCATCATTATTTACATTAATATTATTTTTTATTTTTTATTATTTTTAATTTTAATTTTTATTATTTTTATTTTTTGGAATTAAAAACATAATTACTATAAATAAAAAAAATTATTAGTAGTAATAATAATAATTATTATAATAATATTTTATATTAATTTAATTATTTTGTATAAATTTCTGTAATTTTATAAGACTTTTTAATGTATTTTTCATGAAAATTGGTATTAATATTGATATTTTGGTTTATTCTTTATGATTATTATGATTTTCTCATAATCCAAAAAATGTGATTCATAACGGATGCGATCATACCAGCACTAAAGCATCGGATCCCATCAGAACTCCGCAGTTAAGCGTGCTTGGGCGAGAGTAGTACTAGGATGGGTGACCTCCTGGGAAGTCCTCGTGTTGCATCCCCTTTTTTGGGCGTCATTTTACATGCGAACGCCACGTCACCTGATGTGATTTAAGTAAAAGTGAGAAGCAATTATGTAATATAATTTCATGTCTTCTAAATTTAGTTCCATCATTATTTACATTAATATTATTTTTTATTATTTTTAATTTTAATTTTTATTATTTTTATTTTTTGGAATTAAAAACATAATTACTATAAATAAAAAAAATAATTAGTAGTAATAATAATAATTATTATAATAATATTTTATATTAATTTAATTATTTTGTATAAATTTCTGTAATTTTATAAGACTTTTTAATGTATTTTTCATGAAAATTGGTATTAATATTGATATTTTGGTTTGTTCTTTATGATTATTATGATTTTCTCATAATCCAAAAAATGTGATTCAAAACGGTTGCGATCATACCAGCACTAAAGCACCGGATCCCATCAGAACTCCGCAGTTAAGCGTGCTTGGGCGAGAGTAGTACTACGTTGGGTGACCTCCTGGGAAGTCCTCGTGTTGCATCCCCTTTTTTGGGCGTCATTTTACATGCGAACGCCACGTCACCTGATGTGATTTAAGTAAAAGTGAGAAGCAATTATGTAATATAATTTCATGTCTTCTAAATTTAGTTCCATCATTATTTACATTAATATTATTTTTTATTATTTTTAATTTTAATTTTTATTATTTTTAATTTTTGGAATTAAAAACATAATTACTATAAATAAAAAAAATTATTAGTAGTAATAATAATAATTATTATAATAATATTTTATATTAATTTAATTATTTTGTATAAATTTCTGTAATTTTATAAGACTTTTTAATGTATTTTTCATGAAAATTGGTATTAATATTGATATTTTGGTTTATTCTTTATGATTATTATGATTTTCTCATAATCCAAAAAATGTGATTCATAACGGATGCGATCATACCAGCACTAAAGCACCGGATCCCATCAGAACTCCGCAGTTAAGCGTGCTTGGGCGAGAGTAGTACTAGGATGGGTGACCTTCTGGGAAGTCCTCGTGTTGCATCCCCTTTTTTGGGCGTCATTTTATATGCGAACGCCACGTCACCTGATGTGATTTAAGTAAAAGTGAGAAGCAATTATGTAATATAATTTCATGTCTTCTAAATTTAGTTCCATCATTATTTACATTAATATTATTTTTTATTATTTTTAATTTTAATTTTTATTATTTTTAATTTTTGGAATTAAAAACATAATTACTATAAATAAAAAAAATTATTAGTAGTAATAATAATAATTATTATAATAATATTTTATATTAATTTAATTATTTTGTATAAATTTCTGTAATTTTATAAGACTTTTTAATGTATTTTTCATGAAAATTGGTATTAATATTGATATTTTGGTTTATTCTTTATGATTATTATGATTTTCTCATAATCCAAAAAATGTGATTCATAACGGATGCGATCATACCAGCACTAAAGCACCGGATCCCATCAGAACTCCGCTGTTAAGCGTGCTTGGGCGAGAGTAGTACTATGATGGGTGACCTCCTGGGAAGTCCTCGTGTTGCATCCCCTTTTTTGGGCGTCATTTTACATGCGAACGCCACGTCACCTGATGTGATTTAAGTAAAAGTGAGAAGCAATTATGTAATATAATTTCATGTCTTCTAAATTTAGTTCCATCATTATTTACATTAATATTATTTTTTATTATTTTTAATTTTAATTTTTATTATTTTTATTTTTTGGAATTAAAAACATAATTACTATAAATAAAAAAAATTATTAGTAGTAATAATAATAATTATTATAATAATATTTTATATTAATTTAATTATTTTGTATAAATTTCTGTAATTTTATAAGACTTTTTAATGTATTTTTCATGAAAATTGGTATTAATATTGATATTTTGGTTTATTCTTTATGATTATTATGATTTTCTCATAATCCAAAAAATGTGATTCATAACGGATGCGATCATACCAGCACTAAAGCACCGGATCCCATCAGAACTCCGCGGTTAAGCGTGCTTGGGCGAGAGTAGTACTAGGATGGGTGACCTCGTGTTGCATCCCCTTTTTTGGGCGTCATTTTACATGCGAACGCTACGTCACCTGATGTGATTTAAGTAAAAGTGAGAAGCAATTATGTAATATAATTTCATGTCTTCTAAATTTAGTTCCATCATTATTTACATTAATATTATTTTTTATTATTTTTAATTTTAATTTTTATTATTTTTATTTTTTGCAATTAAAAACATAATTACTATAAATAAAAAAAATAATTAGTAGTAATAATAATAATTATTATAATAATATTTTATATTAATTTAATTATTTTGTATAAATTTCTGTAATTTTATAAGACTTTTTAATGTATTTTTCATGAAAATTGGTATTAATATTGATATTTTGGTTTGTTCTTTATGATTATTATGATTTTCTCATAATCCAAAAAATGTGATTCAAAACGGATGCGATCATACCAGCACTAAAGCACCGGATCCCATCAGAACTCCGCGGTTAAGCGTGCTTGGGCGAGAGTAGTACTAGGTTGGGTGACCTCCTGGGAAGTCCTCGTGTTGCATTCCCTTTTTTGGGCGTCATTTTACATGCGAACGCCACGTCACCTGATGTGATTTAAGTAAAAGTGAGAAGCAATTATGTAATATAATTTCATGTCTTCTAAATTTAGTTCCATCATTATTTACATTAATATTATTTTTTATTATTTTTAATTTTAATTTTTATTATTTTTAATTTTTGGAATTAAAAACATAATTACTATAAATAAAAAAAATTATTAGTAGTAATAATAATAATTATTATAATAATATTTTATATTAATTTAATTATTTTGTATAAATTTCTGTAATTTTATAAGACTTTTTAATGTATTTTTCATGAAAATTGGTATTAATATTGATATTTTGGTTTATTCTTTATGATTATTATGATTTTCTCATAATCCAAAAAATGTGATTCATAACGGATGCGATCATACCAGCACTAAAGCACCGGATCCCATCAGAACTCCGCAGTTAAGCGTGCTTGGGCGAGAGTAGTACTAGGATGGGTGACCTTCTGGGAAGTCCTCGTGTTGCATCCCCTTTTTTGGGCGTCATTTTATATGCGAACGCCACGTCACCTGATGTGATTTAAGTAAAAGTGAGAAGCAATTATGTAATATAATTTCATGTCTTCTAAATTTAGTTCCATCATTATTTACATTAATATTATTTTTTATTATTTTTAATTTTAATTTTTATTATTTTTAATTTTTGGAATTAAAAACATAATTACTATAAATAAAAAAAATTATTAGTAGTAATAATAATAATTATTATAATAATATTTTATATTAATTTAATTATTTTGTATAAATTTCTGTAATTTTATAAGACTTTTTAATGTATTTTTCATGAAAATTGGTATTAATATTGATATTTTGGTTTATTCTTTATGATTATTATGATTTTCTCATAATCCAAAAAATGTGATTCATAACGGATGCGATCATACCAGCACTAAAGCACCGGATCCCATCAGAACTCCGCAGTTAAGCGTGCTTGGGCGAGAGTAGTACTATGATGGGTGACCTCCTGGGAAGTCCTCGTGTTGCATCCCCTTTTTTGGGCGTCATTTTACATGCGAACGCCACGTCACCTGATGTGATTTAAGTAAAAGTGAGAAGCAATTATGTAATATAATTTCATGTCTTCTAAATTTAGTTCCATCATTATTTACATTAATATTATTTTTTATTATTTTTAATTTTAATTTTTATTATTTTTATTTTTTGGAATTAAAAACATAATTACTATAAATAAAAAAAATTATTAGTAGTAATAATAATAATAATTATAATAATATTTTATATTAATTTAATTATTTTGTATAAATTTCTGTAATTTTATAAGACTTTTTAATGTATTTTTCATGAAAATTGGTATTAATATTGATATTTTGGTTTATTCTTTATGATTATTATGATTTTCTCATAATCCAAAAAATGTGATTCATAACGGATGCGATCATACCAGCACTAAAGCACCGGATCCCATCAGAACTCCGCGGTTAAGCGTGCTTGGGCGAGAGTAGTACTAGGATGGGTGACCTCGTGTTGCATCCCCTTTTTTGGGCGTCATTTTACATGCGAACGCTACGTCACCTGATGTGATTTAAGTAAAAGTGAGAAGCAATTATGTAATATAATTTCATGTCTTCTAAATTTAGTTCCATCATTATTTACATTAATATTATTTTTTATTATTTTTAATTTTAATTTTTATTATTTTTATTTTTTGCAATTAAAAACATAATTACTATAAATAAAAAAAATAATTAGTAGTAATAATAATAATTATTATAATAATATTTTATATTAATTTAATTATTTTGTATAAATTTCTGTAATTTTATAAGACTTTTTAATGTATTTTTCATGAAAATTGGTATTAATATTGATATTTTGGTTTGTTCTTTATGATTATTATGATTTTCTCATAATCCAAAAAATGTGATTCAAAACGGATGCGATCATACCAGCACTAAAGCACCGGATCCCATCAGAACTCCGCGGTTAAGCGTGCTTGGGCGAGAGTAGTACTAGGTTGGGTGACCTCCTGGGAAGTCCTCGTGTTGCATTCCCTTTTTTGGGCGTCATTTTACATGCGAACGCCACGTCACCTGATGTGATTTAAGTAAAAGTGAGAAGCAATTATGTAATATAATTTCATGTCTTCTAAATTTAGTTCCATCATTATTTACATTAATATTATTTTTTATTATTTTTAATTTTAATTTTTATTATTTTTAATTTTTGGAATTAAAAACATAATTACTATAAATAAAAAAAATTATTAGTAGTAATAATAATAATTATTATAATAATATTTTATATTAATTTAATTATTTTGTATAAATTTCTGTAATTTTATAAGACTTTTTAATGTATTTTTCATGAAAATTGGTATTAATATTGATATTTTGGTTTATTCTTTATGATTATTATGATTTTCTCATAATCCAAAAAATGTGATTCATAACGGATGCGATCATACCAGCACTAAAGCACCGGATCCCATCAGAACTCCGCAGTTAAGCGTGCTTGGGCGAGAGTAGTACTAGGATGGGTGACCTTCTGGGAAGTCCTCGTGTTGCATCCCCTTTTTTGGGCGTCATTTTATATGCGAACGCCACGTCACCTGATGTGATTTAAGTAAAAGTGAGAAGCAATTATGTAATATAATTTCATGTCTTCTAAATTTAGTTCCATCATTATTTACATTAATATTATTTTTTATTATTTTTAATTTTAATTTTTATTATTTTTAATTTTTGGAATTAAAAACATAATTACTATAAATAAAAAAAATTATTAGTAGTAATAATAATAATTATTATAATAATATTTTATATTAATTTAATTATTTTGTATAAATTTCTGTAATTTTATAAGACTTTTTAATGTATTTTTCATGAAAATTGGTATTAATATTGATATTTTGGTTTATTCTTTATGATTATTATGATTTTCTCATAATCCAAAAAATGTGATTCATAACGGATGCGATCATACCAGCACTAAAGCACCGGATCCCATCAGAACTCCGCAGTTAAGCGTGCTTGGGCGAGAGTAGTACTATGATGGGTGACCTCCTGGGAAGTCCTCGTGTTGCATCCCCTTTTTTGGGCGTCATTTTACATGCGAACGCCACGTCACCTGATGTGATTTAAGTAAAAGTGAGAAGCAATTATGTAATATAATTTCATGTCTTCTAAATTTAGTTCCATCATTATTTACATTAATATTATTTTTTATTATTTTTAATTTTAATTTTTATTATTTTTATTTTTTGGAATTAAAAACATAATTACTATAAATAAAAAAAATTATTAGTAGTAATAATAATAATTATTATAATAATATTTTATATTAATTTAATTATTTTGTATAAATTTCTGTAATTTTATAAGACTTTTTAATGTATTTTTCATGAAAATTGGTATTAATATTGATATTTTGGTTTATTCTTTATGATTATTATGATTTTCTCATAATCCAAAAAATGTGATTCATAACGGATGCGATCATACCAGCACTAAAGCACCGGATCCCATCAGAACTCCGCGGTTAAGCGTGCTTGGGCGAGAGTAGTACTAGGATGGGTGACCTCGTGTTGCATCCCCTTTTTTGGGCGTCATTTTACACGCGAACGCTACGTCACCTGATGTGATTTAAGTAAAAGTGAGAAGCAATTATGTAATATAATTTCATGTCTTCTAAATTTAGTTCCATCATTATTTACATTAATATTATTTTTTATTATTTTTAATTTTAATTTTTATTATTTTTATTTTTTGCAATTAAAAACATAATTACTATAAATAAAAAAAATAATTAGTAGTAATAATAATAATTATTATAATAATATTTTATATTAATTTAATTATTTTGTATAAATTTCTGTAATTTTATAAGACTTTTTAATGTATTTTTCATGAAAATTGGTATTAATATTGATATTTTGGTTTGTTCTTTATGATTATTATGATTTTCTCATAATCCAAAAAATGTGATTCAAAACGGATGCGATCATACCAGCACTAAAGCACCGGATCCCATCAGAACTCCGCGGTTAAGCGTGCTTGGGCGAGAGTAGTACTAGGTTGGGTGACCTCCTGGGAAGTCCTCGTGTTGCATTCCCTTTTTTGGGCGTCATTTTACATGCGAACGCCACGTCACCTGATGTGATTTAAGTAAAAGTGAGAAGCAATTATGTAATATAATTTCATGTCTTCTAAATTTAGTTCCATCATTATTTACATTAATATTATTTTTTATTATTTTTAATTTTAATTTTTATTATTTTTATTTTTTGGAATTAAAAACATAATTACTATAAATAAAAAAAATTATTAGTAGTAATAATAATAATTATTATAATAATATTTTATATTAATTTAATTATTTTGTATAAATTTCTGTAATTTTATAAGACTTTTTAATGTATTTTTCATGAAAATTGGTATTAATATTGATATTTTGGTTTATTCTTTATGATTATTATGATTTTCTCATAATCCAAAAAATGTGATTCATAACGGATGCGATCATACCAGCACTAAAGCACCGGATCCCATCAGAACTCCGCAGTTAAGCGTGCTTGGGCGAGAGTAGTACTAGGATGGGTGACCTCCTGGGAAGTCCTCGTGTTGCATCCCCTTTTTTGGGCGTCATTTTATATGCGAACGCCACGTCACCTGATGTGATTTAAGTAAAAGTGAGAAGCAATTATGTAATATAATTTCATGTCTTCTAAATTTAGTTCCATCATTATTTACATTAATATTATTTTTTATTATTTTTAATTTTAATTTTTATTATTTTTATTTTTTGGAATTAAAAACATAATTACTATAAATAAAAAAAATTATTAGTAGTAATAATAATTATTATTATAATAATATTTTATATTAATTTAATTATTTTGTATAAATTTCTGTAATTTTATAAGACTTTTTAATGTATTTTTCATGAAAATTGGTATTAATATTGATATTTTGGTTTATTCTTTATGATTATTATGATTTTCTCATAATCCAAAAAATGTGATTCATAACGGATGCGATCATACCAGCACTAAAGCACCGGATCCCATCAGAACTCCGCAGTTAAGCGTGCTTGGGCGAGAGTAGTACTAGGATGGGTGACCTCCTGGGAAGTCCTCGTGTTGCATCCCCTTTTTTGGGCGTCATTTTACATGCGAACGCCACGTCAGCTGATGTGATTTAAGTAAAAGTGAGAAGCAATTATGTAATATAATTTCATGTCTTCTAAATTTAGTTCCATCATTATTTACATTAATATTATTTTTTATTATTTTTAATTTTAATTTTTATTATTTTTATTTTTTGGAATTAAAAACATAATTACTATAAATAAAAAAAATTATTAGTAGTAATAATAATAATTATTATAATAATATTTTATATTAATTTAATTATTTTGTATAAATTTCTGTAATTTTATAAGACTTTTTAATGTATTTTTCATGAAAATTGGTATTAATATTGATATTTTGGTTTATTCTTTATGATTATTATGATTTTCTCATAATCCAAAAAATGTGATTCATAACGGATGCGATCATACCAGCACTAAAGCACCGGATCCCATCAGAACTCCGCAGTTAAGCGTGCTTGGGCGAGAGTAGTACTAGGATGGGTGACCTCGTGTTGCATCCCCTTTTTTGGGCGTCATTTTACATGCGAACGCCACGTCACCTGATGTGATTTAAGTAAAAGTGAGAAGCAATTATGTAATATAATTTCATGTCTTCTAAATTTAGTTCCATCATTATTTACATTAATATTATTTTTTTTAATTTTAATTTTAATTTTTATTATTTTTATTTTTTGGAATTAAAAACATAATTACTATAAATAAAAAAAATTATTAGTAGTAATAATAATAATTATTATAATAATATTTTATATTAATTTAATTATTTTGTATAAATTTCTGTAATTTTATAAGATTTTTTAATGTATTTTTCATGAAAATTGGTATTAATATTGATATTTTGGTTTATTCTTTATGATTATTATGATTTTCTCATAATTCAAAAAATGTGATTCATAACGGATGCGATCATACCAGCACTAAAGCACCGGATCCCATCAGAACTCCGCAGTTAAGCGTGCTTGGGCGAGAGTAGTACTAGGATGGGTGACCTCCTGGGAAGTCCTCGTGTTGCATCCCCTTTTTTGGGCGTCATTTTACATGCGAACGCCACGTCACCTGATGTGATTTAAGTAAAAGTGAGAAGCAATTATGTAATATAATTTCATGTCTTCTAAATTTAGTTCCATCATTATTTACATTAATATTATTTTTTATTATTTTTAATTTTAATTTTTATTATTTTTATTTTTTGGAATTAAAAACATAATTACTATAAATAAAAAAAATTATTAGTAGTAATAATAATAATTATTATAATAATATTTTATATTAATTTAATTATTTTGTATTAATTTCTGTAATTTTATAAGACTTTTTAATGTATTTTTCATGAAAATTGGTATTAATATTGATATTTTGGTTTATTCTTTATGATTATTATGATTTTCTCATAATCCAAAAAATGTGATTCATAACGGATGCGATCATACCAGCACTAAAGCACCGGATCCCATCAGAGCTCTGCAGTTAAGCGTGCTTTGGCGAGAGTAGTACTAGGATGGGTGACCTCCTGGGAAGTCCTCGTGTTGCATCCCCTTTTTTGGGCGTCATTTTACATGCGAACGCCACGTCACCTGATGTGATTTAAGTAAAAGTGAGAAGCAATTATGTAATATAATTTCATGTCTTCTAAATTTAGTTCCATCATTATTTACATTAATATTATTTTTTATTATTTTTAATTTTAATTTTTATTATTTTTATTTTTTGGAATTAAAAACATAATTACTATAAATAAAAAAAATAATTAGTAGTAATAATAATAATTATTATAATAATATTTTATATTAATTTAATTATTTTGTATAAATTTCTGTAATTTTATAAGACTTTTTAATGTATTTTTCATGAAAATTGGTATTAATATTGATATTTTGTTTTATTCTTTATGATTATTATGATTTTCTCATAATCCAAAAAATGTGATTCACAACGGATGCGATCATACCAGCACTAAAGCACCGGATCCCATCAGAACTCCGCAGTTAAGCGTGCTTGGGCGAGAGTAGTACTAGGATGGGTGACCTCGTGTTGCATCCCCTTTTTTGGGCGTCATTTTACATGCGAACGCCACGTCACCTGATGTGATTTAAGTAAAAGTGAGAAGCAATTATGTAATATAATTTCATGTCTTCTAAATTTAGTTCCATCATTATTTACATTAATATTATTTTTTTTATTTTTAATTTTAATTTTTATTATTTTTATTTTTTGGAATTAAAAACATAATTACTATAAATAAAAAAAATTATTAGTAGTAATAATAATAATTATTATAATAATATTTTATATTAATTTAATTATTTTGTATAAATTTCTGTAATTTTATAAGATTTTTTAATGTATTTTTCATGAAAATTGGTATTAATATTGATATTTTGGTTTATTCTTTATGATTATTATGATTTTCTCATAATTCAAAAAATGTGATTCATAACGGATGCGATCATACCAGCACTAAAGCACCGGATCCCATCAGAACTCCGCAGTTAAGCGTGCTTGGGCGAGAGTAGTACTAGGATGGGTGACCTCCTGGGAAGTCCTCGTGTTGCATCCCCTTTTTTGGGCGTCATTTTACATGCGAACGCCACGTCACCTGATGTGATTTAAGTAAAAGTGAGAAGCAATTATGTAATATAATTTCATGTCTTCTAAATTTAGTTCCATCATTATTTACATTAATATTATTTTTTATTATTTTTAATTTTAATTTTTATTATTTTTATTTTTTGGAATTAAAAACATAATTACTATAAATAAAAAAAATTATTAGTAGTAATAATAATAATTATTATAATAATATTTTATATTAATTTAATTATTTTGTATAAATTTCTGTAATTTTATAAGACTTTTTAATGTATTTTTCATGAAAATTGGTATTAATATTGATATTTTGGTTTATTCTTTATGATTATTATGATTTTCTCATAATCCAAAAAATGTGATTCATAACGGATGCGATCATACCAGCACTAATGCACCGGATCCCATCAGAGCTCTGCAGTTAAGCGTGCTTTGGCGAGAGTAGTACTAGGATGGGTGACCTCCTGGGAAGTCCTCGTGTTGCATCCCCTTTTTTGGGCGTCATTTTACATGCGAACGCCACGTCACCTGATGTGATTTAAGTAAAAGTGAGAAGCAATTATGTAATATAATTTCATGTCTTCTAAATTTAGTTCCATCATTATTTACATTAATATTATTTTTTATTATTTTTAATTTTAATTTTTATTATTTTTATTTTTTGGAATTAAAAACATAATTACTATAAATAAAAAAAATAATTAGTAGTAATAATAATAATTATTATAATAATATTTTATATTAATTTAATTATTTTGTATAAATTTCTGTAATTTTATAAGACTTTTTAATGTATTTTTCATGAAAATTGGTATTAATATTGATATTTTGTTTTATTCTTTATGATTATTATGATTTTCTCATAATCCAAAAAATGTGATTCACAACGGATGCGATCATACCAGCACTAAAGCACCGGATCCCATCAGAACTCCGCAGTTAAGCGTGCTTGGGCGAGAGTAGTACTAGGATGGGTGACCTCGTGTTGCATCCCCTTTTTTGGGCGTCATTTTACATGCGAACGCCACGTCACCTGATGTGATTTAAGTAAAAGTGAGAAGCAATTATGTAATATAATTTCATGTCTTCTAAATTTAGTTCCATCATTATTTACATTAATATTATTTTTTTTATTTTTAATTTTAATTTTTATTATTTTTATTTTTTGGAATTAAAAACATAATTACTATAAATAAAAAAAATTATTAGTAGTAATAATAATAATTATTATAATAATATTTTATATTAATTTAATTATTTTGTATAAATTTCTGTAATTTTATAAGATTTTTTAATGTATTTTTCATGAAAATTGGTATTAATATTGATATTTTGGTTTATTCTTTATGATTATTATGATTTTCTCATAATTCAAAAAATGTGATTCATAACGGATGCGATCATACCAGCACTAAAGCACCGGATCCCATCAGAACTCCGCAGTTAAGCGTGCTTGGGCGAGAGTAGTACTAGGATGGGTGACCTCCTGGGAAGTCCTCGTGTTGCATCCCCTTTTTTGGGCGTCATTTTACATGCGAACGCCACGTCACCTGATGTGATTTAAGTAAAAGTGAGAAGCAATTATGTAATATAATTTCATGTCTTCTAAATTTAGTTCCATCATTATTTACATTAATATTATTTTTTATTATTTTTAATTTTAATTTTTATTATTTTTATTTTTTGGAATTAAAAACATAATTACTATAAATAAAAAAAATTATTAGTAGTAATAATAATAATTATTATAATAATATTTTATATTAATTTAATTATTTTGTATAAATTTCTGTAATTTTATAAGACTTTTTAATGTATTTTTCATGAAAATTGGTATTAATATTGATATTTTGGTTTATTCTTTATGATTATTATGATTTTCTCATAATCCAAAAAATGTGATTCATAACGGATGCGATCATACCAGCACTAAAGCACCGGATCCCATCAGAGCTCTGCAGTTAAGCGTGCTTTGGCGAGAGTAGTACTAGGATGGGTGACCTCCTGGGAAGTCCTCGTGTTGCATCCCCTTTTTTGGGCGTCATTTTACATGCGAACGCCACGTCACTTGATGTGATTTAAGTAAAAGTGAGAAGCAATTATGTAATATAATTTCATGTCTTCTAAATTTAGTTCCATCATTATTTACATTAATATTATTTTTTATTATTTTTAATTTTAATTTTTATTATTTTTATTTTTTGGAATTAAAAACATAATTACTATAAATAAAAAAAATAATTAGTAGTAATAATAATAATTATTATAATAATATTTTATATTAATTTAATTATTTCGTATAAATTTCTGTAATTTTATAAGACTTTTTAATGTATTTTTCATGAAAATTGGTATTAATATTGATATTTTGTTTTATTCTTTATGATTATTATGATTTTCTCATAATCCAAAAAATGTGATTCACAACGGATGCGATCATACCAGCACTAAAGCACCGGATCCCATCAGAACTCCGCAGTAAAGCGTGCTTGGGCTAGAGTAGTACTAGGATGGGTGACCTCCTGGGAAGTCCTCGTGTTGCATCCCCTTTTTTGGGCGTCATTTTACATGCGAACGCCACGTCACCTGATGTGATTTAAGTAAAAGTGAGAAGCAATTATGTAATATAATTTCATGTCTTCTAAATTTAGTTCCATCATTATTTACATTAATATTATTTTTTATTATTTTTAATTTTAATTTTTATTATTTTTATTTTTTGGAATTAAAAACATAATTACTATAAATAAAAAAAATTATTAGTAGTAATAATAATAATTATTATAATAATATTTTATATTAATTTAATTATTTTGTATAAATTTCTGTAATTTTATAAGACTTTTTAATGTATTTTTCATGAAAATCGGTATTAATATTGATATTTTGGTTTATTCTTTATGATTATTATGATTTTCTCATAATCCAAAAAATGTGATTCATAACGGATTCGATCATACCAGCACTAAATTACCGGATCCCTTCAGAACTCCGCAGTTAAGCGTGCTTGGGCGAGAGTAGTACTAGGATGGGTGACCTCCTGGGAAGTTCTCGTGCTGCATCCCCTTTTTTGGGCGTCATTTTACATTCGAACGTCACGTCACCTGATGTGATTTAAGTAAAAGTGAGAAGCAATTATGTAATATAATTTCATGTCTTCTAAATTTAGTTCCATCATTATTTACATTAATATTATTTTTTATTATTTTTAATTTTAATTTTTATTATTTTTATTTTTTGGAATTAAAAACATAATTACTATAAATAAAAAAAATTATTAGTAGTAATAATAATAATTATTATAATAATATTTTATATTAATTTAATTATTTTGTATAAATTTCTGTAATTTTATAAGACTTTTTAATGTATTTTTCATGAAAATCGGTATTAATATTGATATTTTGGTTTATTCTTTATGATTATTATGATTTTCTCATAATCCAAAAAATGTGATTCATAACGGATTCGATCATACCAGCACTAAAGCACCGGATCCCTTCAGAACTCCGCAGTTAAGCGTGCTTGGGCGAGAGTAGTACTAGGATGGGTGACCTCCTGGGAAGTTCTCGTGCTGCATCCCCTTTTTTGGGCGTCTTTTTACATTCGAACGCCACGTCACCTGATGTGATTTAAGTAAAAGTGAGAAGCAATTATGTAATATAATTTCATGTCTTCTAAATTTAGTTCCATCATTATTTACATTAATATTATTTTTTATTATTTTTAATTTTAATTTTTATTATTTTTATTTTTTGGAATTAAAAACATAATTACTATAAATAAAAAAAATAATTAGTAGTAATAATAATAATAATTATAATAATATTTTATATTAATTTAATTATTTCGTATAAATTTCTGTAATTTTATAAGACTTTTTAATGTATTTTTCATGAAAATTAGTATTAATATTGATATTTTGGTTTATTCTTTATGATTATTATGATTTTCTCATAATCCAAAAAATGTGATTCATAACGGATGCGATCATACCAGCACTAAAGCACCGGATCCCATCAGAACTCCGCAGTTAAGCGTGCTTGGGCGAGAGTAGTACTAAGATGGGTGACCTCCTGGGAAGTCCTCGTGCTGCATCCCCTTTTTTGGGCGTCATTTTACATGCGAACGCCACGTCACCTGACGTGATTTAAGTAAAAGTGAGAAGCAATTATGTAATATAATTTCATGTCTTCTAAATTTAGTTCCATCATTATTTACATTAATATTATTTTTTATTATTTTTAATCTTAATTTTTATTATTTTTATTTTTTGGAATTAAAAACATAATTACTATAAATAAAAAAAATTATTAGTAGTAATAATAATTATTATTATAATAATATTTTATATTAATTTAATTATTTCGTATAAATTTCTGTAATTTTATAAGACTTTTTAATGTATTTTTCATGAAAATTGGTATTAATATTGATATTTTGGTTTATTCTTTATGATTATTATGATTTTCTCATAATCCAAAAAATGTGATTCATAACGGATTCGATCATACCAGCACTAAAGCACCGGATCCAATCAGAACTCCGCAGTTAAGCGTGCTTGGGCGAGAGTAGTACTAGGATGGGTGACCTCCTGGGAAGTTCTCGTGCTGCATCCCCTTTTTTGGGCGTCACTTTACATGCGAACGCCACGTCACCTGATGTGATTTAAGTAAAAGTGAGAAGCAATTATGTAATATAATTTCATGTCTTCTAAATTTAGTTCCATCATTATTTACATTAATATTATTTTTTATTATTTTTAATTTTAATTTTTATTATTTTTATTTTTTGGAATTAAAAACATAATTACTATAAATAAAAAAAATAATTAGTAGTAATAATAATAATAATTATAATAATATTTTATATTAATTTAATTATTTCGTATAAATTTCTGTAATTTTATAAGACTTTTTAATGTATTTTTCATGAAAATTGGTATTAATATTGATATTTTGGTTTATTCTTTATGATTATTATGATTTTCTCATAATCCAAAAAATGTGATTCATAACGGATGCGATCATACCAGCACTAAAGCACCGGATCCCATCAGAACTCCGCAGTTAAGCGTGCTTGGGCGAGAGTAGTACTAGGATGGGTGACCTCCTGGGAAGTCCTCGTGCTGCATCCCCTTTTTTGGGCGTCATTTTACATGCGAACGCCACGTCACCTGATGTGATATAAGTAAAAGTGAGAAGCAATTATGTAATATAATTTCATGTCTTCTAAATTTAGTTCCGTCATTATTTACATTAATATTATTTTTTATTATTTTTAATTTTAATTTTTATTATTTTTATTTTTTGGAATTAAAAACATAATTACTATAAATAAAAAAAATTATTAGTAGTAATAATAATAATTATTATAATAATATTTTATATTAATTTAATTATTTCGTATAAATTTCTGTAATTTTATAAGACTTTTTAATGTATTTTTCATGAAAATTAGTATTAATATTGATATTTTGGTTTATTCTTTATGATTATTATGATTTTCTCATAATCCAAAAAATGTGATTCATAACGGATGCGATCATACCAGCACTAAAGCACCGGATCCCATCAGAACTCCGCAGTAAAGCGTGCTTGGGCGAGAGTAGTACTGGGATGGGTGACCTCCTGGGAAGTCCTCGTGTTGCATCCCCTTTTTTGGCCGTCATTTTACATGCGAACGCCACGTCACCTGATGTGATTTAAGTAAAAGTGAGAAGCAATTATGTAATATAATTTCATGTCTTCTAAATTTAGTTCCATCATTATTTACATTAATATTATTTTTTATTATTTTTAATTTTAATTTTTATTATTTTTATTTTTTGGAATTAAAAACATAATTACTATAAATAAAAAAAATTATTAGTAGTAATAATAATTATTATTATAATAATATTTTATATTAATTTAATTATTTCGTATAAATTTCTGTAATTTTATAAGACTTTTTAATGTATTTTTCATGAAAATTGGTATTAATATTGATATTTTGGTTTATTCTATTATGATTTTCTCATAATCCAAAAAATGTGATTCATAACGGATTCGATCATACCAGCACTAAAGCACCGGATCCAATCAGAACTCCGCAGTTAAGCGTGCTTGGGCGAGAGTTGTACTAGGATGGGTGACCTCCTGGGAAGTTCTCGTGCTGCATCCCCTTTTTTGGGCGTCATTTTACATGCGAACGCCACGTCACCTGATGTGATTTAAGTAAAAGTGAGAAGCAATTATGTAATATAATTTCATGTCTTCTAAATTTAGTTCCATCATTATTTACATTAATATTATTTTTTATTATTTTTAATTTTAATTTTTATTATTTTTATTTTTTGGAATTAAAAACATAATTACTATAAATAAAAAAAATAATTAGTAGTAATAATAATAATAATTATAATAATATTTTATATTAATTTAATTATTTCGTATAAATTTCTGTAATTTTATAAGACTTTTTAATGTATTTTTCATGAAAATTGGTATTAATATTGATATTTTGGTTTATTCTTTATGATTATTATGATTTTCTCATAATCCAAAAAATGTGATTCATAACGGATGCGATCATACCAGCACTAAAGCACCGGATCCCATCAGAACTCCGCAGTTAAGCGTGCTTGGGCGAGAGTAGTACTAGGATGGGTGACCTCCTGGGAAGTCCTCGTGCTGCATCCCCTTTTTTGGGCGTCATTTTACATGCGAACGCCACGTCACCTGATGTGATATAAGTAAAAGTGAGAAGCAATTATGTAATATAATTTCATGTCTTCTAAATTTAGTTCCGTCATTATTTACATTAATATTATTTTTTATTATTTTTAATTTTAATTTTTATTATTTTTATTTTTTGGAATTAAAAACATAATTACTATAAATAAAAAAAATTATTAGTAGTAATAATAATAATTATTATAATAATATTTTATATTAATTTAATTATTTCGTATAAATTTCTGTAATTTTATTAGACTTTTTAATGTATTTTTCATGAAAATTAGTATTAATATTGATATTTTGGTTTATTCTTTATGATTATTATGATTTTCTCATAATCCAAAAAATGTGATTCATAACGGATGCGATCATACCACCACTAAAGCACCGGATCCCATCAGAACTCCGCAGTAAAGCGTGCTTGGGCGAGAGTAGTACTGGGATGGGTGACCTCCTGGGAAGTCCTCGTGTTGCATCCCCTTTTTTGGCCGTCATTTTACATGCGAACGCCACGTCACCTGATGTGATTTAAGTAAAAGTGAGAAGCAATTATGTAATATAATTTCATGTCTTCTAAATTTAGTTCCATCATTATTTACATTAATATTATTTTTTATTATTTTTAATTTTAATTTTTATTATTTTTATTTTTTGGAATTAAAAACATAATTACTATAAATAAAAAAAATTATTAGTAGTAATAATAATAATAATTATAATAATATTTTATATTAATTTAATTATTTCGTATAAATTTCTGTAATTTTATAAGACTTTTTAATGTATTTTTCATGAAAATTGGTATTAATATTGATATTTTGGTTTATTCTTTATGATTATTATGAATTTCTCATAATCCAAAAAATGTGATTCATAACGGTTGCGATCATACCAGCACTAAAGCACCGGATCCCATCAGAACTCCGCAGTTAAGCGTGCTTGGGCGAGAGTAGTACTAGGATGGGTGACCTCCTGGGAAGTCCTCGTGTTGCATCCCCTTTTTTGGGCGTCATTTTACATGCGAACGACACGTCACCGGATGTGATTTAAGTAAAAGTGAGAAGCAATTATGTAATATAATTTCATGTCTTCTAAATTTAGTTCCATCATTATTTACATTAATATTATTTTTTATTATTTTTAATTTTAATTTTTATTATTTTTATTTTTTGGAATTAAAAACATAATTACTATAAATAAAAAAAATTATTAGTAGTAATAATAATAATAATAATAATAATATTTTATATTAATTTAATTATTTCGTATAAATTTCTGTAATTTTATAAGACTTTTTAATGTATTTTTCATGAAAATTGGTATTAATATTGATATTTTGGTTTATTCTTTATGATTATTATGATTTTCTCATAATCCAAAATATGTGATTCATAACGGATGCGATCATGCCAGCACTAAAGCACCGGATCCCATCAGAACTCCGCAGTTAAGCGTGCTTGGGCGAGAGTAGTACTAGGATGGGTGACCTCCTGGGAAGTCCTCGTGTTGCATCCCCTTTTTTGGGCGTCATTTTACATGCGAACGCCACGTCACCTGATATGATTTAAGTAAAAGTGAGAAGCAATTATGTAATATAATTTCATGTCTTCTAAATTTAGTTCCATCATTATTTACATTAATATTATTTTTTATTATTTTTAATTTTAATTTTTATTATTTTAATTTTTTGGAATTAAAAACATAATTACTATAAATAAAAAAAATTATTAGTAGTAATAATAATAATAATTATAATAATATTTTATATTAATTTAATTATTTCGTATAAATTTCTGTAATTTTATAAGACTTTTTAATGTATTTTTCATGAAAATTGGTATTAATATTGATATTTTGGTTTATTCTTTATGATTATTATGATTTTCTCATAATCCAAAAAATGTGATTCATAACGGATGCGATCATACCAGCACTAAAGCACCGGATCCCATCAGAACTCCGTAGTTAAGCGTGCTTGGGCGAGAGTAGTACTAGGATGGGTGACCTCCTGGGAAGTCCTCGTGCTGCATCCCCTTTTTTGGGCGTCATTTTACCAGTGAACGCCACGTCACCTGTTGTGATTTAAGTAAAAGTGAGAAGCAATTATGTAATATAATTTCATGTCTTCTAAATTTAGTTCCATCATTATTTACATTAATATTATTTTTTTTTATTTTTAATTTTAATTTTTATTATTTTTATTTTTTGGAATTAAAAACATAATTACTATAAATAAAAAAAATAATTAGTAGTAATAATAATAATTATTATAATAATATTTTATATTAATTTAATTATTTCGTATAAATTTCTGTAATTTTATAAGACTTTTTAATGTATTTTTCATGAAAATTGGTATTAATATTGATATTTTGGTTTATTCTTTATGATTATTATGATTTTCTCATAATCCAAAAAATGTGATTCATAACGGATGCGATCATACCAGCACTAAAGCATCGGATCCCATCAGAACTCCGCAGTTAAGCGTGCTTGGGCGAGAGTAGTACTAGGATGGGTGACCTCCTGGGAAGTCCTCGTGTTGCATCCCATTTTTTGGGCGTCATTTTACATGCGAACGCCACGTCACCTGATGAGATTTAAGTAAAAGTGAGAAGCAATTATGTAATATAATTTCATGTCTTCTAAATTTAGTTCCATCATTATTTACATTAATATTATTTTTTATTATTTTTAATTTTAATTTTTATTATTTTTATTTTTTGGAATTAAAAACATAATTACTATAAATAAAAAAAATTATTAGTAGTAATAATAATAATTATTATAATAATATTTTATATTAATTTAATTATTTCGTATAAATTTCTGTAATTTTATAAGACATTTTAATGTATTTTTCATGAAAATTGGTATTAATATTGATATTTTGGTTTATTCTTTATGATTATTATGATTTTCTCATAATCCAAAAAATGTGATTCATAACGGATGCGATCATGCCAGCACTAAAGCACCGGATCCCATCAGAACTCCGCAGTTAAGCGTGCTTGGGCGAGAGTAGTACTAGGATGGGTGACCTCCTGGGAAGTCCTCGTGTTGCATCCCCTTTTTTGGGCGTCATTTTACATGCGAACGCCACGTCACCTGATGTGATTTAAGTAAAAGTGAGAAGCAATTATGTAATATAATTTCATGTCTTCTAAATTTAGTTCCATCATTATTTACATTAATATTATTTTTTATTATTTTTAATTTTAATTTTTATTATTTTAATTTTTTGGAATTAAAAACATAATTACTATAAATAAAAAAAATAATTAGTAGTAATAATAATAATAATTATAATAATATTTTATATTAATTTAATTATTTCGTATAAATTTCTGTAATTTTATAAGACTTTTTAATGTATTTTTCATGAAAATTGGTATTAATATTGATATTTTGGTTTATTCTTTATGATTATTATGATTTTCTCATAATCCAAAAAATGTGATTGATAACGGATGCGATCATACCAGCACTAAAGCACCGGATCCCATCAGAACTCCGCAGTTAAGCGTGCTTGGGCGAGAGTAGTACTAGGATGGGTGACCTCCTGGGAAGTCTTCGTGCTGCATCCCCTTTTTTGGGCGTCATTTTACATGCGAACGCCACGTCACCTGATGTGATTTAAGTAAAAGCGAGAAGCAATTATGTAATATAAGTTCATGTCTTCTAAATTTAGTTCCATCATTATTTACATTAATATTATTTTTTATTATTTTTAATTTTAATTTTTATTATTTTTATTTTTTGGAATTAAAAACATAATTACTATAAATAAAAAAAATAATTAGTAGTAATAATAATAATTATTATAATAATATTTTATATTAATTTAATTATTTCGTATAAATTTCTGTAATTTTATAAGACTTTTTAATGTATTTTTCATGAAAATTGGTATTAATATTGATATTTTGGTTTATTCTTTATGATTATTATGATTTTCTCATAATCCAAAAAATGTGATTCATAACGGATGCGATCATACCAGCACTAAAGCACCGGATCCCATCAGAACTCCGCAGTTAAGCGTGCTTGGGCGAGAGTAGTACTAGGATGGGTGACCTCCTGGGAAGTCCTCGTGTTGCATCCCATTTTTTGGGCGTCATTTTACATGCGAACGCCACGTCACCTGATGAGATTTAAGTAAAAGTGAGAAGCAATTATGTAATATAATTTCATGTCTTCTAAATTTAGTTCCATCATTATTTACATTAATATTATTTTTTATTATTTTTAATTTTAATTTTTATTATTTTTATTTTTTGGAATTAAAAACATAATTATTATAAACAAAAAAAATTATTAGTAGTAATAATAATAATAATTATAATAATATTTTATATTAATTTAATTATTTCGAATAAATTTCTGTAATTTTATAAGACTTTTTAATGTATTTTTCATGAAAATTGGTATTAATATTGATATTTTGGTTTATTCTTTATGATTATTATGATTTTCTCATAATCCAAAAAATGTGATTCATAACGGATGCGATCATACCAGCACTAAAGCACCGGATCCCATCAGAACTCCGCAGTTAAGCGTGCTTGGGCGAGAGTAGTACTAGGATGGGTGACCTCCTGGGAAGTCCTCGTGTTGCATCCCCTTTTTTGGGCGTCATTTTACATGCGAACGCCACGTCACCTGATGTGATTTAAGTAAAAGTGAGAAGCAATTATGTAATATAATTTCATGTCTTCTAAATTTAGTTCCATCATTATTTACATTAATACTATTTTTTATTATTTTTAATTTTAATTTTTATTATTTTTATTTTTTGGAATTAAAAACATAATTACTATAAATAAAAAAAATAATTAGTAGTAATAATAATAATAATTATAATAATATTTTATATTAATTTAATTATTTCGTATAAATTTCTGTAATTTTATAAGACTTTTTAATGTATTTTTCATGAAAATTGGTATTAATATTGATATTTTGGTTTATTCTTTATGATTATTATGATTTTCTCATAATCCAAAAAATGTGATTCATAACGGATGCGATCATACCAGCACTAAAGCACCGGATCCCATCAGAACTCCGCAGTTAAGCGTGCTTGGGCGAGAGTAGTACTAGGATGGGTGACCTCCTGGGAAGTCCTCGTGCTGCATCCGCTTTTTTGGGCGTCATTTTACATGCGAACGCCACGTCACCTGATGTGATTTAAGTAAAAGTGAGAAGCAATTATGTAATATAATTTCATGTCTTCTAAATTTAGTTCCATCATTATTTACATTAATATTATTTTTTATTATTTTTAATTTTAATTTTTATTATTTTTATTTTTTGGAATTAAAAACATAATTACTATAAATAAAAAAAATTATTAGTAGTAATAATAATAATTATTATAATAATATTTTATATTAATTTAATTATTTCGTATAAATTTCTGTAATTTTATAAGACTTTTTAATGTATTTTTCATGAAAATTGGTATTAATATTGATATTTTGGTTTATTCTTTATGATTATTATGATTTTCTCATAATCCAAAAAATGTGATTCATAACGGATGCGATCATACCAGCACTAAATCACCGGATCCCATCAGAACTCCGCAGTTAAGCGTGCTTGGGCGAGAGTAGTACTAGGATGGGTGACCTCCTGGGAAGTCCTCGTGTTGCATCCCATTTTTTGGGCGTCATTTTACATGCGAATGCCACGTCACCTGATGAGATTTAAGTAAAAGTGAGAAGCAATTATGTAATATAATTTCATGTCTTCTAAATTTTGTTCCATCATTATTTACATTAATATTATTTTTTATTATTTTTAATTTTAATTTTTATTATTTTTATTTTTTGCAATTAAAAACATAATTACTATAAATAAAAAAAATTATTAGTAGTAATAATAATAATAATTATAATAATATTTTATATTAATTTAATTATTTCGTATAAATTTCTGTAATTTTATAAGACTTTTTAATGTATTTTTCATGAAAATTGGTATTAATATTGATATTTTGGTTTATTCTTTATGATTATTATGATTTTCTCATAATCCAAAAAATGTGATTCATAACGGATGCGATCATACCAGCACTAAAGCACCGGATCCCATCAGAACTCCGCAGTTAAGCGTGCTTGGGCGAGAGTAGTACTAGGATGGGTGACCTCCTGGGAAGTCCTCGTGTTGCATCCCCTTTTTTGGGCGTCATTTTACATGCGAACGCCACGTCACCTGATGTGATTTAAGTAAAAGTGAGAAGCAATTATGTAATATAATTTCATGTCTTCTAAATTTAGTTCCATCATTATTTACATTAATATTATTTTTTATTATTTTTAATTTTAATTTTTATTATTTTTATTTTTTGGAATTAAAAACATAATTACTATAAATAAAAAAAATAATTAGTAGTAATAATAATAATAATTATAATAATATTTTATATTAATTTAATTATTTCGTATAAATTTCTATAATTTTATAAGACTTTTTAATGTATTTTTCATGAAAATTGGTATTAATATTGATATTTTGGTTTATTCTTTATAATTATTATGATTTTCTCATAATCCAAAAAATGTGATTCATAACGGATGCGATCATACCAGCACTAAAGCACCGGATCCCATCAGAACTCCGTAGTTCAGCGTGCTTGGGCGAGAGTAGTACTAGGATGGGTGACCTCCTGGGAAGTCCTCGTGCTGCATCCCCTTTTTTGGGCGTCATTTTACATGCGAACGCCACGTCACCTGATGTGATTTAAGTAAAAGTGAGAAGCAATTATGTAATATAATTTCATGTCTTCTAAATTTAGTTCCATCATTATTTACATTAATATTATTTTTTATTATTTTTAATTTTAATTTTTATTATTTTTATTTTTTGGAATTAAAAACATAATTACTATAAATAAAAAAAATTATTAGTAGTAATAATAATAATAATTATAATAATATTTTATATTAATTTAATTATTTCGTATAAATTTCTGTAATTTTATAAGACTTTTTAATGTATTTTTCATGAAAATTGGTATTAATATTGATATTTTGGTTTATTCTTTATAATTATTATGATTTTCTCATAATCCAAAAAATGTGATTCATAACGGATGCGATCATACCAGCACTAAAGCACCAGATCCCATCAGAACTACGCAGTTAAGCGTGCTTGGGCGAGAGTAGTACTAGGATGGGTGACCTCCTGGGAAGTCCTCGTGTTGCATCCCCTTTTTTGGGCGTCATTTTACATGCGAACGCCACGTCACCTGATGTGATTTAAGTAAAAGTGAGAAGCAATTATGTAATATAATTTCATGTCTTCTAAATTTAGTTCCATCATTATTTACATTAATATTATTTTTTATTATTTTTAATTTTAATTTTTATTATTTTTATTTTTTGGAATTAAAAACATAATTACTATAAATAAAAAAAATTATTAGTAGTAATAATAATAATAATTATAATAATATTTTATATTAATTTAATTATTTCGTATAAATTTCTGTAATTTTATAAGACTTTTTAATGTATTTTTCATGAAAATTGGTATTAATATTGATATTTTGGTTTATTCTTTATGATTATTATGATTTTTCCATAATCCAAAAAATGTGATTCATAACGGATGCGATCATACCAGCACTAAAGCACCGGATCCCATCAGAACTCCGCAGTTAAGCGTGCTTGGGCGAGAGTAGTACTAGGATGGGTGACCTCCTGGGAAGTCCTCGTGTTGCATCCCCTTTTTTGGGCGTCATTTTACATGCGAACGCCACGTCACCTGATGTGATTTAAGTAAAAGTGAGAAGCAATTATGTAATATAATTTCATGTCTTCTAAATTTAGTTCCATCATTATTTACATTAATATTATTTTTTATTATTTTTAATTTTAATTTTTATTATTTTTATTTTTTGGAATTAAAAACATAATTACTATAAATAAAAAAAATTATTAGTAGTAATAATAATAATAATTATAATAATATTTTATATTAATTTAATTATTTCGTATAAATTTCTGTAATTTTATAAGACTTTTTAATGTATTTTTCATGAAAATTGGTATTAATATTGATATTTTGGTTTATTCTTTATGATTATTATGATTTTCCCATAATTCAAAAAATGTGATTCATAACGGATGCGATCATACCAGCACTAAAGCACCGGATCCCATCAGAACTCCGTAGTTTAGCGTGCTTGGGCGAGAGTAGTACTAGGATGGGTGACCTCCTGGGAAGTCCTCGTGTTGCATCCCCTTTTTTGGGCGTCATTTTACATGCGAACGCCACGTCACCTGATGTGATTTAAGTAAAAGTGAGAAGCAATTATGTAATATAATTTCATGTCTTCTAAATTTAGTTCCATCATTATTTACATTAATATTATTTTTTATTATTTTTAATTTTAATTTTTATTATTTTTATTTTTTGGAATTAAAAACATAATTACTATAAATAAAAAAAATAATTAGTAGTAATAATAATAATAATTATAATAATATTTTATATTAATTTAATTATTTCGTATAAATTTCTGTAATTTTATAAGACTTTTTAATGTATTTTTCATGAAAATTGGTATTAATATTGATATTTTGGTTTATTCTTTATGATTATTATGATTTTCTCATAATCCAAAAAATGTGATTCATAACGGATGCGATCATACCAGCACTAAAGCACCGGATCCCATCAGAACTCCGCAGTTAAGCGTGCTTGGGCGAGAGTAGTACTAGGATGGGTGACCTCCTGGGAAGTCCTCGTGTTGCATCCCCTTTTTTGGGCGTCATTTTACATGCGAACGCCACGTCACCTGATGTGATTTAAGTAAAAGTGAGAAGCAATTATGTAATATAATTTCATGTCTTCTAAATTTAGTTCCATCATTATTTACATTAATATTATTTTTTATTATTTTTAATTTTAATTTTTATTATTTTTATTTTTTGGAATTAAAAACATAATTACTATAAATAAAAAAAATTATTAGTAGTAATAATAATAATTATTATAATAATATTTTATATTAATTTAATTATTTCGTATAAATTTCTGTAATTTTATAAGACTTTTTAATGTATTTTTCATGAAAATTGGTATTAATATTGATATTTTGGTTTATTCTTTATGATTATTATGATTTTTCCATAATCCAAAAAATGTGATTCATAACGGATGCGATCATACCAGCACTAAAGCACCGGATCCCATCAGAACTCCGCAGTTAAGCGTGCTTGGGCGAGAGTAGTACTAGGATGGGTGACCTCCTGGGAAGTCCTCGTGTTGCATCCCCTTTTTTGGGCGTCATTTTACATGCGAACGCCACGTCACCTGATGTGATTTAAGTAAAAGTGAGAAGCAATTATGTAATATAATTTCATGTCTTCTAAATTTAGTTCCATCATTATTTACATTAATATTATTTTTTATTATTTTTAATTTTAATTTTTATTATTTTTATTTTTTGGAATTAAAAACATAATTACTATAAATAAAAAAAATAATTAGTAGTAATAATAATAATAATTATAATAATATTTTATATTAATTTAATTATTTCGTATAAATTTCTGTAATTTTATAAGACTTTTTAATGTATTTTTCATGAAAATTGGTATTAATATTGATATTTTGGTTTATTCTTTATGATTATTATGATTTTCCCATAATCCAAAAAATGTGATTCATAACGGATGCGATCATACCAGCACTAAAGCACCGGATCCCATCAGAACTCCACAGTTAAGCGTGCTGGGGCGAGAGTAGTACTAGGATGGGTGACCTCCTGGGAAGTCCTCGTGTTGCATCCCCTTTTTTGGGCGTCATTTTACATGCGAACGCCACGTCATCTGATGTGATTTAAGTAAAAGTGAGAAGCAATTATGTAATATAATTTCATGTCTTCTAAATTTAGTTCCATCATTATTTACATTAATATTATTTTTTATTATTTTTAATTTTAATTTTTATTATTTTTATTTTTTGGAATTAAAAACATAATTACTATAAATAAAAAAAATAATTAGTAGTAATAATAATAATAATTATAATAATATTTTATATTAATTTAATTATTTCGTATAAATTTCTGTAATTTTATAAGACTTTTTAATGTATTTTTCATGAAAATTGGTATTAATATTGATATTTTGGTTTATTCTTTATGATTATTATGATTTTCTCATAATCCAAAAAATGTGATTCATAACGGATGCGATCATACCAGCACTAAAGCACCGGATCCCATCAGAACTCCGCAGTTAAGCGTGCTTGGGCGAGAGTAGTACTAGGATGGGTGACCTCCTGGGAAGTCCTCGTGCTGCATCCCCTTTTTTGGGCGTCATTTTACATGCGAACGCCACGTCACCTGATGTGATTTAAGTAAAAGTGAGAAGCAATTATGTAATATAATTTCATGTCTTCTAAATTTAGTTCCATCATTATTTACATTAATATTATTTTTTATTATTTTTAATTTTAATTTTTATTATTTTTATTTTTTGGAATTAAAAACATAATTACTATAAATAAAAAAAATTATTAGTAGTAATAATAATAATAATTATAATAATATTTTATATTAATTTAATTATTTCGTATAAATTTCTGTAATTTTATAAGACTTTTTAATGTATTTTTCATGAAAATTGGTATTAATATTGATATTTTGGTTTATTCTTTATGATTATTATGATTTTCTCATAATCCAAAAAATGTGATTCATAACGGATGCGATCATACCAGCACTAAAGCACCGGATCCCATCAGAACTCCGCAGTTAAGCGTGCTTGGGCGAGAGTAGTACTAGGATGGGTGACCTCCTGGGAAGTCCTCGTGTTGCATCCCCTTTTTTGGGCGTCATTTTACATGCGAACGCCACGTCACCTGATGTGATTTAAGTAAAAGTGAGAAGCAATTATGTAATATAATTTCATGTCTTCTAAATTTAGTTCCATCATTATTTACATTAATATTATTTTTTATTATTTTTAATTTTAATTTTTATTATTTTTATTTTTTGGAATTAAAAACATAATTACTATAAATAAAAAAAATTATTAGTAGTAATAATAATAATAATTATAATAATATTTTATATTAATTTAATTATTTTGTATAAATTTCTGTAATTTTATAAGACTTTTTAATGTATTTTTCATGAAAATTGGTATTAATATTGATATTTTGGTTTATTCTTTATGATTATTATGATTTTCTCATAATCCAAAAAATGTGATTCATAACGGATGCGATCATACCAGCACTAAAGCACCGGATCCCATCAGAACTCCGCAGTTAAGCGTGCTTGGGCGAGAGTAGTACTAGGATGGGTGACCTCCTGGGAAGTCCTCGTGTTGCATCCCCTTTTTTGGGCGTCATTTTACATGCGAACGCCACGTCACCTGATGTGATTTAAGTAAAAGTGAGAAGCAATTATGTAATATAATTTCATGTCTTCTAAATTTAGTTCCATCATTATTTACATTAATATTATTTTTTATTATTTTTAATTTTAATTTTTATTATTTTTATTTTTTGGAATTAAAAACATAATTACTATAAATAAAAAAAATTATTAGTAGTAATAATAATAATTATTATAATAATATTTTATATTAATTTAATTATTTCGTATAAATTTCTGTAATTTTATAAGACTTTTTAATGTATTTTTCATGAAAATTGGTATTAATATTGATATTTTGGTTTATTCTTTATGATTATTATGATTTTCTCATAATCCAAAAAATGTGATTCATAACGGATGCGATCATACCAGCACTAAAGCACCGGATCCCATCAGAACTCCGCAGTTAAGCGTGCTTGGGCGAGAGTAGTACTAGGATGGGTGACCTCCTAGGAAGTCCTCGTGTTGCATCCCCTTTTTTGGGCGTCATTTTACATGCGAACGCCACGTCACCTGATGTGATTTAAGTAAAAGTGAGAAGCAATTATGTAATATAATTTCATGTCTTCTAAATTTAGTTCCATCATTATTTACATTAATATTATTTTTTATTATTTTTAATTTTAATTTTTATTATTTTTATTTTTTGGAATTAAAAACATAATTACTATAAATAAAAAAAATTATTAGTAGTAATAATAATAATAATTATAATAATATTTTATATTAATTTAATTATTTTGTATAAATTTCTATAATTTTATAAGACTTTTTAATGTATTTTTCATGAAAATTGGTATTAATATTGATATTTTGGTTTATTCTTTATGATTATTATGATTTTCTCATAATCCAAAAAATGTGATTCATAACGGATGCGATCATACCAGCACTAAAGCACCGGATCCCATCAGAACTCCGCAGTTAAGCGTGCTTGGGCGAGAGTAGTACTAGGATGGGTGACCTCCTGGGAAGTCCTCGTGTTGCATCCCCTTTTTTGGGCGTCATTTTACATGCGAACGCCACGTCACCTGATGTGATTTAAGTAAAAGTGAGAAGCAATTATGTAATATAATTTCATGTCTTCTAAATTTAGTTCCATCATTATTTACATTAATATTATTTTTTATTATTTTTAATTTTAATTTTTATTATTTTTATTTTTTGGAATTAAAAACATAATTACTATAAATAAAAAAAATTATTAGTAGTAATAATAATAATTATTATAATAATATTTTATATTAATTTAATTATTTCGTATAAATTTCTGTAATTTTATAAGACTTTTTAATGTATTTTTCATGAAAATTGGTATTAATATTGATATTTTGGTTTATTCTTTATGATTATTATGATTTTCTCATAATCCAAAAAATGTGATTCATAACGGATGCGATCATACCAGCACTAAAGCACCGGATCCCATCAGAACTCCGCAGTTAAGCGTGCTTGGGCGAGAGTAGTACTAGGATGGGTGACCTCCTGGGAAGTCCTCGTGTTGCATCCCCTTTTTTGGGCGTCATTTTACATGCGAACGCCACGTCACCTGATGTGATTTAAGTAAAAGTGAGAAGCAATTATGTAATATAATTTCATGTCTTCTAAATTTAGTTCCATCATTATTTACATTAATATTATTTTTTATTATTTTTAATTTTAATTTTTATTATTTTTATTTTTTGGAATTAAAAACATAATTACTATAAATAAAAAAAATTATTAGTAGTAATAATAATAATAATTATAATAATATTTTATATTAATTTAATTATTTCGTATAAATTTCTGTAATTTTATAAGACTTTTTAATGTATTTTTCATGAAAATTGGTATTAATATTGATATTTTGGTTTATTCTTTATGATTATTATGATTTTCACATAATCCAAAAAATGTGATTCATAACGGATGCGATCATACCAGCACTAAAGCACCGGATCCCATCAGAACTCCGCAGTTAAGCGTGCTTGGGCGAGAGTAGTACTAGGATGGGTGACCTCCTGGGAAGTCCTCGTGTTGCATCCCCTTTTTTGGGCGTCATTTTACATGCGAACGCCACGTCACCTGATGTGATTTAAGTAAAAGTGAGAAGCAATTATGTAATATAATTTCATGTCTTCTAAATTTAGTTCCATCATTATTTACATTAATATTATTTTTTATTATTTTTAATTTTAATTTTTATTATTTTTATTTTTTGGAATTAAAAACATAATTACTATAAATAAAAAAAATAATTAGTAGTAATAATAATAATAATTATAATAATATTTTATATTAATTTAATTATTTCGTATAAATTTCTGTAATTTTATAAGACTTTTTAATGTATTTTTCATGAAAATTGGTATTAATATTGATATTTTGGTTTATTCTTTATGATTATTATGATTTTCCCATAATCCAAAAAATGTGATTCATAACGGATGCGATCATACCAGCACTAAAGCACCGGATCCCATCAGAACTCCGCAGTTAAGCTTGCTTGGGCGAGAGTAGTACTAGGATGGGTGACCTCCTGGGAAGTCCTCGTGTTGCATCCCCTTTTTTGGGCGTCATTTTACATGCGAACGCCACGTCACCTGATGTGATTTAAGTAAAAGTGAGAAGCAATTATGTAATATAATTTCATGTCTTCTAAATTTAGTTCCATCATTATTTACATTAATATTATTTTTTATTATTTTTAATTTTAATTTTTATTATTTTTATTTTTTGGAATTAAAAACATAATTACTATAAATAAAAAAAATAATTAGTAGTAATAATAATAATTATTATAATAATATTTTATATTAATTTAATTATTTCGTATAAATTTCTGTAATTTTATAAGACTTTTTAATGTATTTTTCATGAAAATTGGTATTAATATTGATATTTTGGTTTATTCTTTATGATTATTATGATTTTCTCATAATCCAAAAAATGTGATTCATAACGGATGCGATCATACCAGCACTAAAGCACCGGATCCCATCAGAACTCCGCAGTTAAGCGTGCTTGGGCGAGAGTAGTACTAGGATGGGTGACCTCCTGGGAAGTCCTCGTGCTGCATCCCCTTTTTTGGGCGTCATTTTACATGCGAACGCCACGTCACCTGATGTGATTTAAGTAAAAGTGAGAAGCAATTATGTAATATAATTTCATGTCTTCTAAATTTAGTTCCATCATTATTTACATTAATATTATTTTTTATTATTTTTAATTTTAATTTTTATTATTTTTATTTTTTGGAATTAAAAACATAATTACTATAAATAAAAAAAATTATTAGTAGTAATAATAATAATTATTATAATAATATTTTATATTAATTTAATTATTTCGTATAAATTTCTGTAATTTTATAAGACTTTTTAATGTATTTTTCATGAAAATTGGTATTAATATAGATATTTTGGTTTATTCTTTATGATTATTATGATTTTCTCATAATCCAAAAAATGTGATTCATAACGGATGCGATCATACCAGCACTAAATCACCGGATCCCATCAGAACTCCGCAGTTAAGCGTGCTTGGGCGAGAGTAGTACTAGGATGGGTGAGCTCCTGGGAAGTCCTCGTGTTGCATCCCATTTTTTGGGCGTCATTTTACATGCGAACGCCACGTCACCTGATGTGATTTAAGTAAAAGTGAGAAGCAATTATGTAATATAATTTCATGTCTTCTAAATTTAGTTCCATCATTATTTACATTAATATTATTTTTTCTTATTTTTAATTTTAATTTTTATTATTTTTATTTTTTGGAATTAAAAACATAATTACTATAAATAAAAAAAATTATTAGTAGTAATAATAATAATAATTATAATAATATTTTATATTAATTTAATTATTTCGTATAAATTTCTGTAATTTTATATGACTTTTTAATGTATTTTTCATGAAAATTGGTATTAATATTGATATTTTGGTTTATTCTTTATGATTATTATGATTTTCTCATAATCCAAAAAATGTGATTCATAACGGATGCGATCATACCAGCACTAAAGCACCGGATCCCATCAGAACTCCGCAGTTAAGCGTGCTTGGGCGAGAGTAGTACTAGGATGGGTGCCCTCCTGGGAAGTCCTCGTGTTGCATCCCCTTTTTTGGGCGTCATTTTACATGCGAACGCCACGTCACCTGATGTGATTTAAGTAAAAGTGAGAAGCAATTATGTAATATAATTTCATGTCTTCTAAATTTTGTTCCATCATTATTTACATTAATATTATTTTTTATTATTTTTAATTTTAATTTTTATTATTTTTATTTTTTGGAATTAAAAACATAATTACTATAAATAAAAAAAATTATTAGTAGTAATAATAATAATTATTATAATAATATTTTATATTAATTTAATTATTTCGTATAAATTTCTGTAATTTTATAAGACTTTTTAATGTATTTTTCATGAAAATTGGTATTAATATTGATATTTTGGTTTATTCTTTATGATTATTATGATTTTCTCATAATCCAAAAAATGTGATTCATAACGGATGCGATCATACCAGCACTAAAGCACCGGATCCCATCAGAACTCCGCAGTTTAGCGTGCTTGGGCGAGAGTAGTACTAGGATGGGTGACCTCCTGGGAAGTCCTCGTATTGCATCCCCATTTTTGGGCGTCATTTTACATGCGAACGCCACGTCACCTGATGTGATTTAAGTAAAAGTGAGAAGCAATTATGTAATATAATTTCATGTCTTCTAAATTTAGTTCCATCATTATTTACATTAATATTATTTTTTATTATTTTTAATTTTAATTTTTATTATTTTTATTTTTTGGAATTAAAAACATAATTACTATAAATAAAAAAAATTATTAGTAGTAATAATAATAATAATTATAATAATATTTTATATTAATTTAATTATTTCGTATAAATTTCTGTAATTTTATAAGACTTTTTAATGTATTTTTCATGAAAATTGGTATTAATATTGATATTTTGGTTTATTCTTTATGATTATTATGATTTTCTCATAATCCAAAAAATGAGATTCATAACGGATGCGATCATACCAGCACTAAAGCACCGGATCCCATCAGAACTCCGCAGTTTAGCGTGCTTGGGCGAGAGTAGTACTAGGATGGGTGACCTCCTGGGAAGTCCTCGTGTTGCATCCCCATTTTTGGGCGTCATTTTACATGCGAACGCCACGTCACCTGATGTGATTTAAGTAAAAGTGAGAAGCAATTATGTAATATAATTTCATGTCTTCTAAATTTAGTTCCATCATTATTTACATTAATATTATTTTTTATTATTTTTAATTTTAATTTTTATTATTTTTATTTTTTGGAATTAAAAACATAATTACTATAAATAAAAAAAATTATTAGTAGTAATAATAATAATAATTATAATAATATTTTATATTAATTTAATTATTTCGTATAAATTTCTGTAATTTTATAAGACTTTTTAATGTATTTTTCATGAAAATTGGTATTAATATTGATATTTTGGTTTATTCTTTATGATTATTATGATTTTCTCATAATCCAAAAAATGAGATTCATAACGGATGCGATCATACCAGCACTAAAGCACCGGATCCCATCAGAACTCCGCAGTTAAGCGTGCTTGGGCGAGAGTAGTACTAGGATGGGTGACCTCCTGGGAAGTCCTCGTGTTGCATCCCCTTTTTTAGGCGTCATTTTACATGCGAACGCCACGTCACCTGATGTGATTTAAGTAAAAGTGAGAAGCAATTATGTAATATAATTTCATGTCTTCTAAATTTAGTTCCATCATTATTTACATTAATATTATTTTTTATTAATTTTAATTTTAATTTTTATTATTTTTATTTTTTGGAATTAAAAACATAATTACTATAAATAAAAAAAATTATTAGTAGTAATAATAATAATAATTATAATAATATTTTATATTAATTTAATTATTTCGTATAAATTTCAGTAATTTTATAAGACTTTTTAATGTATTTTTCATGAAAATTGGTATTAATATTGATATTTTGGTTTATTCTTTATGATTATTTTGATTTTCTCATAATCCAAAAAATGTGATTCATAACGGATGCGATCATACCAGCACTAAAGCACCGGATCCCATCAGAACTCCGCAGTTAAGCGTGCTTGGGCGAGAGTAGTACTAGGATGGGTGACCTCCTGGGAAGTCCTTGTGTTGCATCCCCTTTTTTGGGCGTCATTTTACATGCGAACGCCACGTCACCTGATGTGATTTAAGTAAAAGTGAGAAGCAATTATGTAATATAATTTCATGTCTTCTAAATTTAGTTCCATCATTATTTACATTATATTATTTTTTATTATTTTTAATTTTAATTTTTATTATTTTTATTTTTTGGAATTAAAAACATAATTACTATAAATAAAAAAAATTATTAGTAGTAATAATAATAATAATTATAATAATATTTTATATTAATTTAATTATTTCGTATAAATTTCTGTAATTTTATAAGACTTTTTAATGTATTTTTCATGAAAATTGGTATTAATATTGATATTTTGGTTTATTCTTTATGATTATTATGATTTTCTCATAATCCAAAAAATGTGATTCATAACGGATGCGATCATACCAGCACTAAAGCACCGGATCCCATCATAACTCCGCAGTTAAGCGTGCTTGGGCGAGAGTAGTACTAGGATGGGTGACCTCCTGGAAAGTCCTCGTGTTGCATCCCCTTTTTTGGGCGTCATTTTACATGCGAACGCCACGTCACCTGATGTGATTTAAGTAAAAGTGAGAAGCAATTATGTAATATAATTTCATGTCTTCTAAATTTAGTTCCATCATTATTTACATTAATATTATTTTTTATTATTTTTAATTTTAATTTTTATTATTTTTATTTTTTGGAATTAAAAACATAATTACTATAAATAAAAAAAATTATTAGTAGTAATAATAATTATTATTATAATAATATTTTATATTAATTTAATTATTTCGTATAAATTTCTGTAATTTTATAAGACTTTTTAATGTATTTTTCATGAAAATTGGTATTAATATTGATATTTTGGTTTATTCTTTATGATTATTATGATTTTCTCATAATCCAAAAAATGTGATTCATAACGGATGCGATCATACCAGCACTAAAGCACCGGATCCCATCAGAACTACGCAGTTAAGCGTGCTTGGGCGAGAGTAGTACTAGGATGGGTGACCTCCTGGGAAGTCCTCGTGTTGCATCCCCTTTTTTGGGCGACATTTTACATGCGAACGCCACGTCACCTGATGTGATTTAAGTAAAAGTGAGAAGCAATTATGTAATATAATTTCATGTCTTCTAAATTTAGTTCCATCATTATTTACATTAATATTATTTTTTATTATTTTTAATTTTAATTTTTATTATTTTTATTTTTTGGAATTAAAAACATAATTACTATAAATAAAAAAAATTATTAGTAGTAATAATAATAATAATTATAATAATATTTTATATTAATTTAATTATTTCGTATAAATTTCTGTAATTTTATAAGACTTTTTAATGTATTTTTCATGAAAATTGGTATTAATATTGATATTTTGTTTTATTCTTTATGATTATTATGATTTTCTCATAATCCAAAAAATGTGATTCATAACGGATGCGATCATACCAGCACTCAAGCACCGGATCCCATCAGAACTCCGCAGTTAAGCGTGCTTGGGCGAGAGTAGTACTAGGATGGGTGACCTCCTGGGAAGTCCTCGTGTTGCATCCCCTTTTTTGGGCGACATTTTACATGCGAACGCCACGTCACCTGATGTGATTTAAGTAAAAGTGAGAAGCAATTATGTAATATAATTTCATGTCTTCTAAATTTAGTTCCATCATTATTTACATTAATATTATTTTTTATTATTTTTAATTTTAATTTTTATTATTTTTATTTTTTGGAATTAAAAACATAATTACTATAAATAAAAAAAATTATTAGTAGTAATAATAATAATTATTATAATAATATTTTATATTAATTTAATTATTTCGTATAAATTTCTGTAATTTTATAAGACTTTTTAATGTATTTTTCATGAAAATTGGTATTAATATTGATATTTTGGTTTATTCTTTATGATTATTATGATTTTCTCATAATCTAAAAAATGTGATTCATAACGGATGCGATCATACCAGCACTAAAGCACCGGATCCCATCAGAACTCCGCAGTTAAGCGTGCTTGGGCGAGAGTAGTACTAGGATGGGTGACCTCCTGGAAAGTCCTCGTGTTGCATCCCCTTTTTTGGGCGTCATTTTACATGCGAACGCCACGTCACCTGATGTGATTTAAGTAAAAGTGAGAAGCAATTATGTAATATAATTTCATGTCTTCTAAATTTAGTTCCATCATTATTTACATTAATATTATTTTTTATTATTTTTAATTTTAATTTTTATTATTTTTATTTTTTGGAATTAAAAACATAATTACTATAAATAAAAAAAATTATTAGTAGTAATAATAATAATTATTATAATAATATTTTATATTAATTTAATTATTTCGTATAAATTTCTGTAATTTTATAAGACTTTTTAATGTATTTTTCATGAAAATGGGTATTAATATTGATATTTTGGTTTATTCTTTATGATTATTATGATTTTCTCATAATCCAAAAAATGTGATTCATAACGGATGCGATCATACCAGCACTAAAGCACCGGATCCCATCAGAACTCCGCAGTTAAGCGTGCTTGGGCGAGAGTAGTACTAGGATGGGTGACCTCCTGGGAAGTCCTCGTGTTGCATCCCCTTTTTTGGGCGTCATTTTACATGCGAACGCCACGTCACCTGATGTGATTTAAGTAAAAGTGAGAAGCAATTATGTAATATAATTTCATGTCTTCTAAATTTAGTTCCATCATTATTTACATTAATATTACTTTTTATTATTTTTAATTTTAATTTTTATTATTTTTATTTTTTGGAATTAAAAACATAATTACTATAAATAAAAAAAATTATTAGTAGTAATAATAATAATAATTATAATAATATTTTATATTAATTTAATTATTTCGTATAAATTTCTGTAATTTTATAAGACTTTTTAATGTATTTTTCATGAAAATTGGTATTAATATTGATATTTTGGTTTATTCTTTATGATTATTATGATTTTCCCATAATCCAAAAAATGTGATTCATAACGGATGCGATCATACCAGCACTAAAGCACCGGATCCCATCAGAACTCCGCAGTTAAGCTTGCTTGGGCGAGAGTAGTACTAGGATGGGTGACCTCCTGGGAAGTCCTCGTGTTGCATCCCCTTTTTTGGGCGTCATTTTACATGCGAACGCCACGTCACCTGATGTGATTTAAGTAAAAGTGAGAAGCAATTATGTAATATAATTTCATGTCTTCTAAATTTAGTTCCATCATTATTTACATTAGTATTATTTTTTATTATTTTTAATTTTAATTTTTATTATTTTTATTTTTTGGAATTAAAAACATAATTACTATAAATAAAAAAAATAATTAGTAGTAATAATAATAATAATTATAATAATATTTTATATTAATTTAATTATTTCGTATAAATTTCTGTAATTTTATAAGACTTTTTAATGTATTTTTCATGAAAATTGGTATTAATATTGATATTTTGGTTTATTCTTTATGATTATTATGATTTTCTCATAATCCAAAAAATGTGATTCATAACGGATGCGATCATACCAGCACTAAAGCACCGGATCCCATCAGAACTCCGCAGTTAAGCGTGCTTGGGCGAGAGTAGTACTAGGATGGGTGACCTCCTGGGAAGTCCTCGTGCTGCATCCCCTTTTTTGGGCGTCATTTTACATGCGAACGCCACGTCACCTGATGTGATTTAAGTAAAAGTGAGAAGCAATTATGTGATATAATTTCATGTCTTCTAAATTTAGTTCCATCATTATTTACATTAATATTATTTTTTATTATTTTTAATTTTAATTTTTATTATTTTTATTTTTTGGAATTAAAAACATAATTACTATAAATAAAAAAAATTATTAGTAGTAATAATAATAATTATTATAATAATATTTTATATTAATTTAATTATTTCGTATAAATTTCTGTAATTTTATAAGACTTTTTAATGTATTTTTCATGAAAATTGGTATTAATATAGATATTTTGGTTTATTCTTTATGATTATTATGATTTTCTCATAATCCAAAAAATGTGATTCATAACGGATGCGATCATACCAGCACTAAATCACCGGATCCCATCAGAACTCCGCAGTTAAGCGTGCTTGGGCGAGAGTAGTACTAGGATGGGTGAGCTCCTGGGAAGTCCTCGTGTTGCATCCCATTTTTTGGGCGTCATTTTACATGCGAACGCCACGTCACCTGATGTGATTTAAGTAAAAGTGAGAAGCAATTATGTAATATAATTTCATGTCTTCTAAATTTAGTTCCATCATTATTTACATTAATATTATTTTTTATTATTTTTAATTTTAATTTTTATTATTTTTATTTTTTGGAATTAAAAACATAATTACTATAAATAAAAAAAATTATTAGTAGTAATAATAATAATAATTATAATAATATTTTATATTAATTTAATTATTTCGTATAAATTTCTGTAATTTTATATGACTTTTTAATGTATTTTTCATGAAAATTGGTATTAATATTGATATTTTGGTTTATTCTTTATGATTATTATGATTTTCTCATAATCCAAAAAATGTGATTCATAACGGATGCGATCATACCAGCACTAAAGCACCGGATCCCATCAGAACTCCGCAGTTAAGCGTGCTTGGGCGAGAGTAGTACTAGGATGGGTGCCCTCCTGGGAAGTCCTCGTGTTGCATCCCCTTTTTTGGGCGTCATTTTACATGCGAACGCCACGTCACCTGATGTGATTTAAGTAAAAGTGAGAAGCAATTATGTAATATAATTTCATGTCTTCTAAATTTTGTTCCATCATTATTTACATTAATATTATTTTTTATTATTTTTAATTTTAATTTTTATTATTTTTATTTTTTGGAATTAAAAACATAATTACTATAAATAAAAAAAATTATTAGTAGTAATAATAATAATTATTATAATAATATTTTATATTAATTTAATTATTTCGTATAAATTTCTGTAATTTTATAAGACTTTTTAATGTATTTTTCATGAAAATTGGTATTAATATTGATATTTTGGTTTATTCTTTATGATTATTATGATTTTCTCATAATCCAAAAAATGTGATTCATAACGGATGCGATCATACCAGCACTAAAGCACCGGATCCCATCAGAACTCCGCAGTTTAGCGTGCTTGGGCGAGAGTAGTACTAGGATGGGTGACCTCCTGGGAAGTCCTCGTGTTGCATCCCCATTTTTGGGCGTCATTTTACATGCGAACGCCACGTCACCTGATGTGATTTAAGTAAAAGTGAGAAGCAATTATGTAATATAATTTCATGTCTTCTAAATTTAGTTCCATCATTATTTACATTAATATTATTTTTTATTATTTTTAATTTTAATTTTTATTATTTTTATTTTTTGGAATTAAAAACATAATTACTATAAATAAAAAAAATTATTAGTAGTAATAATAATAATTATTATAATAATATTTTATATTAATTTAATTATTTCGTATAAATTTCTGTAATTTTATAAGACTTTTTAATGTATTTTTCATGAAAATTGGTATTAATATTGATATTTTGGTTTATTCTTTATGATTATTATGATTTTCTCATAATCCAAAAAATGAGATTCATAACGGATGCGATCATACCAGCACTAAAGCACCGGATCCCATCAGAACTCCGCAGTTTAGCGTGCTTGGGCGAGAGTAGTACTAGGATGGGTGACCTCCTGGGAAGTCCTCGTGTTGCATCCCCATTTTTGGGCGTCATTTTACATGCGAACGCCACGTCACCTGATGTGATTTAAGTAAAAGTGAGAAGCAATTATGTAATATAATTTCATGTCTTCTAAATTTAGTTCCATCATTATTTACATTAATATTATTTTTTATTATTTTTAATTTTAATTTTTATTATTTTTATTTTTTGGAATTAAAAACATAATTACTATAAATAAAAAAAATTATTAGTAGTAATAATAATAATAATTATAATAATACTTTATATTAATTTAATTATTTCGTATAAATTTCTGTAATTTTATAAGACTTTTTAATGTATTTTTCATGAAAATTGGTATTAATATTGATATTTTGGTTTATTCTTTATGATTATTATGATTTTCTCATAATCCAAAAAATGAGATTCATAACGGATGCGATCATACCAGCACTAAAGCACCGGATCCCATCAGAACTCCGCAGTTAAGCGTGCTTGGGCGAGAGTAGTACTAGGATGGGTGACCTCCTGGGAAGTCCTCGTGTTGCATCCCCTTTTTTAGGCGTCATTTTACATGCGAACGCCACGTCACCTGATGTGATTTAAGTAAAAGTGAGAAGCAATTATGTAATATAATTTCATGTCTTCTAAATTTAGTTCCATCATTATTTACATTAATATTATTTTTTATTAATTTTAATTTTAATTTTTATTATTTTTATTTTTTGGAATTAAAAACATAATTACTATAAATAAAAAAAATTATTAGTAGTAATAATAATAATAATTATAATAATATTTTATATTAATTTAATTATTTCGTATAAATTTCAGTAATTTTATAAGACTTTTTAATGTATTTTTCATGACAATTGGTATTAATATTGATATTTTGGTTTATTCTTTATGATTATTTTGATTTTCTCATAATCCAAAAAATGTGATTCATAACGGATGCGATCATACCAGCACTAAAGCACCGGATCCCATCAGAACTCCGCAGTTAAGCGTGCTTGGGCGAGAGTAGTACTAGGATGGGTGACCTCCTGGGAAGTCCTTGTGTTGCATCCCCTTTTTTGGGCGTCATTTTACATGCGAACGCCACGTCACCTGATGTGATTTAAGTAAAAGTGAGAAGCAATTATGTAATATAATTTCATGTCTTCTAAATTTAGTTCCATCATTATTTACATTATATTATTTTTTATTATTTTTAATTTTAATTTTTATTATTTTTATTTTTTGGAATTAAAAACATAATTACTATAAATAAAAAAAATTATTAGTAGTAATAATAATAATAATTATAATAATATTTTATATTAATTTAATTATTTCGTATAAATTTCTGTAATTTTATAAGACTTTTTAATGTATTTTTCATGAAAATTGGTATTAATATTGATATTTTGGTTTATTCTTTATGATTATTATGATTTTCTCATAATCCAAAAAATGTGATTCATAACGGATGCGATCATACCAGCACTAAAGCACCGGATCCCATCATAACTCCGCAGTTAAGCGTGCTTGGGCGAGAGTAGTACTAGGATGGGTGACCTCCTGGAAAGTCCTCGTGTTGCATCCCCTTTTTTGGGCGTCATTTTACATGCGAACGCCACGTCACCTGATGTGATTTAAGTAAAAGTGAGAAGCAATTATGTAATATAATTTCATGTCTTCTAAATTTAGTTCCATCATTATTTACATTAATATTATTTTTTATTATTTTTAATTTTAATTTTTATTATTTTTATTTTTTGGAATTAAAAACATAATTACTATAAATAAAAAAAATTATTAGTAGTAATAATAATAATTATTATAATAATATTTTATATTAATTTAATTATTTCGTATAAATTTCTGTAATTTTATAAGACTTTTTAATGTATTTTTCATGAAAATTGGTATTAATATTGATATTTTGGTTTATTCATTATGATTATTATGATTTTCTCATAATCCAAAAAATGTGATTCATAACGGATGCGATCATACCAGCACTAAAGCACCGGATCCCATCAGAACTCCGCAGTTAAGCGTGCTTGGGCGAGAGTAGTACTAGGATGGGTGACCTCCTGGGAAGTCCTCGTGTTGCATCCCCTTTTTTGGGCGACATTTTACATGCGAACGCCACGTCACCTGATGTGATTTAAGTAAAATTGAGAAGCAATTATGTAATATAATTTCATGTCTTCTAAATTTAGTTCCATCATTATTTACATTAATATTATTTTTTATTATTTTTAATTTTAATTTTTATTATTTTTATTTTTTGGAATTAAAAACATAATTACTATAAATAAAAAAAATTATTAGTAGTAATAATAATAATAATTATAATAATATTTTATATTAATTTAATTATTTCGTATAAATTTCTGTAATTTTATAAGACTTTTTAATGTATTTTTCATGAAAATTGGTATTAATATTGATATTTTGGTTTATTCTTTATGATTATTATGATTTTCTCATAATCCAAAAAATGTGATTCATAACGGATGCGATCATACCAGCACTAAAGCACCGGATCCCATCATAACTCCGCAGTTAAGCGTGCTTGGGCGAGAGTAGTACTAGGATGGGTGACCTCCTGGAAAGTCCTCGTGTTGCATCCCCTTTTTTGGGCGTCATTTTACATGCGAACGCCACGTCACCTGATGTGATTTAAGTAAAAGTGAGAAGCAATTATGTAATATAATTTCATGTCTTCTAAATTTAGTTCCATCATTATTTACATTAATATTATTTTTTATTATTTTTAATTTTAATTTTTATTATTTTTATTTTTTGGAATTAAAAACATAATTACTATAAATAAAAAAAATTATTAGTAGTAATAATAATAATTATTATAATAATATTTTATATTAATTTAATTATTTCGTATAAATTTCTGTAATTTTATAAGACTTTTTAATGTATTTTTCATGAAAATTGGTATTAATATTGATATTTTGGTTTATTCATTATGATTATTATGATTTTCTCATAATCCAAAAAATGTGATTCATAACGGATGCGATCATACCAGCACTAAAGCACCGGATCCCATCAGAACTCCGCAGTTAAGCGTGCTTGGGCGAGAGTAGTACTAGGATGGGTGACCTCCTGGGAAGTCCTCGTGTTGCATCCCCTTTTTTGGGCGACATTTTACATGCGAACGCCACGTCACCTGATGTGATTTAAGTAAAAGTGAGAAGCAATTATATAATATAATTTCATGTCTTCTAAATTTAGTTCCATCATTATTTACATTAATATTATTTTTTATTATTTTTAATTTTAATTTTTATTATTTTTATTTTTTGGAATTAAAAACATAATTACTATAAATAAAAAAAATTATTAGTAGTAATAATAATAATAATTATAATAATATTTTATATTAATTTAATTATTTCGTATAAATTTCTGTAATTTTATAAGACTTTTTAATGTATTTTTCATGAAAATTGGTATTAATATTGATATTTTGTTTTATTCTTTATGATTATTATGATTTTCTCATAATCCAAAAAATGTGATTCATAACGGATGCGATCATACCAGCACTCAAGCACCGGATCCCATCAGAACTCCGCAGTTAAGCGTGCTTGGGCGAGAGTAGTACTAGGATGGGTGACCTCCTGGGAAGTCCTCGTGTTGCATCCCCTTTTTTGGGCGACATTTTACATGCGAACGCCACGTCACCTGATGTGATTTAAGTAAAAGTGAGAAGCAATTATGTAATATAATTTCATGTCTTCTAAATTTAGTTCCATCATTATTTACATTAATATTATTTTTTATTATTTTTAATTTTAATTTTTATTATTTTTATTTTTTGGAATTAAAAACATAATTACTATAAATAAAAAAAATTATTAGTAGTAATAATAATAATAATTATAATAATATTTTATATTAATTTAATTATTTCGTATAAATTTCTGTAATTTTATAAGACTTTTTAATGTATTTTTCATGAAAATTGGTATTAATATTGATATTTTGGTTTATTCTTTATGATTATTATGATTTTCTCATAATCTAAAAAATGTGATTCATAACGGATGCGATCATACCAGCACTAAAGCACCGGATCCCATCAGAACTCCGCAGTTAAGCGTGCTTGGGCGAGAGTAGTACTAGGATGGGTGACCTCCTGGAAAGTCCTCGTGTTGCATCCCCTTTTTTGGGCGTCATTTTACATGCGAACGCCACGTCACCTGATGTGATTTAAGTAAAAGTGAGAAGCAATTATGTAATATAATTTCATGTCTTCTAAATTTAGTTCCATCATTATTTACATTAATATTATTTTTTATTATTTTTAATTTTAATTTTTATTATTTTTATTTTTTGGAATTAAAAACATAATTACTATAAATAAAAAAAATTATTAGTAGTAATAATAATAATAATTATAATAATATTTTATATTAATTTAATTATTTCGTATAAATTTCTGTAATTTTATAAGACTTTTTAATTTATTTTTCATGAAAATTGGTATTAATATTGAAATTTTGGTTTATTCTTTATGATTATTATGATTTTCTCATAATCCAAAAAATATGATTCATAACGGATGCGATCATACCAGCACTAAAGCACCGGATCCCATCAGAACTCCGCAGTTAAGCGTGCTTGGGCGAGAGTAGTACTAGGATGGGTGACCTCCTGGGAAGTGCTCGTGTTACATCCCCTTTTTTGGGCGTCATTTTACATGCGAACGCCACGTCACCTGATGTTATTTAAGTAAAAGTGAGAAGCAATTATGTAATATAATTTCATGTCTTCTAAATTTAGTTCCATCATTATTTACATTAATATTATTTTTTATTATTTTTAATTTTAATTTTTATTATTTTTATTTTTTGGAATTAAAAACATAATTACTATAAATAAAAAAAATTATTAGTAGTAATAATAATAATAATTATAATAATATTTTATATTAATTTAATTATTTCGTATAAATTTCTGTAATTTTATAAGACTTTTTAATGTATTTTTCATGAAAATTGGTATTAATATTGATATTTTGGTTTATTCTTTATGATTATTATGATTTTCTCATAATCCAAAAAATGTGATTCATAACGGATGCGATCATACCAGCACTAAAGCACCGGATCCCATCAGAACTCCGCAGTTAAGCGTGCTTGGGCGAGAGTAGTACTAGGATGGGTGACCTCCTGGAAAGTCCTCGTGTTGCATCCCCTTTTTTGGGCGTCATTTTACATGCGAACGCCACGTCACCTGATGTGATTTAAGTAAAAGTGAGAAGCAATTATGTAATATAATTTCATGTCTTCTAAATTTAGTTCCATCATTATTTACATTAATATTATTTTTTATTATTTTTAATTTTAATTTTTATTATTTTTATTTTTTGGAATTAAAAATATAATTACTATAAATAAAAAAAATTATTAGTAGTAATAATAATAATTATTATAATAATATTTTATATTAATTTAATTATTTCGTATAAATTTCTGTAATTTTATAAGACTTTTTAATGTATTTTTCATGAAAATGGGTATTAATATTGATATTTTGGTTTATTCTTTATGATTATTATGATTTTCTCATAATCCAAAAAATGTGATTCATAACGGATGCGATCATACCAGCACTAAAGCACCGGATCCCATCAGAACTCCGCAGTTAAGCGTGCTTGGGCTAGAGTAGTACTAGGATGGGTGACCTCCTGGGAAGTCCTCGTGTTGCATCCCCTTTTTTGGGCGTCATTTTACATGCGAACGCCACGTCACCTGATGTGATTTAAGTAAAAGTGAGAAGCAATTATGTAATATAATTTCATGTCTTCTAAATTTAGTTCCATCATTATTTACATTAATATTATTTTTTATTATTTTTAATTTTAATTTTTATTATTTTTATTTTTTGGAATTAAAAACATAATTACTATAAATAAAAAAAATTATTAGTAGTAATAATAATAATAATTATAATAATATTTTATATTAATTTAATTATTTCGTATAAATTTCTGTAATTTTATAAGACTTTTTAATTTATTTTTCATGAAAATTGGTATTAATATTGATATTTTGGTTTATTCTTTATGATTATTATGATTTTCTCATAATCCAAAAAATATGATTCATAACGGATGCGATCATACCAGCACTAAAGCACCGGATCCCATCAGAACTCCGCAGTTAAGCGTGCTTGGGCGAGAGTAGTACTAGGATGGGTGACCTCCTGGGAAGTGCTCGTGTTACATCCCCTTTTTTGGGCGTCATTTTACATGCGAACGCCACGTCACCTGATGTGATTTAAGTAAAAGTGAGAAGCAATTATGTAATATAATTTCATGTCTTCTAAATTTAGTTCCATCATTATTTACATTAATATTATTTTTTATTATTTTTAATTTTAATTTTTATTATTTTTATTTTTTGGAATTAAAAACATAATTACTATAAATAAAAAAAATTATTAGTAGTAATAATAATAATAATTATAATAATATTTTATATTAATTTAATTATTTCGTATAAATTTCTGTAATTTTATAAGACTTTTTAATGTATTTTTCATGAAAATTGGTATTAATATTGATATTTTGGTTTATTCTTTATGATTATTATGATTTTCTCATAATCCAAAAAATGTGATTCATAACGGATGCGATCATACCAGCACTAAAGCACCGGATCCCATCAGAACTCCGCAGTTAAGCGTGCTTGGGCGAGAGTAGTACTAGGATGGGTGACCTCCTGGAAAGTCCTCGTGTTGCATCCCCTTTTTTGGGCGTCATTTTACATGCGAACGCCACGTCACCTGATGTGATTTAAGTAAAAGTGAGAAGCAATTATGTAATATAATTTCATGTCTTCTAAATTTAGTTCCATCATTATTTACATTAATATTATTTTTTATTATTTTTAATTTTAATTTTTATTATTTTTATTTTTTGGAATTAAAAATATAATTACTATAAATAAAAAAAATTATTAGTAGTAATAATAATAATTATTATAATAATATTTTATATTAATTTAATTATTTCGTATAAATTTCTGTAATTTTATAAGACTTTTTAATGTATTTTTCATGAAAATGGGTATTAATATTGATATTTTGGTTTATTCTTTATGATTATTATGATTTTCTCATAATCCAAAAAATGTGATTCATAACGGATGCGATCATACCAGCACTAAAGCACCGGATCCCATCAGAACTCCGCAGTTAAGCGTGCTTGGGCGAGAGTAGTACTAGGATGGGTGACCTCCTGGGAAGTCCTCGTGTTGCATCCCCTTTTTTGGGCGTCATTTTACATGCGAACGCCACGTCACCTGATGTGATTTAAGTAAAAGTGAGAAGCAATTATGTAATATAATTTCATGTCTTCTAAATTTAGTTCCATCATTATTTACATTAATATTATTTTTTATTATTTTTAATTTTAATTTTTATTATTTTTATTTTTTGGAATTAAAAACATAATTACTATAAATAAAAAAAATTATTAGTAGTAATAATAATAATAATTATAATAATATTTTATATTAATTTAATTATTTCGTATAAATTTCTGTAATTTTATAAGACTTTTTAATTTATTTTTCATGAAAATTGGTATTAATATTGATATTTTGGTTTATTCTTTATGATTATTATGATTTTCTCATAATCCAAAAAATATGATTCATAACGGATGCGATCATACCAGCACTAAAGCACCGGATCCCATCAGAACTCCGCAGTTAAGCGTGCTTGGGCGAGAGTAGTACTAGGATGGGTGACCTCCTGGGAAGTCCTCGTGTTACATCCCCTTTTTTGGGCGTCATTTTACATGCGAACGCCACGTCACCTGATGTGATTTAAGTAAAAGTGAGAAGCAATTATGTAATATAATTTCATGTCTTCTAAATTTAGTTCCATCATTATTTACATTAATATTATTTTTTATTATTTTTAATTTTAATTTTTATTATTTTTATTTTTTGGAATTAAAAACATAATTACTATAAATAAAAAAAATTATTAGTAGTAATAATAATAATAATTATAATAATATTTTATATTAATTTAATTATTTCGTATAAATTTCTGTAATTTTATAAGACTTTTTAATGTATTTTTCATGAAAATTGGTATTAATATTGATATTTTGGTTTATTCTTTATGATTATTATGATTTTCTCATAATCCAAAAAATGTGATTCATAACGGATGCGATCATACCAGCACTAAAGCACCGGATCCCATCAGAACTCCGCAGTTAAGCGTGCTTGGGCGAGAGTAGTACTAGGATGGGTGACCTCCTGGAAAGTTCTCGTGTTGCATCCCCTTTTTTGGGCGTCATTTTACATGCGAACGCCACGTCACCTGATGTGATTTAAGTAAAAGTGAGAAGCAATTATGTAATATAATTTCATGTCTTCTAAATTTAGTTCCATCATTATTTACATTAATATTATTTTTTATTATTTTTAATTTTAATTTTTATTATTTTTATTTTTTGGAATTAAAAACATAATTACTATAAATAAAAAAAATTATTAGTAGTAATAATAATAATTATTATAATAATATTTTATATTAATTTAATTATTTCGTATAAATTTCTGTAATTTTATAAGACTTTTTAATGTATTTTTCATGAAAATGGGTATTAATATTGATATTTTGGTTTATTCTTTATGATTATTATGATTTTCTCATAATCCAAAAAATGTGATTCATAACGGATGCGATCATACCAGCACTAAAGCACCGGATCCCATCAGAACTCCGCAGTTAAGCGTGCTTGGGCGAGAGTAGTACTAGGATGGGTGACCTCCTGGGAAGTCCTCGTGTTGCATCCCCTTTTTTGGGCGTCATTTTACATGCGAACGCCACGTCACCTGATGTGATTTAAGTAAAAGTGAGAAGCAATTATGTAATATAATTTCATGTCTTCTAAATTTAGTTCCATCATTATTTACATTAATATTATTTTTTATTATTTTTAATTTTAATTTTTATTATTTTTATTTTTTGGAATTAAAAACATAATTACTATAAATAAAAAAAATTATTAGTAGTAATAATAATAATTATTATAATAATATTTAATATTAATTTAATTATTTCGTATAAATTTCTGTAATTTTATAAGACTTTTTAATGTATTTTTCATGAAAATTGGTATTAATATTGATATTTTGGTTTATTCTTTATGATTATTATGATTTTCTCATAATCCAAAAAATGTGATTCATAACGGATGCGATCATACCAGCACTAAAGCACCGGATCCCATCAGAACTCCGCAGTTAAGCGTGCTTGGGCGAGAGTAGTACTAGGATGGGTGACCTCCTGGAAAGTCCTCGTGTTGCATCCCCTTTTTTGGGCGTCATTTTACATGCGAACGCCACGTCACCTGATGTGATTTAAGTAAAAGTGAGAAGCAATTATGTAATATAATTTCATGTCTTCTAAATTTAGTTCCATCATTATTTACATTAATATTATTTTTTATTATTTTTAATTTTAATTTTTATTATTTTTATTTTTTGGAATTAAAAACATAATTACTATAAATAAAAAAAATTATTAGTAGTAATAATAATAATTATTATAATAATATTTTATATTAATTTAATTATTTCGTATAAATTTCTGTAATTTTATAAAACTTTTTAATGTATTTTTCATGAAAATTGGTATTAATATTGATATTTTGGTTTATTCTTTATGATTATTATGATTTTCTCATAATCCAAAAAATGTGATTCATAACGGATGCGATCATACCAGCACTAAATCACCGGATCCCATCAGAACTCCGCAGTTAAGCGTGCTTGGGCGAGAGTAGTACTAGGATGGGTGACCTCCTGGGAAGTCCTCGTGTTGCATCCCCTTTTTTGGGCGACATTTTACATGCGAACGCCACGTCACCTGATGTGATTTAAGTAAAAGTGAGAAGCAATTATGTAATATAATTTCATGTCTTCTAAATTTAGTTCCATCATTATTTACATTAATATTATTTTTTATTATTTTTTATTTTAATTTTTATTATTTTTATTTTTTGGAATTAAAAACATAATTACTATAAATAAAAAAAATTATTAGTAGTAATAATAATAATAATTATAATAATATTTTATATTAATTTAATTATTTCGTATAAATTTCTGTAATTTTATAAGACTTTTTAATGTATTTTTCATGAAAATTGGTATTAATATTGATATTTTGGTTTATTCTTTATGATTATTATGATTTTCTCATAATCTAAAAAATGTGATTCGTAACGGATGCGATCATACCAGCACTAAAGCACCGGATCCCATCAGAACTCCGCAGTTAAGCGTGCTTGGGCGAGAGTAGTACTAGGATGGGTGACCTCCTGGAAAGTCCTCGTGTTGCATCCCCTTTTTTGGGCGTCATTTTACATGCGAACGCCACGTCACCTGATGTGATTTAAGTAAAAGTGAGAAGCAATTATGTAATATAATTTCATGTCTTCTAAATTTAGTTCCATCATTATTTACATTAATATTATTTTTTATTATTTTTAATTTTAATTTTTATTATTTTTATTTTTTGGAATTAAAAACATAATTACTATAAATAAAAAAAATTATTAGTAGTAATAATAATAATATTTTATATTAATTTAATTATTTCGTATAAATTTCTGTAATTTTATAAGACTTTTTAATTTATTTTTCATGAAAATTGGTATTAATATTGATATTTTGGTTTATTCTTTATGATTATTATGATTTTCTCATAATCCAAAAAATATGATTCATAACGGATGCGATCATACCAGCACTAAAGCACCGGATCCCATCAGAACTCCGCAGTTAAGCGTGCTTGGGCAAGAGTAGTACTAGGATGCGTGACCTCCTGGGAAGTCCTCGTGTTGCATCCCCTTTTTTGGGCGTCATTTTACATGCGAACGCCACGTCACCTGATGTGATTTAAGTAAAAGTGAGAAGCAATTATGTAATATAATTTCATGTCTTCTAAATTTAGTTCCATCATTATTTACATTAATATTATTTTTTATTATTTTTAATTTTAATTTTTATTATTTTTATTTTTTGGAATTAAAAACATAATTACTATAAATAAAAAAAATTATTAGTAGTAATAATAATAATAATTATAATAATATTTTATATTAATTTAATTATTTCGTATAAAATCTGTAATTTTATAAGACTTTTTAATGTATTTTTCATGAAAATTGGTATTAATATTGATATTTTGGTTTATTCTTTATGATTATTATGATTTTCTCATAATCCAAAAAATGTGATTCATAACGGATGCGATCATACCAGCACTAAAGCACCGGATCCCATCAGAACTCCGCAGTTACGCGTGCTTTGGCGTGAGTAGTACTAGGATGGGTGACCTCCTGGGAAGTCCTCGTGTTGCATCCCCTTTTTTGGGCGTCATTTTACATGCGAACGCCACGTCACCTGATGTGATTTAAGTAAAAGTGAGAAGCAATTATGTAATATAATTTCATGTCTTCTAAATTTAGTTCCATCATTATTTACATTAATATTATTTTTTATTATTTTTAATTTTAATTTTTATTATTTTTATTTTTTGGAATTATAAACATAATTACTATAAATAAAAAAAATTATTAGTAGTAATAATAATAATTATTATAATAATATTTTATATTAATTTAATTATTTCGTATAAATTTCTGTAATTTTATAAGACTTTTTAATGTATTTTTCATGAAAATTGGTATTAATATTGATATTTTGGTTTATTCTTTATGATTATTATGATTTTCTCATAATCCAAAAAATGTGATTCATAACGGATGCGATCATACCAGCACTAAAGCACCGGATCCCAACAGAACTCCGCAGTTAAGCGTGCTTGGGCGAGAGTAGTACTAGGATGGGTGACCTCCTGGGAAGTCCTCGTGTTGCATCCCCTTTTTTGGGCGTCATTTTACATGCGAACGCCACGTCACCTGATGTGATTTAAGTAAAAGTGAGAAGCAATTATGTAATATAATTTCATGTCTTCTAAATTTAGTTCCATCATTATTTACATTAATATTATTTTTTATTATTTTTAATTTTAATTTTTATTATTTTTATTTTTTGGAATTAAAAACATAATTACTATAAATAAAAAAAATTATTAGTAGTAATAATAATAATTATTATAATAATATTTTATATTAATTTAATTATTTCGTATAAATTTCTGTAATTTTATAAGACTTTTTAATGTATTTTTCATGAAAATTGGTATTAATATTGATATTTTGGTTTATTCTTTATGATTATTATGATTTCCTCATAATCCAAAAACTGTGATTCATAACGGATGCGATCATACCAGCACTAAAGCACCGGATCCCATCAGAACTCCGCAGTTAAGCGTGCTTGGGCGAGAGTAGTACTAGGATGGGTGACCTCCTGGGAAGTCCTCGTGTTGCATCCCCTCTTTTGGGCGTCATTTTACATGCGAACGCCACGTCACCTGATGTGATTTAAGTAAAAGTGAGAAGCAATTATGTAATATAATTTCATGTCTTCTAAATTTAGTTCCATCATTATTTACATTAATATTATTTTTTATTATTTTTAATTTTAATTTTTATTATTTTTATTTTTTGGAATTAAAAACATAATTACTATAAATAAAAAAAATTATTAGTAGTAATAATAATAATTATTATAATAATATTTTATATTAATTTAATTATTTCGTATAAATTTCTGTAATTTTATAAGACTTTTTAATGTATTTTTCATGAAAATTGGTATTAATATTGATATTTTGGTTTATTCTTTATGATTATTATGATTTCCTCATAATCCAAAAACTGTGATTCATAACGGATCCGATCATACCAGCACTAAAGCACCGGATCCCATTAGAACTCCGCAGTTAAGCGTGCTTGGGCGAGAGTAGTACTAGGATGGGTGACCTCCTGGGAAGTCCTCGTGTTGCATCCCCTTTTTTGGGAGTCATTTTACATGCGAACGCCACGTCACCTGATGTGATTTAAGTAAAAGTGAGAAGCAATTATGTAATATAATTTCATGTCTTCTAAATTTAGTTCCATCATTATTTACATTAATATTATTTTTTATTATTTTTAATTTTAATTTTTATTATTTTTATTTTTTGGAATTAAAAACATAATTACTATAAATAAAAAAAATTATTAGTAGTAATAATAATAATTATTATAATAATATTTTATATTAATTTAATTATTTCGTATAAATTTCTGTAATTTTATAAGACTTTTTAATGTATTTTTCATGAAAATTGGTATTAATATTGATATTTTGATTTATTCTTTATGATTATTATGATTTTCTCATAATCCAAAAAATGTGATTCATAACGGATGCGATCATACCAGCACTAAAGCACCGGATCCCATCAGAACTCCGCAGTTAAGCGTGCTTGGGCGAGAGTAGTACTAGGATGGGTGACCTCCTGGGAAGTCCTCGTGTTGCATCCCCTTTTTTGGGCGTCATTTTACATGCGAACGCCACGTCACCTGATGTGATTAAAGTAAAAGTGAGAAGCAATTATGTAATATAATTTCATGTCTTCTAAATTTAGTTCCATCATTATTTACATTAATATTATTTTTTATTATTTTTATTATTTTAATTTTTTGGAATTAAAAACATAATTACTATAAATAAAAAAAATTATTAGTAGTAATAATAATAATAATTATAATAATATTTTATATTAATTTAATTATTTCGTATAAATTTCTGTAATTTTATAAGACTTTTTAATGTATTTTTCATGAAAATTGGTATTAATATTGATATTTTGGTTTATTCTTTATGATTATTATGATTTTCTCATAATCCAAAAAATGTGATTCATAACGGATGCGATCATACCAGCACTAAAGCACCGGATCCCATCAGAACTCCGCAGTTAAGCGTGCTTGGGCGAGAATAGTACTAGGATGGGTGACCTCCTGGGAAGTCCTCGTGTTGCATCCCCTTTTTTGGGCGTCATTTTACATGCGAACGCCACGTCACCTGATGTGATTTAAGTAAAAGTGAGAAGCAATTATGTAATATAATTTCATGTCTTCTAAATTTAGTTCCATCATTATTTACATTAATATTATTTTTTATTATTTTTAATTTTAATTTTTATTATTTTTATTTTTTGGAATTAAAAACATAATTACTATAAATAAAAAAAATTATTAGTAGTAATAATAATAATTATTATAATAATATTTTATATTAATTTAATTATTTCGTATAAATTTCTGTAATTTTATAAGACTTTTTAATGTATTTTTCATGAAAATTGGTATTAATATTGATATTTTGGTTTATTCTTTATGATTATTATGATTTTCTCATAATCCAAAAAATGTGATTCATAACGGATGCGATCATACCAGCACTAAAGCACCGGATCCCATCAGAACTCCGCAGTTAAGCGTGCTTGGGCGAGAGTAGTACTAGGATGGGTGACCTCCTGGGAAGTCCTCGTGCTGCATCCCCTTTTTTGGGCGTCATTTTACATGCGAACGCCACGTCACCTAATGTGATTAAAGTAAAAGTGAGAAGCAATTATGTAATATAATTTCATGTCTTCTAAATTTAGTTCCATCATTATTTACATTAATATTATTTTTTATTATTTTTATTATTTTAATTTTTTGGAATTAAAAACATAAATACTATAAATAAAAAAAATTATTAGTAGTAATAATAATAATAATTATAATAATATTTTATATTAATTTAATTATTTCGTATAAATTTCTGTAATTTTATAAAACTTTTTAATGTATTTTTCATGAAAATTGGTATTAATATTGATATTTTGGTTTATTCTTTATGATTATTATGATTTTCTCATAATCCAAAAAATGTGATTCATAATGGATGCGATCATACCAGCACTAAAGCACCGGATCCCATCAGAACTCCGCAGTTAAGCGTGCTTGGGCGAGAGTAGTACTAGGATGGGTGACCTCCTGGGAAGTCCTCGTGTTGCATCCCCTTTTTTGGGCGTCATTTTACATGCGAACGCCACGTCACCTGATGTGATTTAAGTAAACGTGAGAAGCAATTATGTAATATAATTTCATGTCTTCTAAATTTAGTTCCATCATTATTTACATTAATATTATTTTTTATTATTTTTAATTTTAATTTTTATTATTTTTATTTTTTGGAATTAAAAACATAATTACTATAAATAAAAAAAATTATTAGTAGTAATAATAATAATTATTATAATAATATTTTATATTAATTTAATTATTTCGTATAAATTTCTGTAATTTTATAAGACTTTTTAATGTATTTTTCATGAAAATTGGTATTAATATTGATATTTTGGTTTATTCTTTATGATTATTATGATTTCCTCATAATCCAAAAATTGTGATTCATAACGGATGCGATCATACCAGCACTAAAGCACCGGTTCCCATCAGAACTCCGCAGTTAAGCGTGCTTGGGCGAGAGTAGTACTAGGATGGGTGACCTCCTGGGAAGTCCTCGTGTTGCATCCCCTTTTTTGGGCGTCATTTTACATGCGAACGCCACGTCACCTGATGTGATTTAAGTAAAAGTGAGAAGCAATTATGTAATATAATTTCATGTCTTCTAAATTTAGTTCCATCATTATTTACATTAATATTATTTTTTATTATTTTTAATTTTAATTTTTATTATTTTTATTTTTTGGAATTAAAAACATAATTACTATAAATAAAAAAAATTATTAGTAGTAATAATAATAATTATTATAATAATATTTTATATTAATTTAATTATTTCGTATAAATTTCTGTAATTTTATAAGACTTTTTAATGTATTTTTCATGAAAATTGGTATTAATATTGATATTTTGGTTTATTCTTTATGATTATTATGATTTCCTCATAATCCAAAAAGTGTGATTCATAACGGATCCGATCATACCAGCACTAAAGCACCGGATCCCATCAGAACTCCGCAGTTAAGCGTGATTGGGCGAGAGTAGTACTAGGATGGGTGACCTCCTGGGAAGTCCTCGTGTTGCATCCCCTTTTTTGGGCATCATTTTACATGCGAACGCCACGTCACCTGATGTGATTTAAGTAAAAGTGAGAAGCAATTATGTAATATAATTTCATGTCTTCTAAATTTAGTTCCATCATTATTTACATTAATATTATTTTTTATTATTTTTAATTTTAATTTTTATTATTTTTATTTTTTGGAATTAAAAACATAATTACTATAAATAAAAAAAATTATTAGTAGTAATAATAATAATTATTATAATAATATTTTATATTAATTTAATTATTTCGTATAAATTTCTGTAATTTTATAAGACTTTTTAATGTATTTTTCATGAAAATTGGTATTAATATTGATATTTCGGTTTATTCTTTATGATTATTATGATTTCCTCATAATCCAAAAATTGTGATTCATAACGGATGCGATCATACCAGCACTAAAGCACCGGATCCCATCAGAACTCCGCAGTTAAGCGTGCTTGGGCGAGAGTAGTACTAGGATGGGTGACCTCCTGGGAAGTCCTCGTGTTGCATCCCCTTTTTTGGGCGTCATTTTACATGCGAACGCCACGTCACCTGATGTGATTTAACTAAAAGTGAGAAGCAATTATGTAATATAATTTCATATCTTCTAAATTTAGTTCCATCATTATTTACATTAATATTATTTTTTATTATTTTTAATTTTAATTTTTATTATTTTTATTTTTTGGAATTAAAAACATAATTACTATAAATAAAAAAAATTATTAGTAGTAATAATAATAATTATTATAATAATATTTTATATTAATTTAATTATTTCGTATAAATTTCTGTAATTTTATAAGACTTTTTAATGTATTTTTCATGCGATCATACCAGCACTAAAGCACCGGATCCCATCAGAACTCCGCAGTTAAGCGTGCTTGGGCGAGAGTAGTACTAGGACGGGTGACCTCCTGGGAAGTCCTCGTGTTGCATCCCCTTTTTTGGGCGTCATTTTACATGCGAACGCCACGTCACCTGATGTGATTTAAGTAAAAGTGAGAAGCAATTATGTAATATAATTTCATGTCTTCTAAATTTAGTTCCATCATTATTTACATTAATATTATTTTTTATTATTTTTAATTTTAATTTTTATTATTTTTATTTTTTGGAATTAAAAACATAATTACTATAAATAAAAAAAATTATTAGTAGTAATAATAATAATAATTATAATAATATTTTATATTAATTTAATTATTTCGTATAAATTTCTATAATTTTATAAGACTTTTTAATGTATTTTTCATGAAAATTGGTATTAATATTGATATTTTGGTTTATTCTTTATGATTATTATGATTTTCTCATAATCCAAAAAATGTGATTCATAACGGATGCGATCATACCAGCACTAAAGCACCGGATCCCATCAGAACTCCGCAGTTAAGCGTGCTTGGGCGAGAATAGTACTAGGATGGGTGACCTCCTGGGAAGTCCTCGTGTTGCATCCCCTTTTTTGGGCGTCATTTTACATGCGAACGCCACGTCACCTGATGTGATTTAAGTAAAAGTGAGAAGCAATTATGTAATATAATTTCATGTCTTCTAAATTTAGTTCCATCATTATTTACATTAATATTATTTTTTATTATTTTTAATTTTAATTTTTATTATTTTTATTTTTTGGAATTAAAAACATAATTACTATAAATAAAAAAAATTATTAGTAGTAATAATAATAATTATTATAATAATATTTTATATTAATTTAATTATTTCGTATAAATTTCTGTAATTTTATAAGACTTTTTAATGTATTTTTCATGAAAATTGGTATTAATATTGATATTTTGGTTTATTCTTTATGATTATTATGATTTTCTCATAATCCAAAAAATGTGATTCATAACGGATGCGATCATACCAGCACTAAAGCACCGGATCCCATCAGAACTCCGCAGTTAAGCGTGCTTGGGCGAGAGTAGTACTAGGATGGGTGACCTCCTGGGAAGTCCTCGTGCTGCATCCCCTTTTTTGGGCGTCATTTTACATGCGAACGCCACGTCACCTAATGTGATTAAAGTAAAAGTGAGAAGCAATTATGTAATATAATTTCATGTCTTCTAAATTTAGTTCCATCATTATTTACATTAATATTATTTTTTATTATTTTTATTATTTTAATTTTTTGGAATTAAAAACATAAATACTATAAATAAAAAAAATTATTAGTAGTAATAATAATAATAATTATAATAATATTTTATATTAATTTAATTATTTCGTATAAATTTCTGTAATTTTATAAAACTTTTTAATGTATTTTTCATGAAAATTGGTATTAATATTGATATTTTGGTTTATTCTTTATGATTATTATGATTTTCTCATAATCCAAAAAATGTGATTCATAATGGATGCGATCATACCAGCACTAAAGCACCGGATCCCATCAGAACTCCGCAGTTAAGCGTGCTTGGGCGAGAGTAGTACTAGGATGGGTGACCTCCTGGGAAGTCCTCGTGTTGCATCCCCTTTTTTGGGCGTCATTTTACATGCGAACGCCACGTCACCTGATGTGATTTAAGTAAACGTGAGAAGCAATTATGTAATATAATTTCATGTCTTCTAAATTTAGTTCCATCATTATTTACATTAATATTATTTTTTATTATTTTTAATTTTAATTTTTATTATTTTTATTTTTTGGAATTAAAAACATAATTACTATAAATAAAAAAAATTATTAGTAGTAATAATAATAATTATTATAATAATATTTTATATTAATTTAATTATTTCGTATAAATTTCTGTAATTTTATAAGACTTTTTAATGTATTTTTCATGAAAATTGGTATTAATATTGATATTTTGGTTTATTCTTTATGATTATTATGATTTCCTCATAATCCAAAAATTGTGATTCATAACGGATGCGATCATACCAGCACTAAAGCACCGGTTCCCATCAGAACTCCGCAGTTAAGCGTGCTTGGGCGAGAGTAGTACTAGGATGGGTGACCTCCTGGGAAGTCCTCGTGTTGCATCCCCTTTTTTGGGCGTCATTTTACATGCGAACGCCACGTCACCTGATGTGATTTAAGTAAAAGTGAGAAGCAATTATGTAATATAATTTCATGTCTTCTAAATTTAGTTCCATCATTATTTACATTAATATTATTTTTTATTATTTTTAATTTTAATTTTTATTATTTTTATTTTTTGGAATTAAAAACATAATTACTATAAATAAAAAAAATTATTAGTAGTAATAATAATAATTATTATAATAATATTTTATATTAATTTAATTATTTCGTATAAATTTCTGTAATTTTATAAGACTTTTTAATGTATTTTTCATGAAAATTGGTATTAATATTGATATTTTGGTTTATTCTTTATGATTATTATGATTTCCTCATAATCCAAAAAGTGTGATTCATAACGGATCCGATCATACCAGCACTAAAGCACCGGATCCCATCAGAACTCCGCAGTTAAGCGTGATTGGGCGAGAGTAGTACTAGGATGGGTGACCTCCTGGGAAGTCCTCGTGTTGCATCCCCTTTTTTGGGCATCATTTTACATGCGAACGCCACGTCACCTGATGTGATTTAAGTAAAAGTGAAAAGCAATTATGTAATATAATTTCATGTCTTCTAAATTTAGTTCCATCATTATTTACATTAATATTATTTTTTATTATTTTTAATTTTAATTTTTATTATTTTTATTTTTTGGAATTAAAAACATAATTACTATAAATAAAAAAAATTATTAGTAGTAATAATAATAATTATTATAATAATATTTTATATTAATTTAATTATTTCGTATAAATTTCTGTAATTTTATAAGACTTTTTAATGTATTTTTCATGAAAATTGGTATTAATATTGATATTTCGGTTTATTCTTTATGATTATTATGATTTCCTCATAATCCAAAAATTGTGATTCATAACGGATGCGATCATACCAGCACTAAAGCACCGGATCCCATCAGAACTCCGCAGTTAAGCGTGCTTGGGCGAGAGTAGTACTAGGATGGGTGACCTCCTGGGAAGTCCTCGTGTTGCATCCCCTTTTTTGGGCGTCATTTTACATGCGAACGCCACGTCACCTGATGTGATTTAACTAAAAGTGAGAAGCAATTATGTAATATAATTTCATATCTTCTAAATTTAGTTCCATCATTATTTACATTAATATTATTTTTTATTATTTTTAATTTTAATTTTTATTATTTTTATTTTTTGGAATTAAAAACATAATTACTATAAATAAAAAAAATTATTAGTAGTAATAATAATAATTATTATAATAATATTTTATATTAATTTAATTATTTCGTATAAATTTCTGTAATTTTATAAGACTTTTTAATGTATTTTTCATGAAAATTGGTATTAATATTGATATTTTGGTTTATTCTTTATGATTATTATGATTTCCTCATAATCCAAAAATTGTGATTCATAACGGATGCGATCATACCAGCACTAAAGCACCGGATCCCATCAGAACTCCGCAGTTAAGCGTGCTTGGGCGAGAGTAGTACTAGGATGGGTGACCTCCTGGGAAGTCCTCGTGTTGCATCCCCTTTTTTGGGCGTCATTTTACATGCGAACGCCACGTCACCTGATGTGATTTAAGTAAAAGTGAGAAGCAATTATGTAATATAATTTCATATCTTCTAAATTTAGTTCCATCATTATTTACATTAATATTATTTTTAATTATAATTTTTATTATTTTTATTTTTTGGAATTAAAAACATAATTACTATAAATAAAAAAAAATTATTAGTAGTAATAATAATAATAATTATAATAATATGTTATATTAATTTAATTATTTCGTATAAATTTCTGTAATTTTATAAGACTTTTTAATGTATTTTTCATGAAAATTGGTATTAATATTGATATTTCGGTTTATTCTTTATGATTATTATGATTTCCTCATAATCCAAAAATTGTGATTCATAACGGATGCGATCATACCAGCACTAAAGCACCGGATCCCATCAGAACTCCGCAGTTATGCGTGCTTGGGCGAGAGTAGTACTAGGATGGGTGACCTCCTGGGAAGTCCTCGTGTTGCATCCCCTTTTTTGGGCGTCATTTTACATGCGAACGCCACGTCACCTGATGTGATTTAACTAAAAGTGAGAAGCAATTATGTAATATAATTTCATGTCTTCTAAATTTAGTTCCATCATTATTTACATTAATATTATTTTTTATTATTTTTAATTTTAATTTTTATTATTTTTATTTTTTGGAATTAAAAACATAATTACTATAAATAAAAAAAATTATTAGTAGTAATAATAATAATTATTATAATAATATTTTATATTAATTTAATTATTTCGTATAAATTTCTGTAATTTTATAAGACTTTTTAATGTATTTTTCATGAAAATTGGTATTAATATTGATATTTTGGTTTATTCTTTATGATTATTATGATTTCCTCATAATCCAAAAATTGTGATTCATAACGGATGCGATCATACCAGCCCTAAAGCACCGGATCCCATCAGAACTCCGCAGTTAAGCGTGCGTGGGCGAGAGTAGTACTAGGATGGGTGACCTCCTGGGAAGTCCTCATGTTGCATCCCCTTTTTTGGGCGTCATTTTACATGCGAACGCCACGTCACCTGATGTGATTTAAGTAAAAGTGAGAAGCAATTATGTAATATAATTTCATGTCTTCTAAATTTAGTTCCATCATTATTTACATTAATATTATTTTTTATTATTTTTAATTTTAATTTTTATTATTTTTATTTTTTGGAATTAAAAACATAATTACTATAAATAAAAAAAATTATTAGTAGTAATAATAATAATTATTATAATAATATTTTATATTAATTTAATTATTTCGTATAAATTTCTGTAATTTTATAAGACTTTTTAATGTATTTTTCATGAAAATTGGTATTAATATTGATATTTTGGTTTATTCTTTTTGATTATTATGATTTACTCATAATCCAAAAAATGTGATTCATAACGGATGCGATCATACCAGCACTAATGCACCGAATCCCATCAGAACTCCGCAGTTAAGCGTGCTTGGGCGAGAGTAGTACTAGGATGGGTGACCTCCTGGGAAGTCCTCATGTTGCATCCCCTTTTTTGGGCGTCATTTTACATGCGAACGCCACGTCACCTGATGTGATTTAAGTAAAAGTGAGAAGCAATTATGTAATATAATTTCATGTCTTCTAAATTTAGTTCCATCATTATTTACATTAATATTATTTTTTATTATTTTTAATTTTAATTTTTATTAATTTTATTTTTTGGAATTAAAAACATAATTACTATAAATAAAAAAAATTATTAGTAGTAATAATAATAATTATTATAATAATATTTTATATTAATTTAATTATTTCGTATAAATTTCTGTAATTTTATAAGACTTTTTAATGTATTTTTCATGAAAATTGGTATTAATATTGATATTTTGGTTTATTCTTTTTGATTATTATGATTTACTCATAATCCAAAAAATGTGATTCATAACGGATGCGATCATACCAGCACTAATGCACCGAATCCCATCAGAACTCCGCAGTCAAGCGTGCTTGGGCGAGAGTAGTACTAGGATGGGTGACCTCCTGGGAAGTCCTCTTGTTGCATCCCCTTTTTTGGGCGTCATTTTACATGCGAACGCCACGTCACCTGATGTGATTTAAGTAAAAGTGAGAAGCAATTATGTAATATAATTTCATGTCTTCTAAATTTAGTTCCATCATTATTTACATTAATATTATTTTTTATTATTTTTAATTTTAATTTTTATTATTTTTAATTTTTGGAATTAAAAACATAATTACTATAAATAAAAAAAATAATTAGTAGTAATAATAATAATTATTATAATAATATTTTATATTAATTTAATAATTTCGTATAAATTTCTGTAATTTTATAAGACTTTTTAATGTATTTTTCATGCGATCATACCAGCACTAAAGCACCGGATCCCATCAGAACTCCGCAGTTAAGCGTGCTTGGGCGAGAGTAGTACTAGGACGGGTGACCTCCTGGGAAGTCCTCGTGTTGCATCCCCTTTTTTGGGCGTCATTTTACATGCGAACGCCACGTCACCTGATGTGATTTAAGTAAAAGTGAGAAGCAATTATGTAATATAATTTCATGTCTTCTAAATTTAGTTCCATCATTATTTACATTAATATTATTTTTTATTATTTTTAATTTTAATTTTTATTATTTTTATTTTTTGGAATTAAAAACATAATTACTATAAATAAAAAAAATTATTAGTAGTAATAATAATAATAATTATAATAATATTTTATATTAATTTAATTATTTCGTATAAATTTCTATAATTTTATAAGACTTTTTAATGTATTTTTCATGAAAATTGGTATTAATATTGATATTTTGGTTTATTCTTTATGATTATTATGATTTTCTCATAATCCAAAAAATGTGATTCATAACGGATGCGATCATACCAGCACTAAAGCACCGGATCCCATCAGAACTCCGCAGTTAAGCGTGCTTGGGCGAGAATAGTACTAGGATGGGTGACCTCCTGGGAAGTCCTCGTGTTGCATCCCCTTTTTTGGGCGTCATTTTACATGCGAACGCCACGTCACCTGATGTGATTTAAGTAAAAGTGAGAAGCAATTATGTAATATAATTTCATGTCTTCTAAATTTAGTTCCATCATTATTTACATTAATATTATTTTTTATTATTTTTAATTTTAATTTTTATTATTTTTATTTTTTGGAATTAAAAACATAATTACTATAAATAAAAAAAATTATTAGTAGTAATAATAATAATAATTATAATAATATTTTATATTAATTTAATTATTTCGTATAAATTTCTGTAATTTTATAAGACTTTTTAATGTATTTTTCATGAAAATTGGTATTAATATTGATATTTTGGTTTATTCTTTATGATTATTATGATTTTCTCATAATCCAAAAAATGTGATTCATAACGGATGCGATCATACGAGCACTAAAGCACCGGATCCCATCAGAACTCCGCAGTTAAGCGTGCTTGGGCGAGAGTAGTACTAGGATGGGTGACCTCCTGGGAAGTCCTCGTGTTGCATCCCCTTTTTTGGGCGTCATTTTACATGCGAACGCCACGTCACCTGATGTGATTTAAGTAAAAGTGAGAAGCAATTATGTAATATAATTTCATGTCTTCTAAATTTAGTTCCATCATTATTTACATTAATATTATTTTTTATTATTTTTAATTTTAATTTTTATTATTTTTATTTTTTGGAATTAAAAACATAATTACTATAAATAAAAAAAATTATTAGTAGTAATAATAATAATTATTATAATAATATTTTATATTAATTTAATTATTTCGTATAAATTTCTGTAATTTTATAAGACTTTTTAATGTATTTTTCATGAAAATTGGTATTAATATTGATATTTTGGTTTATTCTTTATGATTATTATGATTTCCTCATAATCCAAAAATTGTGATTCATAACGGATGCGATCATACCAGCACTAAAGCACCGGATCCCATCAGAACTCCGCAGTTAAGCGTGCTTGGGCGAGAGTAGTACTAGGATGGGTGACCTCCTGGGAAGTCCTCGTGTTGCATCCCCTTTTTTGGGCGTCATTTTACATGCGAACGCCACGTCACCTGATGTGATTTAAGTAAAAGTGAGAAGCAATTATGTAATATAATTTCATGTCTTCTAAATTTAGTTCCATCATTATTTACATTAATATTATTTTTTATTATTTTTAATTTTAATTTTTATTATTTTTATTTTTTGGAATTAAAAACATAATTACTATAAATAAAAAAAAATATTAGTAGTAATAATAATAATTATTATAATAATATTTTATATTAATTTAATTATTTCGTATAAATTTCTGTAATTTTATAAGACTTTTTAATGTATTTTTCATGAAAATTGGTATTAATATTGATATTTTGGTTTATTCTTTATGATTATTATGATTTCCTCATAATCCAAAAATTGTGATTCATAACAGATGCGATCATACCAGCACTAAAGCACCGGATCCCATCAGAACTCCGCAGTTAAGCGTGCTTGGGCGAGAGTAGTACTAGGATGGGTAACCTCCTGGGAAGTCCTCGTGTTGCATCCCCTTTTTTGGGCGTCATTTTACATGCGAACGCCACGTCACCTCATGTGATTTAACTAAAAGTGAGAAGCAATTATGTAATATAATTTCATGTCTTCTAAATTTAGTTCCATCATTATTTACATTAATATTATTTTTTATTATTTTTAATTTTAATTTTTATTATTTTTATTTTTCGGAATTAAAAACATAATTACTATAAATAAAAAAAATTATTAGTAGTAATAATAATAATTATTATAATAATATTTTATATTAATTTAATTATTTCGTATAAATTTATGTAATTTTATAAGACTTTTTAATGTATTTTTCATGAAAATTGGTATTAATATTGATATTTTGGTTTATTCTTTATGATTATTATGATTTTCTCATAATCCAAAAAATGTGATTCATAACGGATGCGATCATACCAGCACTAAAGCACCGGATCCCATCAGAACTCCGCAGTTAAGCGTGCTTGGGCGAGAGTAGTACTAGGACGGGTGACCTCCTGGGAAGTCCTCGTGTTGCATCCCCTTTTTTGGGCGTCATTTTACATGCGAACGCCACGTCACCTGATGTGATTTAAGTAAAAGTGAGAAGCAATTATGTAATATAATTTCATGTCTTCTAAATTTAGTTCCATCATTATTTACATTAATATTATTTTTTATTATTTTTAATTTTAATTTTTATTATTTTTATTTTTTGGAATTAAAAACATAATTACTATAAATAAAAAAAATTATTAGTAGTAATAATAATAATAATTATAATAATATTTTATATTAATTTAATTATTTCGTATAAATTTCTGTAATTTTATAAGACTTTTTAATGTATTTTTCATGAAAATTGGTATTAATATTGATATTTTGGTTTATTCTTTATGATTATTATGATTTTCTCATAATCCAAAAAATGTGATTCATAACGGATGCGATCATACCAGCAATTAAGCACCGGATCCCATCAGAACTCCGCAGTTAAGCGTGCTTGGGCGAGAGTAGTACTCGGATGGGTGACCTCCTGGGAAGTCCTCGTGTTGCATCCCCTTTTTTGGGCGTCATTTTACATGCGAACGCCACGTCACCTGATGTGATTTAAGTAAAAGTGAGAAGCAATTATGTAATATAATTTCATGTCTTCTAAATTTAGTTCCATCATTATTTACATTAATATTATTTTTTATTATTTTTAATTTTAATTTTTATTATTTTTATTTTTTGGAATTAAAAACATAATTACTATAAATAAAAAAAATTATTAGTAGTAATAATAATAATAATTATAATAATATTTTATATTAATTTAATTATTTCGTATAAATTTCTGTAATTTTATAAGACTTTTTAATGTATTTTTCATGAAAATTGGTATTAATATTGATATTTTGGTTTATTCTTTATGATTATTATGATTTTCTCATAATCCAAAAAATGTGATTCATAACGGATGCGATCATACCAGCACTAAAGCACCGGATCCCATCAGAACTCCGCAGTTAAGCGTGCTTGGGCGAGAGTAGTACTAGGATGGGTGACCTCCTGGGAAGTCCTCGTGTTGCATCCCCTTTTTTGGGCGTCATTTTACATGCGAACGCCACGTCACCTGATGTGATTTAAGTAAAAGTGAGAAGCAATTATGTAATATAATTTCATGTCTTCTAAATTTAGTTCCATCATTATTTACATTAATATTATTTTTTATTATTTTTAATTTTAATTTTTATTATTTTTATTTTTTGGAATTAAAAACATAATTACTATAAATAAAAAAAATTATTAGTAGTAATAATAATAATATTTTATATTAATTTAATTATTTCGTATAAATTTCTGTAATTTTATAAGACTTTTTAATGTATTTTTCATGAAAATTGGTATTAATATTGATATTTTGGTTTATTCTTTATGATTATTATGATTTTCTCATAATCCAAAAAATGTGATTCATAACGGATGCGATCATACCAGCACTAAAGCACCGGATCCCATCAGAACTCCGCAGTTAAGCGTGCTTGGGCGAGAGTAGTACTAGGATGGGTGACCTCCTGGGAAGTCCTCGTGTTGCATCCCCTTTTTTGGGCGTCATTTTACATGCGAACGCCACGTCACCTGATGTGATTTAAGTAAAAGTGAGAAGCAATTATGTAATATAATTTCATGTCTTCTAAATTTAGTTCCATCATTATTTACATTAATATTATTTTTTATTATTTTTAATTTTAATTTTTATTATTTTTATTTTTTGGAATTAAAAACATAATCACTATAAATAAAAAAAATTATTAGTAGTAATAATAATAATTATTATAATAATATTTTATATTAATTTAATTATTTCGTATAAATTTATGTAATTTTATAAGACTTTTTAATGTATTTTTCATTAAAATTTGTATTAATATTGATATTTTGGTTTATTCTTTATGATTATTATGATTTTCTCATAATCCAAAAAATGTGATTCATAACGGATTCGATCATACCAGCACTAATGCACCGGATCCCATCAGAACTTCGCAGTTAAGCGTGCTTGGGCTAGAGTAGTACTAGGATGGGTGACCTCCTGGGAAGTCCTCGTGTTGCATCCCCTTTTTTGGGCGTCATTTTGCATGCGAACGCCACGTCACCTGATGTGATTTAAGTAAAAGTGAGTAGCAATTATGTAATATAATTTCATGTCTTCTAAGTTTAGTTCCATCATTATTTACATTAATATTATTTTTTATTATTTTTAATTTTAATTTTTATTATTTTTATTTTTTGGAATTGAAAACATAATTACTATAAATAAAAAAATTATTAGTAGTAATAATAATAATAATTATAATAATATTTTATATTAATTTAATTATTTCGTATAAATTTCTGTAATTTTATAAGACTTTTTAATGTATTTTTCATGAAAATTGGTATTAATATTGATATTTTGGTTTATTCTTTTTGATTATTATGATTTACTCATAATCCAAAAAATGTGATTCATAACGGATGCGATCATACCAGCACTAAAGCACCGGATCCCATCAGAACTCCGCAGTTAAGCGTGCCTGGGCGAGAGTAGTACTAGGACGGGTGACCTCCTGGGAAGTCCTCGTGTTGCATCCCCTTTTTTGGGCGTCATTTTACATGCGAACGCCACGTCACCTGATGTGATTTAAGTAAAAGTGAGAAGCAATTATGTAATATAATTTCATGTCTTCTAAATTTAGTTCCATCATTATTTACATTAATATTATTTTTTATTATTTTTAATTTTAATTTTTATTATTTTTATTTTTTGGAATTGAAAACATAATTACTATAAATAAAAAAATTATTAGTAGTAATAATAATAATTATTATAATAATATTTTATATTAATTTAATTATTTCGTATAAATTTCTGTAATTTTATAAGACTTTTTAATGTATTTTTCATGAAAATTGGTATTAATATTGATATTTTGGTTTATTCTTTATGATTATTACGATTTTCTCATAATCCAAAAAATGTGATTCATAACGGATGCGATCATACCAGCACTAAAGCACCGGATCCCATCAGAACTCCGCAGTTAAGCGTGCTTGGGCGAGAGTAGTACTAGGACGGGTGACCTCCTGGGAAGTCCTCGTGTTGCATTCCCTTTTTTGGGCGTCATTTTACATGCGAACGCCACGTCACCTGATGTGATTTAAGTAAAAGTGAGAAGCAATTATGTAATATAATTTCATGTCTTCTAAATTTAGTTCCATCATTATTTACATTAATATTATTTTTTATTATTTTTAATTTTAATTTTTATTATTTTTATTTTTTGGAATTAAAAACATAATTACTATAAATAAAAAAAATTATTAGTAGTAATAATAATAATAATTATAATAATATTTTATATTAATTTAATTATTTCGTACAAATTTCTGTAATTTTATAAGACTTTTTAATGTATTTTTCATGAAAATTGGTATTAATATTGATGTTTTGGTTTATTCTTTATGATTATTATGATTTTCTCATAATCCAAAAAATGTGATTCATAATGGATGCGATCATACCAGCACTAAAGCAACGGATCCCATCAGAACTCTGCAGTTAAGCGTGCTTGGGCGAGAGTAGTACTAGGATGGGTGACCTCCTGGGAAGTCCTCGTGTTGCATCCCCTTTTTTGGGCGTCATTTTACATGCGAACGCCACGTCACCTGATGTGATTTAAGTAAAAGTGAGAAGCAATTATGTAATATAATTTCATGTCTTCTAAATTTAGTTCCATCATTATTTACATTAATATTATTTTTTATTATTTTTAATTTTAATTTTTATTATTTTTATTTTTTGGAATTAAAAACATAATTACTATAAATAAAAAAAATTATTAGTAGTAATAATAATAATAATTATAATAATATTTTATATTAATTTAATTATTTCGTATAAATTTCTGTAATTTTATAAGACTTTTTAATGTATTTTTCATGAAAATTGGTATTAATATTGATATTTTGGTTTATTCTTTATGATTATTATGATTTTCTCATAATCCAAAAAATGTGATTCATAACGGATGCGATCATACCAGCACTAAAGCACCGGATCCCATCAGAACTCCGCAGTTAAGCGTGCTTGGGCGAGAGTAGTACTAGGATGGGTGACCTTCTGGGAAGTCCTCGTGTTGCATCCCCTTTTTTGGGCGTCATTTTACATGCGAACGCCACGTCACCTGATGTGATTTAAGTAAAAGTGAGAAGCAATTATGTAATATAATTTCATGTCTTCTAAATTTAGTTCCATCATTATTTACATTAATATTATTTTTTATTATTTTTAATTTTAATTTTTATTATTTTTATTTTTTGGAATTAAAAACATAATTACTATAAAAAAAAAAAATTATTAGTAGTAATAATAATTATTATTATAATAATATTTTATATTAATTTAATTATTTCGTATAAATTTCTGTAATTTTATAAGACTTTTTAATGTATTTTTCATGAAAATTGGTATTAATATTGATATTTTGGTTTATTCTTTATGATTATTATGATTTTCTCATAATCCAAAAAATGTGATTCATAACGGATGCGATCATCCCAGCACTAAAGCACCGGATCCCATCAGAACTCCGCAGTTATGCGTGCTTGGGCGAGAGTAGTACTAGGATGGGTGACCTCCTGGGAAGTCCTCGTGTTGCATCCCCTTTTTTGGGCGACATTTTACATGCGAACGCCACGTCACCTGATGTGATTTAAGTAAAAGTGAGAAGCAATTATGTAATATAATTTCATGTCTTCTAAATTTAGTTCCATCATTATTTACATTAATATTATTTTTTATTATTTTTAATTTTAATTTTTATTATTTTTATTTTTTGGAATTGAAAACATAATTACTATAAATAAAAAAATTATTAGTAGTAATAATAATAATAATTATAATAATATTTTATATTAATTTAATTATTTTGTATAAATTTCTGTAATTTTATAAGACTTTTTAATGTATTTTTCATGAAAATTGGTATTAATATTGATATTTTGGTTTATTCTTTTTGATTATTATGATTTACTCATAATCCAAAAAATGTGATTCATAACTGATGCGATCATACCAGCACTAAAGCACCGGATCCCATCAGAACTCCGCAGTTAAGCGTGCTTGGGCGAGAGTAGTACTAGGATGGGTGACCTCCTGGGAAGTCCTCGTGTTGCATCCCCTTTTTTGGGCGTCATTTTACATGCGAACGCCACGTCACCTGATGTGATTTAAGTAAAAGTGAGAAGCAATTATGTAATATAATTTCATGTCTTCTAAATTTAGTTCCATCATTATTTACATTAATATTATTTTTTATTATTTTTAATTTTAATTTTTATTATTTTTATTTTTTGGAATTGAAAACATAATTACTATAAATAAAAAAATTATTAGTAGTAATAATAATAATTATTATAATAATATTTTATATTAATTTAATTAATTTGTATAAATTTCTGTAATTTTATAAGACTTTTTAATGTATTTTTCATGAAAATTGGTATTAATATTGATATTTTGGTTTATTCTTTATGATTGTTATGATTTTCTCATAATCCAAAAAATGTGATTCATAACGGATGCGATCATACCAGCACTAAAGCACCGGATCCCATCAGAACTCCGCAGTTATGCGTGCTTGGGCGAGAGTAGTACTAGGATGGGTGACCTCCTGGGAAGTCCTCGTGTTGCATCCCCTTTTTTGGGCGTCATTTAAATGCGAACGCCACGTCACCTGATGTGATTTAAGTAAAAGTGAGAAGCAATTATGTAATATAATTTCATGTCTTCTAAATTTAGTTCCATCATTATTTACATTAATATTATTTTTTATTATTTTTAATTTTAATTTTTATTATTTTTATTTTTTGGAATTAAAAACATAATTACTATAAATATAAAAATTATTAGTAGTAATAATAATAATAATTATAATAATATTTTATATTAATTTAATTAATTTGTATAAATTTCTGTAATTTTATAAGACTTTTTAATGTATTTTTCATGAAAATTGGTATTAATATTGATATTTTGGTTTATTCTTTATGATTGTTATGATTTTCTCATAATCCAAAAAATGTGATTCATAACGGATGCGATCATACCAGCACTAAAGCACCGGATCCCATCAGAACTCCGCAGTTATGCGTGCTTGGGCGAGAGTAGTACTAGGATGGGTGACCTCCTGGGAAGTCCTCGTGTTGCATCCCCTTTTTTGGGCGTCATTTAAATGCGAACGCCACGTCACCTGATGTGATTTAAGTAAAAGTGAGAAGCAATTATGTAATATAATTTCATGTCTTCTAAATTTAGTTCCATCATTATTTACATTAATATTATTTTTTATTATTTTTAATTTTAATTTTTATTATTTTTATTTTTTGGAATTAAAAACATAATTACTATAAATAAAAAAAATTATTAGTAGTAATAATAATAATAATTATAATAATATTTTATATTAATTTAATTATTTTGTATAAATTTCTGTAATTTTATAAGACTTTTTAATGTATTTTTCATGAAAATTGGTATTAATATTGATATTTTGGTTTATTCTTTATGACTATTATGATTTTCTCATAATCCAAAAAATGTGATTCATAACGGATGCGATCATACCAGCACTAAAGCACCGGATCCCATCAGAACTCCGCAGTTAAGCGTGCTGGGCGAGAGTAGTACTAGGATGGGTGACCTCCTGGGAAGTCCTCGTGTTGCATCCCCTTTTTTGGGCGACATTTTACATGCGAACGCCACGTCACCTGATGTGATTTAAGTAAAAGTGAGAAGCAATTATGTAATATAATTTCATGTCTTCTAAATTTAGTTCCATCATTATTTACATTAATATTATTTTTTATTATTTTTAATTTTAATTTTTATTATTTTAATTTTTTGGAATTGAAAACATAATTACTATAAATAAAAAAATTATTAGTAGTAATAATAATAATTATTATAATAATATTTTATATTAATTTAATTAATTTGTATAAATTTCTGTAATTTTATAAGACTTTTTAATGTATTTTTCATGAAAATTGGTATTAATATTGATATTTTGGTTTATTCTTTATGATTGTTATGATTTTCTCATAATCCAAAAAATGTGATTCATAACGGATGCGATCATACCAGCACTAAAGCACCGGATCCCATCAGAACTCCGCAGTTATGCGTGCTTGGGCGAGAGTAGTACTAGGATGGGTGACCTCCTGGGAAGTCCTCGTGTTGCATCCCCTTTTTTGGGCGTCATTTAAATGCGAACGCCACGTCACCTGATGTGATTTAAGTAAAAGTGAGAAGCAATTATGTAATATAATTTCATGTCTTCTAAATTTAGTTCCATCATTATTTACATTAATATTATTTTTTATTATTTTTAATTTTAATTTTTATTATTTTTATTTTTTGGAATTAAAAACATAATTACTATAAATATAAAAATTATTAGTAGTAATAATAATAATAATTATAATAATATTTTATATTAATTTAATTAATTTGTATAAATTTCTGTAATTTTATAAGACTTTTTAATGTATTTTTCATGAAAATTGGTATTAATATTGATATTTTGGTTTATTCTTTATGATTGTTATGATTTTCTCATAATCCAAAAAATGTGATTCATAACGGATGCGATCATACCAGCACTAAAGCACCGGATCCCATCAGAACTCCGCAGTTATGCGTGCTTGGGCGAGAGTAGTACTAGGATGGGTGACCTCCTGGGAAGTCCTCGTGTTGCATCCCCTTTTTTGGGCGTCATTTAAATGCGAACGCCACGTCACCTGATGTGATTTAAGTAAAAGTGAGAAGCAATTATGTAATATAATTTCATGTCTTCTAAATTTAGTTCCATCATTATTTACATTAATATTATTTTTTATTATTTTTAATTTTAATTTTTATTATTTTTATTTTTTGGAATTAAAAACATAATTACTATAAATATAAAAATTATTAGTAGTAATAATAATAATAATTATAATAATATTTTATATTAATTTAATTAATTTGTATAAATTTCTGTAATTTTATAAGACTTTTTAATGTATTTTTCATGAAAATTGGTATTAATATTGATATTTTGGTTTATTCTTTATGATTGTTATGATTTTCTCATAATCCAAAAAATGTGATTCATAACGGATGCGATCATACCAGCACTAAAGCACCGGATCCCATCAGAACTCCGCAGTTATGCGTGCTTGGGCGAGAGTAGTACTAGGATGGGTGACCTCCTGGGAAGTCCTCGTGTTGCATCCCCTTTTTTGGGCGTCATTTAAATGCGAACGCCACGTCACCTGATGTGATTTAAGTAAAAGTGAGAAGCAATTATGTAATATAATTTCATGTCTTCTAAATTTAGTTCCATCATTATTTACATTAATATTATTTTTTATTATTTTTATTTTTTGGAATTAAAAACATAATTACTATAAATAAAAAAAATTATTAGTAGTAATAATAATAATAATTATAATAATATTTTATATTAATTTAATTATTTTGTATAAATTTCTGTAATTTTATAAGACTTTTTAATGTATTTTTCATGAAAATTGGTATTAATATTGATATTTTGGTTTATTCTTTATGATTATTATGATTTTCTCATAATCCAAAAAATGTGATTCATAACGGATGCGATCATACCAGCACTAAAGCACCGGATCCCATCAGAACTCCGCAGTTAAGCGTGCTGGGCGAGAGTAGTACTAGGATGGGTGACCTCCTGGGAAGTCCTCGTGTTGCATCCCCTTTTTTGGGCGACATTTTACATGCGAACGCCACGTCACCTGATGTGATTTAAGTAAAAGTGAGAAGCAATTATGTAATATAATTTCATGTCTTCTAAATTTAGTTCCATCATTATTTACATTAATATTATTTTTTATTATTTTTAATTTTAATTTTTATTATTTTAATTTTTTGGAATTGAAAACATAATTACTATAAATAAAAAAATTATTAGTAGTAATAATAATAATTATTATAATAATATTTTATATTAATTTAATTAATTTGTATAAATTTCTGTAATTTTATAAGACTTTTTAATGTATTTTTCATGAAAATTGGTATTAATATTGATATTTTGGTTTATTCTTTATGATTGTTATGATTTTCTCATAATCCAAAAAATGTGATTCATAACGGATGCGATCATACCAGCACTAAAGCACCGGATCCCATCAGAACTCCGCAGTTATGCGTGCTTGGGCGAGAGTAGTACTAGGATGGGTGACCTCCTGGGAAGTCCTCGTGTTGCATCCCCTTTTTTGGGCGTCATTTAAATGCGAACGCCACGTCACCTGATGTGATTTAAGTAAAAGTGAGAAGCAATTATGTAATATAATTTCATGTCTTCTAAATTTAGTTCCATCATTATTTACATTAATATTATTTTTTATTATTTTTAATTTTAATTTTTATTATTTTTATTTTTTGGAATTAAAAACATAATTACTATAAATATAAAAATTATTAGTAGTAATAATAATAATAATTATAATAATATTTTATATTAATTTAATTAATTTGTATAAATTTCTGTAATTTTATAAGTCTTTTTAATGTATTTTTCATGAAAATTGGTATTAATATTGATATTTTGGTTTATTCTTTATGATTGTTATGATTTTCTCATAATCCAAAAAATGTGATTCATAACGGATGCGATCATACCAGCACTAAAGCACCGGATCCCATCAGAACTCCGCAGTTATGCGTGCTTGGGCGAGAGTAGTACTAGGATGGGTGACCTCCTGGGAAGTCCTCGTGTTGCATCCCCTTTTTTGGGCGTCATTTAAATGCGAACGCCACGTCACCTGATGTGATTTAAGTAAAAGTGAGAAGCAATTATGTAATATAATTTCATGTCTTCTAAATTTAGTTCCATCATTATTTACATTAATATTATTTTTTATTATTTTTAATTTTTATTTTTATTATTTTTATTTTTTGGAATTAAAAACATAATTACTATAAATAAAAAAAATTATTAGTAGTAATAATAATAATAATTATAATAATATTTTATATTAATTTAATTATTTTGTATAAATTTCTGTAATTTTATAAGACTTTTTAATGTATTTTTCATGAAAATTGGTATTAATATTGATATTTTGGTTTATTCTTTATGATTATTATGATTTTCTCATAATCCAAAAAATGTGATTCATAACGGATGCGATCATACCAGCACTAAAGCACCGGATCCCATCAGAACTCCGCAGTTAAGCGTGCTGGGCGAGAGTAGTACTAGGATGGGTGACCTCCTGGGAAGTCCTCGTGTTGCATCCCCTTTTTTGGGCGTCATTTTACATGCGAACGCCACGTCACCTGATGTGATTTAAGTAAAAGTGAGAAGCAATTATGTAATATAATTTCATGTCTTCTAAATTTAGTTCCATCATTATTTACATTAATATTATTTTTTATTATTTTTATTTTTAATTTTTATTATTTTTATTTTTTGGAATTGAAAACATAATTACTATAAATAAAAAAATTATTAGTAGTAATAATAATAATAATTATAATAATATTTTATATTAATTTAATTATTTTGTATAAATTTCTGTAATTTTATAAGACTTTTTAATGTATTTTTCATGAAAATTGGTATTAATATTGATATTTTGGTTTATTCTTTATGATTATTATGATTTTCTCATAATCCAAAAAATGTGATTCATAACGGATGCGATCATACCAGCACTAAAGCACCGGATCCCATCAGAACTCCGCAGTTAAGCGTGCTGGGCCAGAGTAGTACTAGGATGGGTGACCTCCTGGGAAGTCCTCGTGTTGCATCCCCTTTTTTGGGCGTCATTTTACATGCGAACGCCACGTCACCTGATGTGATTTAAGTAAAAGTGAGAAGCAATTATGTAATATAATTTCTTGTCTTCTAAATTTAGTTCCATCATTATTTACATTAATATTATTTTTTATTATTTTTAATTTTAATTTTTATTATTTTTATTTTTTGGAATTGAAAACATAATTACTATAAATAAAAAAATTATTAGTAGTAATAATAATAATAATTATAATAATATTTTATATTAATTTAATTATTTTGTATAAATTTCTGTAATTTTATAAGACTTTTTAATGTATTTTTCATGAAAATTGGTATTAATATTGATATTTTGGTTTATTCTTTTTGATTATTATGATTTACTCATAATCCAAAAAATGTGATTCATAACTGATGCGATCATACCAGCACTAAAGCACCGGATCCCATCAGAACTCCGCAGTTAAGCGTGCTTGGGCGAGAGTAGTACTAGGATGGGTGACCTCCTGGGAAGTCCTCGTGTTGCATCCCCTTTTTTGGGCGTCATTTTACATGCGAACGCCACGTCACCTGATGTGATTTAAGTAAAAGTGAGAAGCAATTATGTAATATAATTTCATGTCTTCTAAATTTAGTTCCATCATTATTTACATTAATATTATTTTTTATTATTTTTAATTTTAATTTTTATTATTTTTATTTTTTGGAATTCAAAACATAATTACTATAAATAAAAAAATTATTAGTAGTAATAATAATAATTATTATAATAATATTTTATATTAATTTAATTAATTTGTATAAATTTCTGTAATTTTATAAGACTTTTTAATGTATTTTTCATGAAAATTGGTATTAATATTGATATTTTGGTTTATTCTTTATGATTATTATGATTTTCTCATAATCCAAAAAATGTGATTCATAACGGATGCGATCATACCAGCACTAAAGCACCGGATCCCATCAGAACTCCGCAGTTAAGCGTGCTGGGCGAGAGTAGTACTAGGATGGGTGACCTCCTGGGAAGTCCTCGTGTTGCATCCCCTTTTTTGGGCGTCATTTTACATGCGAACGCCACGTCACCTGATGTGATTTAAGTAAAAGTGAGAAGCAATTATGTAATATAATTTCATGTCTTCTAAATTTAGTTCCATCATTATTTACATTAATATTATTTTTTATTATTTTTAATTTTAATTTTTATTATTTTTATTTTTTGGAATTGAAAACATAATTACTATAAATAAAAAAATTATTAGTAGTAATAATAATAATAATTATAATAATATTTTATATTAATTTAATTAATTTGTATAAATTTCTGTAATTTTATAAGACTTTTTAATGTATTTTTCATGAAAATTGGTATTAATATTGATATTTTGGTTTATTCTTTATGATTGTTATGATTTTCTCATAATCCAAAAAATGTGATTCATAACGGATGCGATCATACCAGCACTAAAGCACCGGATCCCATCAGAACTCCGCAGTTATGCGTGCTTGGGCGAGAGTAGTACTAGGATGGGTGACCTCCTGGGAAGTCCTCGTGTTGCATCCCCTTTTTTGGGCGACATTTTACATGCGAACGCCACGTCACCTGATGTGATTTAAGTAAAAGTGAGAAGCAATTATGTAATATAATTTCATGTCTTCTAAATTTAGTTCCATCATTATTTACATTAATATTATTTTTTATTATTTTTAATTTTAATTTTTATTATTTTTATTTTTTGGAATTGAAAACATAATTACTATAAATAAAAAAATTATTAGTAGTAATAATAATAATAATTATAATAATATTTTATATTAATTTAATTATTTTGTATAAATTTCTGTAATTTTATAAGACTTTTTAATGTATTTTTCATGAAAATTGGTATTAATATTGATATTTTGGTTTATTCTTTTTGATTATTATGATTTACTCATAATCCAAAAAATGTGATTCATAACTGATGCGATCATACCAGCACTAAAGCACCGGATCCCATCAGAACTCCGCAGTTAAGCGTGCTTGGGCGAGAGTAGTACTAGGATGGGTGACCTCCTGGGAAGTCCTCGTGTTGCATCCCCTTTTTTGGGCGTCATTTTACATGCGAACGCCACGTCACCTGATGTGATTTAAGTAAAAGTGAGAAGCAATTATGTAATATAATTTCATGTCTTCTAAATTTAGTTCCATCATTATTTACATTAATATTATTTTTTATTATTTTTAATTTTAATTTTTATTATTTTTATTTTTTGGAATTCAAAACATAATTACTATAAATAAAAAAATTATTAGTAGTAATAATAATAATTATTATAATAATATTTTATATTAATTTAATTAATTTGTATAAATTTCTGTAATTTTATAAGACTTTTTAATGTATTTTTCATGAAAATTGGATATTTTGGTTTATTCTTTATGATTATTATGATTTACTCATAATCCAAAAAATGTGATTCATAACGGATGCGATCATACCAGCACTAAAGCACCGGATCACCTCAGAACTCCGCAGTTAAGCGTGCTTGGGCGAGAGTAGTACTAGGACGGGTGACCTCCTGGGAAGTCCTCGTGTTGCATCCCCTTTTTTGGGCGTCATTCTACATGCGAACGCCACGTCACCTGATGTGATTTAAGTAAAAGTGAGAAGCAATTATGTAATATAATTTCATGTCTTCTAAATTTAGTTCCATCATTATTTACATTAATATTATTTTTTATTATTTTTAATTTTATTTTTTATTATTTTTATTTTTTGGAATTAAAAACATAATTGCTATAAATAAAAAAAATTATTAGTAGTAATAATAATAATAATTATAATAATATTTTATATTAATTTAATTATTTTCTATAAATTTCTGTAATTTTATAAGACTTTTTAATGTATTTTTCATGAAAATTGGTATTAATATTGATATTTTTGTTTATTCTTTATGATTATTATGATTTACTCATAATCCAAAAAATGTGATTCATAACGGATGCGATCATACCAGCACTAAAGCACCGGATCCCATCAGAACTCCGCAGTTAAGCGTGCTTGGGCGAGAGTAGTACTAGGATGGGTGACCTCCTGGGAAGTCCTCGTGTTGCATCCCCTTTTTTGGGCGTCATTTTACATGCGAACGCCACGTCACCTGATGTGATTTAAGTAAAAGTGAGAAGCAATTGTGTAATATAATTTCATGTCTTCTAAATTTAGTTCCATCATTATTTACATTAATATTATTTTTTATTATTTTTAATTTTAATTTTTATTATTTTTATTTTTTGGAATTAAAAACATAATTACTATAAATAAAAAAAATTATTAGTAGTAATAATAATAATAATTATAATAATATTTTATATTAATTTAATTATTTTGTATAAATTTCTGTAATTTTATAAGACTTTTTAATGTATTTTTCATGAAAATTGGTATTAATATTGATATTTTGGTTTATTCTTTATGATTATTATGATTTTCTCATAATCCAAAAAATGTGACTCATAACGGATGCGATCATACCAGCACTAAAGCACCGGATCCCATCAGAACTCCGCAGTCAAGCGTGCTTGGGCGAGAGTAGTACTAGGATGGGTGACCTCCTGGGAAGTCCTCGTGTTGCATCCCCTTTTTTGGGCGTCATTTTACATGCGAACGCCACGTCACCCGATGTGATTTAAGTAAAAGTGAGAAGCAATTATGTAATATAATTTCATGTCTTCTAAATTTAGTTCCATCATTATTTACATTAATATTATTTTTTATTATTTTTAATTTTAATTTTTATTATTTTTATTTTTTGGAATTAAAAACATAATTACTATAAATAAAAAAAATTATTAGTAGTAATAATAATAATAATTATAATAATATTTTATATTAATTTAATTATTTTGTATAAATTTCTGTAATTTTATAAGACTTTTTAATGTATTTTTCATGAAAATTGGTATTAATATTGATATTTTGGTTTATTCTTTATGATTATTATGATTTTCTCATAATCCAAAAAATGTGATTCATAACGGATGCGATCATACCAGCACTAAAGCACCGGATCCCATCAGAACTCCGCAGTTAAGCGTGCTTGGGCGAGAGTAGAAGGGTGACCTCCTGGGAAGTCCTCGTGTTGCATCCCCTTTTTTGCGCGTCATTTTACATGCGAACGCCACGTCACCTGATGTGATTTAAGTAAAAGTGAGAAGCAATTGTGTAATATAATTTCATGTCTTCTAAATTTAGTTCCATCATTATTTATATTAATATTATTTTTTATTATTTTTAATTTTAATTTTTATTATTTTTATTTTTTGGAATTAAAAACATAATTACTATAAATAAAAAAAATTATTAGTAGTAATAATAATAATTATTATAATAATATTTTATATTAATTTAATTATTTTGTATAAATTTCTGTAATTTTATAAGACTTTTTTATGTATTTTTCATGAAAATTGGTATTAATATTGATATTTTGGTTTATTCTTTATGATTATTATGATTTTCTCATAATCCAAAAAATGTGATTCATAACGGATGCGATCATACCAGCACTAAAGCACCGGATCCCATCAGAACTCCGCAGTTAAGCGTGCTTGGGCGAGAGTAGTACTAGGATGGGTGACCTCCTGGGAAGTCCTCGTGTTGCATCCCCTTTTTGGGGCGTCATTTTACATGCGAACGCCACGTCACCTGATGTGATTTAAGTAAAATTGAGAAGCAATTGTGTAATATAATTTCATGTCTTCTAAATTTAGTTCCATCATTATTTACATTAATATTATTTTTTATTATTTTTAATTTTAATTTTTATTATTTTTATTTTTTGGAATTAAAAACATAATTACTATAAATAAAAAAAATTATTAGTAGTAATAATAATAATAATTATAATAATATTTTATATTAATTTAATTATTTTGTATAAATTTCTGTAATTTTATAAGACTTTTTAATGTATTTTTCATGAAAATTGGTATTAATATTGATATTTTGGTTTATTCTTTATGATTATTATGATTTACTCATAATCCAAAAAATGTGATTCATAACGGATGCGATCATACCAGCACTAAAGCACCGGATCCCATCAGAACTCCGCAGTCAAGCGTGCTTGGGCGAGAGTAGTACTAGGATGGGTGACCTCCTGGGAAGTCCTCGTGTTGCATCCCCTTTTTTGGGCGTCATTTTACATGCGAACGCCACGTCACCCGATGTGATTTAAGTAAAAGTGAGAAGCAATTATGTAATATAATTTCATGTCTTCTAAATTTAGTTCCATCATTATTTACATTAATATTATTTTTTATTATTTTTAATTTTAATTTTTATTATTTTTATTTTTTGGAATTAAAAACATAATTACTATAAATAAAAAAAATTATTAGTAGTAATAATAATAATAATTATAATAATATTTTATATTAATTTAATTATTTTGTATAAATTTCTGTAATTTTATAAGACTTTTTAATGTATTTTTCATGAAAATTGGTATTAATATTGATATTTTGGTTTATTCTTTATGATTAGTATGATTTTCTCATAATCCAAAAAATGTGATTCATAACGGATGCGATCATACCAGCACTAAAGCACCGGATCCCATCAGAACTCCGCAGTGAAGCGTGCTTGGGCGAGAGTAGTACTAGGAATGGGTGACCTCCTGGGAAGTCCTCGTGTTGCATCCCCTTTTTTGGGCGTCATTTTACATGCGAACGCCACGTCACCTGATGTGATTTAAGTAAAAGTGAGAAGCAATTATGTAATATAATTTCATGTCTTCTAAATTTAGTTCCATCATTATTTACATTAATATTATTTTTTATTATTTTTAATTTTAATTTTTATTATTTTTATTTTTTGGAATTAAAAACATAATTGCTATAAATAAAAAAAATTATTAGTAGTAATAATAATAATAATTATAATAATATTTTATATTAATTTAATTATTTTGTATAAATTTCTGTAATTTTATAAGACTTTTTAATGTATTTTTCATGAAAATTGGTATTAATATTGATATTTTGGTTTATTCTTTATGATTATTATGATTTTCTCATAATCCAAAAAATGTGATTCATAACGGATGCGATCATACCAGCACTAGAGCACCGGATCCCATCAGAACACCGCAGTCAAGCGTGCTTGGGCGAGAGTAGTACTAGGATGGGTGACCTCCTGGGAAGTCCTCGTGTTGCATCCCCTTTTTTGGGCGTCATTTTACATGCGAACGCCACGTCACCTGATGTGATTTAAGTAAAAGTGAGAAGCAATTATGTAATATAATTTCATGTCTTCTAAATTTAGTTCCATCATTATTTACATTAATATTATTTTTTATTATTTTTAATTTTAATTTTTATTATTTTTATTTTTTGGAATTAAAAACATAATTACTATAAATAAAAAAAATTATTACTAGTAATAATAATAATAATTATAATAATATTTTATATTAATTTAATTATTTTGTATAAATTTCTGTAATTTTATAAGACTTTTTAATGTATTTATCATGAAAATTGGTATTAATATTGATATTTTGGTTTATTCTTTATGATTATTATGATTTTCTCATAATCCAAAAAATGTGATTCATAACGGATGCGATCATACCAGCACTAAAGCACCGGATCCAATCAGAACTCCGCAGTGAAGCGTGCTTGGGCGAGAGTAGTACTAGGATGGGTGACCTCCTGGGAAGTCCTCGTGTTGCATCCCCTTTTTTGGGCGTCATTTTACATGCGAACGCCACGTCACCTGATGTGATTTAAGTAAAAGTGAGAAGCAATTATGTAATATAATTTCATGTCTTCTAAATTTAGTTCCATCATTATTTACATTAATATTATTTTTTATTATTTTTAATTTTAATTTTTATTATTTTTATTTTTTGGAATTAAAAACATAATTACTATAAATAAAAAAATTATTAGTAGTAATAATAATAATTATTATAATAATATTTTATATTAATTTAATTATTTTGTATAAATGTCTGTAATTTTATAAGACTTTTTAATGTATTTTTCATGAAAATTGGTATTAATATTGATATTTTGGTTTATTCTTTATGATTATTATGATTTACTCATAATCCAAAAAATGTGATTCATGACTGATGCGATCATACCAGCACTAAAGCACCGGATCCCATCAGAACTCCGCAGTTAAGCGTGCTTGGGCGAGAGTAGTACTAGGATGGGTGACCTCCTGGGAAGTACTCGTGTTGCATCCCCTTTTTTGGGCGTCATTTTACATGCGAACGCCACGTCACCTGATGTGATTTAAGTAAAAGTGAGAAGCAATTATGTAATATAATTTCATGTCTTCTAAATTTAGTTCCATCATTATTTACATTAATATTATTTTTTATTATTTTTAATTTTAATTTTTATTATTTTTATTTTTTGGAATTAAAAACATAATTGCTATAAATAAAAAAAATTATTAGTAGTAATAATAATAATAATTATAATAATATTTTATATTAATTTAATTATTTTGTATAAATTTCTGTAATTTTATAAGACTTTTTAATGTATTTTTCATGAAAATTGGTATTAATATTGATATTCTGGTTTATTCTTTATGATTATTATGATTTACTCATAATCCAAAAAATGTGATTCATAACGGATGCGATCATACCAGCACTAAAGCACCGGATCCCATCAGAACTCCGCAGTTAAGCGTGCTTGGGCGAGAGTAGTACTAGGATGGGTGACCTCCTGGGAAGTCCTCGTGTTGCATCCCCTTTTTTGGGCGTCATTTTACATGCGAACGCCACGTCACCTGATGTGATTTAAGTATAAGTGAGAAGCAATTGTGTAATATAATTTCATGTCTTCTAAATTTAGTTCCATCATTATTTACATTAATATTATTTTTTATTATTTTTAATTTTAATTTTTATTATTTTTATTTTTTGGAATTGAAAACATAATTACTATAAATAAAAAAATTATTAGTAGTAATAATAATAATAATTATAATAATATTTTATATTAATTTAATTATTTTGAATAAATTTCTGTAATTTTATAAGACTTTTTAATGTATTTTTCATGAAAATTGGTATTAATATTGATATTTTGGTTTATTCTTTATGATTATTATGATTTACTCATAATCCAAAAAATGTGATTCATAACGGATGCGATCATACCAGCACTAAATCACCGGATCCCATCAGAACTCCGCAGTGAAGCGTGCTTGGGCGAGAGTAGTACTAGGATGGGTTACCTCCTGGGAAGTCCTCGTGTTGCATCCCCTTTTTTGGGCGTCATTTTACATGCGAACGCCACGTCACCTGATGTGATTTAAGTAAAAGTGAGAAGCAATTATATAATATAATTTCATGTCTTCTAAATTTAGTTCCATCATTATTTACATTAATATTATATTTTATTATTTTTAATTTTAATTTTTATTATTTTTATTTTTTGGAATTAAAAACATAATTGCTATAAATAAAAAAAATTATTAGTAGTAATAATAATAATAATTATAATAATATTTTGTATTAATTTAATTATTTTGTATAAATTTCTGTAATTTTATAAGACTTTTTAATGTATTTTTCATGAAAATTGGTATTAATATTGATATTTTGGTTTATTCTTTATGATTATTATGATTTACTCATAATCCAAAAAATGTGATTCATAACGGATGCGATCATACTAGCACTAATGCACCGGATCCGATGAGAACTCCGCAGTTAAGCGTGCATGGGCGAGAGTAGTACTAGGATGGGTGACCTCCTGGGAAGTCCTCGTGTTCCATCCCTTTTCTGGGCGTCATTTTACATGCGAACGCCACGTCACCTGATGTGATTTAAGTAAAAGTGAGAAGCAATTGTGTAATATAATTTCATGTCTTCTAAATTTAGTTCCATCATTATTTACATTAATATTATTTTTTATTATTTTTAATTTTAATTTTTATTATTTTTATTTTTTGGAATTGAAAACATAATTACTATAAATAAAAAAATTATTAGTAGTAATAATAATAATAATTATAATAATATTTTATATTAATTTAATTATTTTGTATAAATTTCTGTAATTTTATAAGACTTTTTAATGTATTTTTAATGAAAATTGGTATTAATATTGATATTTTGGTTTATTCTTTATGATTATTATGATTTACTCATAATCCAAAAAATGTGATTCATAACGGATGCGATCATACCAGCACTAAAGCACCGGATCCCATCAGAACTCCGCAGTTAAGCGTGCTTGGGCGAGAGTAGTACTAGGATGGGTGACCTCCTGGGAAGTCCTCGTGTTGCATCCCCTTTTTTGGGCGTCATTTTACATGCGAACGCCACGTCACCTGATGTGATTTAAGTAAAAGTGAGAAGCAATTATGTAATATAATTTCATGTCTTCTAAATTTAGTTCCATCATTATTTACATTAATATTATTTTTTATTATTTTTAATTTTAATTTTTATTATTTTAATTTTTTGGAATTAAAAACATAATTACTATAAATAAAAAAAATTATTAGTAGTAATAATAATAATTATTATAATAATATTTTATATTAATTTAATTATTTTGTATAAATTTCTGTAATTTTATAAGACTTTTTAATGTATTTTTCATGAAAATTGGTATTAATATTGATATTTTGGTTTATTCTTTATGATTATTATGATTTTCTCATAATCCAAAAAATGTGATTCATAACGGATGCGATCATACCAGCACTAAAGCACCGGATCCCATCAGAACTCCGCAGTTAAGCATGCTTGGGCGAGAGTAGTACTAGGATGGGTGACCTCCTGGGAAGTCCTCGTGTTGCATCCCCTTTTTTGGGCGTCATTTTACATGCGAACGCTACGTCACCTGATGTGATTTAAGTAAAAGTGAGAAGCAATTATGTAATATAATTTCATGTCTTCTAAATTTAGTTCCATCATTATTTACATTAATATTATTTTTTATTATTTTTAATTTTAATTTTTATTATATTTATTTTTTGGAATAAAAAACATAATTACTATAAATAAAAAAATTATTAGTAGTAATAATAATAATAATTATAATAATATTTTATATTAATTTAATTATTTTGTATAAATTTCTGTAATTTTATAAGACTTTTTAATGTATTTTTCATGAAAATTGGTATTAATATTGATATTTTGGTTTATTCTTTATGATTATTATGATTTACTCATAATCCAAAAAATGTGATTCATAACGGATGCGATCATACCAGCACTAAAGCACCGGATCCCATCAGAACTCCGCAGTTAAGCGTGCTTGGGCGAGAGTAGTACTAGGATGGGTGACCTCCTGGGAAGTCCCCGTGTTGCATCCCCTTTTTTGGGCGTCATTTTACATGCGAACGCCACGTCACCTGATGTGATTTAAGTAAAAGTGAGAAGCAATTATGTAATATAATTTCATGTCTTCTAAATTTAGTTCCATCATTATTTACATTAATATTATTTTTTATTATTTTTAATTTTAATTTTTATTATTTTTATTTTTTGGAATTAAAAACATAATTACTATAAATAAAAAAAATTATTAGTAGTAATAATAATAATTATTATAATAATATTTTATATTAATTTAATTATTTTGTATAAATTTCTGTAATTTTATAAGACTTTTTAATGTATTTTTCATGAAAATTGGTATTAATATTGATATTTTGGTTTATTCTTTATGATTATTATGATTTACTCATAATCCAAAAAATGTGATTCATAATGGATGCGATCATACCAGCACTAAAGCACCGGATCCCATCAGAACTCCGCAGTTAAGCGTGCTTGGGCGAGAGTAGTACTAGGATGGGTGACCTCCTGGGAAGTCCCCGTGTTGCATCCCCTTTTTTGGGCGTCATTTTACATGCGAACGCCACGTCACCTGATGTGATTTAAGTAAAAGTGAGAAGCACTTATGTAATATAATTTCATGTCTTCTAAATTTAGTTCCATCATTATTTACATTAATATTATTTTTTATTATTTTTAATTTTAATTTTTATTATTTTTATTTTTTGGAATTAAAAACATAATTACTATAAATAAAAAAAATTATTAGTAGTAATAATAATAATAATTATAATAATATTTTATATTAATTTAATTATTTTGTATAAATTTCTGTAATTTTATAAGACTTTTTAATGTATTTTTCATGAAAATTGGTATTAATATTGATATTTTGGTTTATTCTTTATGATTATTATGATTTACTCATAATCCAAAAAATGTGATTCATAATGGATGCGATCATACCAGCACTAAAGCACCGGATCCCATCAGAACTCCGCAGTTAAGTGTGCTTGGGCGAGAGTAGTACTAGGATGGGTGACCTCCTGGGAAGTCCCCGTGTTGCATCCCCTTTTTTGGGCGTCATTTTACATGCGAACGCCACGTCACCTGATGTGATTTAAGTAAAAGTGAGAAGCAATTATGTAATATAATTTCATGTCTTCTAAATTTAGTTCCATCATTATTTACATTAATATTATTTTTTATTATTTTTAATTTTAATTTTTATTATTTTTATTTTTTGGAATTGAAAACATAATTACTATAAATAAAAAAATTATTAGTAGTAATAATAATAATTATTATAATAATATTTTATATTAATTTAATTATTTTGTATAAATTTCTGTAATTTTATAAGACTTTTTAATGTATTTTTCATGAAAATTGGTATTAATATTGATATTTTTGTTTATTCTTTATGATTATTATGATTTACTCATAATCCAAAAAATGTGATTCATAACGGATGCGATCATACCAGCACGAATGCACCGGATCCCATCAGAACTCCGCAGTTAAGCGTGCTTGGGCGAGAGTAGTACTAGGATGGGTGACCTCGTGTTGCATCCCCTTTTTTGGGCGTCATTTTACATGCGAACGCCACGTCACCTGATGTGATTTAAATAAAAGTGAGAAGTAATTATGTAATATAATTTCATGTCTTCTAAATTTAGTTCCATCATTATTTACATTAATATTATTTTTTATTATTTTTAATTTTAATTTTTATTATTTTTATTTTTTGGAATTAGAAACATAATTACTATAAATAAAAAAAATTATTAGTAGTAATAATAATAATTATTATAATAATATTTTATATTAATTTAATTATTTTGTATAAATTTCTGTAATTTTATTAGACTTTTTAATGTATTTTTCATGAAAATTGGTATTAATATTGATATTTTGGTTTATTCTTTATGATTATTATGATTTACTCATAATCCAAAAAATGTGATTCATAATGGATGCGATCATACCAGCACTAAAGCACCGGATCCCATCAGAACTCCGCAGTTAAGCGTGCTTGGGCGAGAGTAGTACTAGGATGGGTGACCTCCTGGGAAGTCCCCGTGTTGCATCCCCTTTTTTGGGCGTCATTTTACATGCGAACGCCACGTCACCTGATGTGATTTAAGTAAAAGTGAGAAGCAATTATGTAATATAATTTCATGTCTTCTAAATTTAGTTCCATCATTATTTACATTAATATTATTTTTTATTATTTTTAATTTTAATTTTTATTATTTTTATTTTTTGGAATTGAAAACATAATTACTATAAATAAAAAAATTATTAGTAGTAATAGTAATAATAATTATAATAATATTTTATATTAATTTAATTATTTTGTATAAATTTCTGTATGTTTATAAGACTTTTTAATGTATTTTTCATGAAAATTGGTATTAATATTGATATTTTGGTTTATTCTTTATGATTATTATGATTTACTCATAATCCAAAAAATGTGATTCATAATGGATGCGATCATACCAGCACTAAAGCACCGGATCCCATCAGAACTCCGCAGTTAAGCGTGCTTGGGCGAGAGTAGTACTAGGATGGGTGACCTCCTGGGAAGTCCCCGTGTTGCATCCCCTTTTTTGGGCGTCATTTTACATGCGAACGCCACGTCACCTGATGTGATTTAAGTAAAAGTGAGAAGCAATTATGTAATATAATTTCATGTCTTTTAAATTTATTTCCATCTTTATTTACATTAATATTATTTTTTATTATTTTTAATTTTAATTTTTATTATTTTTATTTTTTGGAATTGAAAACATAATTACTATAAATAAAAAAATTATTAGTAGTAATAATAATAATAATTATAATAATATTTTATATTAATTTAATTATTTTGTATAAATTTCTGTAATTTTATAAGACTTTTTAATGTATTTTTCATGAAAATTGGTATTAATATTGATATTTTGGTTTATTCTTTATGATTATTATGATTTACTCATAATCCAAAAAATGTGATTCATAACTGATGCGATCATACCAGCACTAAAGCACCGGATCCCATCAGAACTCCGCAATTAAGCGTGCTTGGGCGAGAGTAGTACTAGGATGGGTAACCTCCTGGAAAGTCCTCGTGTTGCATACCCTTTTTTGGGCGTCATTTTACATGCGAACGCCACGTCACCTGATGTGATTTAAGTAAAAGTGAGAAGCAATTATGTTATATAATTTCATGTCTTCTAAAATTAGTTCCATCATTATTTACATTAATATTATTTTTTATTATTTTTAATTTTAATTTTTATTATTTTTATTTTTTGGAATTAAAAACATAATTACTATAAATAAAAAAACTATTAGTAGTAATAATAATAATAATTATAATAATATTTTATATTAATTTAATTATTTTGTATAAATTTCTGTAATTTTATAAGACTTTTTAATGTATTTTTCATGAAAATTGGTATTAATATTGATATTTTGGTTTATTCTTTATGATTATTATGATTTACTCATAATCCAAAAAATGTGATTCATAACGGATGCGATCATACCAGCACTAAAGCACCGGATCCCATCAGAACTCCGCAGTTAAGCGTGCTTGGGCGAGAGTAGTACTAGGATGGGTGACCTCCTGGGAAGTCCTCGTGTTGCATCCCCTTTTTTGGGCGTCATTTTACATGCGAACGCCACGTCACCTGATGTGATTTAAGTAAAAGTGAGAAGCAATTATGTAATATAATTTCATGTCTTTTAAATTTATTTCCATCTTTATTTACATTAATATTATTTTTTATTATTTTTAATTTTAATTTTTATTATTTTTATTTTTTGGAATTGAAAACATAATTACTATAAATAAAAAAATTATTAGTAGTAATAATAATAATAATTATAATAATATTTTATATTAATTTAATTATTTTGTATAAATTTCTGTAATTTTATAAGACTTTTTAATGTATTTTTCATGAAAATTGGTATTAATATTGATATTTTGGTTTATTCTTTATGATTATTATGATTTACTCATAATCCAAAAAATGTGATTCATAACGGATGCGATCATACCAGCACTAAAGCACCGGATCCCATCAGAACTCCGCAGTTAAGCGTGCTTGGGCGAGAGTAGTACTAGGATGGGTGACCTCCTGGGAAGTCCTCGTGTTGCATCCCCTTTTTTGGGCGTCATTTTACATGCGAACGCCACGTCACCTGATGTGATTTAAGTAAAAGTGAGAAGCAATTATGTAATATAATTTCATGTCTTCTAAATTTAGTTCCATCATTATTTACATTAATATTATTTTTTATTATTTTTAATTTTAATTTTTATTATTTTTATTTTTTGGAATTAAAAACATAATTACTATAAATAAAAAAATTATTAGTAGTAATAATAATAATAATTATAATAATATTTTATATTAATTTAATTATTTTGTATAAATTTCTGTAATTTTATAAGACTTTTTAATGTATTTTTCATGAAAATTGGTATTAATATTGATATTTTGGTTTATTCTTTATGATTATTATGATTTACTCATAATCCAAAAAATGTGATTCATAACGGATGCGATCATACCAGCACTAAAGCACCGGATCCCATCAGAACTCCGCAGTTAAGCGTGCTTGGGCGAGAGTAGTACTAGGATGGGTGACCTCCTGGGAAGTCCTCGTGTTGCATCCCCTTTTTTGGGCGTCATTTTACATGCGAACGCCACGTCACCTGATGTGATTTAAGTAAAAGTGAGAAGCAATTATGTAATATAATTTCATGTCTTCTAAATTTAGTTCCATCATTATTTACATTAATATTATTTTTTATTATTTTTAATTTTAATTTTTATTATTTTTATTTTTTGGAATTAAAAACATAATTACTATAAATAAAAAAATTATTAGTAGTAATAATAATAATAATTATAATAATATTTTATATTAATTTAATTATTTTGTATAAATTTCTGTAATTTTATAAGACTTTTTAATGTATTTTTCATGAAAATTGGTATTAATATTGATATTTTGGTTTATTCTTTATGATTATTATGATTTACTCATAATCCAAAAAATGTGATTCATAACGGATGCGATCATACCAGCACTAAAGCACCGGATCCCATCAGAACTCCGCAGTTAAGCGTGCTTGGGCGAGAGTAGTACTAGGATGGGTGACCTCCTGGGAAGTCCTCGTGTTGCATCCCCTTTTTTGGGCGTCATTTTACATGCGAACGCCACGTCACCTGATGTGATTTAAGTAAAAGTGAGAAGCAATTATGTAATATAATTTCATGTCTTCTAAATTTAGTTCCATCATTATTTACATTAATATTATTTTTTATTATTTTTAATTTTAATTTTTATTATTTTTATTTTTTGGAATTAAAAACATAATTACTATAAATAAAAAAAATTATTAGTAGTAATAATAATAATAATTATAATAATATTTTATATTAATTTCATTATTTTGTATAAATTTCTGTAATTTTATAAGACTTTTTAATGTATTTTTCATGAAAATTGGTATTAATATTGATATTTTGGTTTATTCTTTATGATTATTATGATTTTCTCATAATCCAAAAAATGTGATTCATTACGGATGCGATCATACCAGCACTAAAGCACCGGATCCCATCAGAACTCCGCAGTTAAGAGTGCTTGGGCGAGAGTAGTACTAGGATGGGTGACCTCCTGGGAAGTCCTCGTGTTGCATCCCCTTTTTTGGGCGTCATTTTACATGCGAACGCCACGTCACCTGATGTGATTTAAGTAAAAGTGAGAAGCAATTATGTAATATAATTTCATGTCTTCTAAATTTAGTTCCATCAATATTTACATTAATATTATTTTTTATTATTTTTAATTTTTATTTTTATTATTTTTATTTTTTGGAATTAAAAACATAATTACTATAAATAAAAAAATTATTAGTAGTAATAATAATAATAATTATAATAATATTTTATATTAATTTAATTATTTTGTATAAATTTCTGTAATTTTATAAGACTTTTTAATGTATTTTTCATGAAAATTGGTATTAATATTGATATTTTAGTTTATTCTTTATGATTATTATGATTTACTCATAATCCAAAAAATGTGATTCATAACGGATGCGATCATACCAGCACTAAAGCACCGGATCCCATCAGAACTCCGCAGTTAAGCGTCCTTGGGCGAGAGTAGTACTAGGATGGGTGACCTCCTGGGAAGTCCTCGTGTTGCATCCCTTTTTTTGGGCGTCATTTTACATGCGAACGCCACGTCACCTGATGTGATTTAAGTAAAAGTGAGAAGCAATTATGTAATATAATTTCATGTCTTTTAAGTTTAGTTCCATCATTATTTACATTAATATTATTTTTTATTATTTTTAATTTTAATTTTTATTATTTTTATTTTTTGGAATTAAAAACATAATTACTATAAATAAAAAAATTATTAGTAGTAATAATAATAATTATTATAATAATATTTTATATTAATTTAATTATTTTGTATAAATTTCTGTAATTTTATAAGACTTTTTAATGTATTTTTCATGAAAATTGGTATTAATATTGATATTTTGGTTTATTCTTTATGATTATTATGATTTACTCATAATCCAAAAAATGTGATTCATAACGGATGCGATCATACCAGCACTAAAGCACCGGATCCCATCAGAACTCCGCAGTTAAGCGTGCTTGGGCAAGAGTAGTACTAGGATGGGTGACCTCCTGGGAAGTCCTCGTGTTGCATCCCTTTTTTTGGGCGTCATTTTACATGCGAACGCCACGTCACCTGATGTGATTTAAGTAAAAGTGAGAAGCAATTATGTAATATAATTTCATGTCTTTTAAGTTTAGTTCCATCATTATTTACATTAATATTATTTTTTATTATTTTTAATTTTAATTTTTATTATTTTTATTTTTTGGAATTAAAAACATAATTACTATAAATAAAAAAATTATTAGTAGTAATAATAATAATTATTATAATAATATTTTATATTAATTTAATTATTTTGTATAAATTTCTGTAATTTTATAAGACTTTTTAATGTATTTTTCATGAAAATTGGTATTAATATTGATATTTTTGTTTATTCTTTATGATTATTGTGATTACTCATAATCCAAAAAATGTGATTCATAACGGATGCGATCATACCAGCACTAAAGCACCGGATCCCATCAGAACTCCGCAGTTAAGCGTGCTTGGGCGAGAGTAGTACTAGGATGGGTGACCTCCTGGGAAGTCCTCGTGTTGCATCCCCTTTTTTGGGCGTCATTTTACATGCGAACGCCACGTCACCTGATGTGATTTAAGTAAAAGTGAGAAGCAATTATGTAATATAATTTCATGTCTTCTAAATTTAGTTCCATCATTATTTACATTAATATTATTTTTTATTATTTTTAATTTTAATTTTTATTATTTTAATTTTTTGGAATTAAAAACATAATTACTATAAATAAAAAAAATTATTAGTAGTAATAATAATAATTATTATAATAATATTTTATATTAATTTAATTATTTTGTATAAATTTCTGTAATTTTATAAGACTTTTTAATGTATTTTTCATGAAAATTGGTATTAATATTGATATTTTGGTTTATTCTTTATGATTATTATGATTTACTCATAATCCAAAAAATGTGATTCATAACGGATGCGATCATACCAGCACTAAAGCACCGGATCCCATCAGAACTCCGCAGTTAAGCGTGCTTAGGCGAGAGTAGTACTAGGATGGGTGACCTCCTGGAAAGTCCTCGTGTTGCATACCCTTTTTTGGGCGTCATTTTACATGCGAACGCCACGTCACCTGATGTGATTTAAGTAAAAGTGAGAAGCAATTATGTAATATAATTTCATGTCTTCTAAATTTAGTTCCATCATTATTTACATTAATATTATTTTTTATTATTTTTAATTTTAATTTTTATTATTTTTATTTTTTGGAATTAAAAACATAATTACTATAAATAAAAAAATTATTAGTAGTAATAATAATAATAATTATAATAATATTTTATATTAATTTAATTATTTTGTATAAATTTCTGTAATTTTATAAGACTTTTTAATGTATTTTTCATGAAAATTGGTATTAATATTGATATTTTGGTTTATTCTTTATGATTATTATGATTTACTCATAATCCAAAAAATGTGATTCATAACGGATGCGATCATACCAGCACTAAAGCACCGGATCCCATCAGAACTCCGCAGTTAAGCGTGCTTGGGCGAGAGTAGTACTAGGATGGGTGACCTCCTGGGAAGTCCTCGTGTTGCATCCCCTTTTTTGGGCGTCATTTTACATGCGAACGCCACGTCACCTGATGTGATTTAAGTAAAAGTGAGAAGCAATTATGTAATATAATTTCATGTCTTCTAAATTTAGTTCCATCATTATTTACATTAATATTATTTTTTATTATTTTTAATTTTAATTTTTATTATTTTTATTTTTTGGAATTAAACACATAATTACTATAAATAAAAAAAATTATTAGTAGTAATAATAATAATTATGATAATAATATTTTATATTAATTTAATTATTTTGTATAAATTTCTGTAATTTTATAAGACTTTTTAATGTATTTTTCATGAAAATTGGTATTAATATTGATATTTTGGTTTATTCTTTATGATTATTATGATTTACTCATAATCCAAAAAATGTGATTCATAACGGATGCGATCATACCAGCACTAAAGCACCGGATCCCATCAGAACTCCGCAGTTAAGCGTGTTTGGGCGAGAGTAGTACTAGGATGGGTGACCTCCTGGGAAGTCCTCATGTTGCATCCCCTTTTTTGGGCGTCATTTTACATGCGAACGCCACCTCACCTGATGTGATTTAAGTAAAAGTGAGAAGCAATTATGTAATATAATTTCATGTCTTTTAAGTTTAGTTCCATCATTATTTACATTAATATTATTCTTTATTATTTTTAATTTTAATTTTTATTATTTTTATTTTTTGGAATTAAAAACATAATTACTATAAATAAAAAAATTATTAGTAGTAATAATAATAATTATTATAATAATATTTTATATTAATTTAATTATTTTGTATAAATTTCTGTAATTTTATAAGACTTTTTAATGTATTTCTCATGAAAATTGGTATTAATATTGATATTTTTGTTTATTCTTTATGATTATTATGATTTACTCATAATCCAAAAAATGTGATTCATAACGGATGCGATCATACCAGCACTAAAGCACCGGATCCCGTCAGAACTCCGCAGTTAAGCGTGCTTGGGCGAGAGTAGTACTAGGATGGGTGACCTCCTGGGAAGTCCTCGTGTTGCATCCCCTTTTTTGGGCGTCATTTTACATGCGGACGCCACGTCACCTGATGTGATTTAAGTAAAAGTGAGAAGCAATTATGTAATATAATTTCATGTCTTCTAAATTTAGTTCCATCATTATTTACATTAATATTATTTTTTATTATTTTTAATTTTTATTTTTATTATTTTTATTTTTTGGAATAAAAAAACATAATTACTATAAATAAAAAAAATTATTAGTAGTAATAATAATAATTATTATAATAATATTTTATATTAATTTAATTATTTTGTATAAATTTCTGTAATTTTATAAGACTTTTTAATGTATTTTTCATGAAAATTGGTATTAATATTGATATTTTGGTTTATTCTTTATGATTATTATGATTTACTCATAATCCAAAAAATGTGATTCATAACGGATGCGATCATACCAGCACTAAAGCACCGGATCCCATCAGAACTCCGCAGTTAAGCGTGCTTGGGCGAGAGTAGTACTAGGATGGGTGACCTCCAGGGAAGTCCTCGTGTTGCATCCCCTTTTTTGGGCGTCATTTTACATGCGAACGCCACGTCACCTGATGTGATTTAAGTAAAAGTGAGAAGCAATTATGTAATATAATTTCATGTCTTCTAAATTTAGTTCCATCATTATTTACATTAATATTATTTTTTATTATTTTTAATTTTAATTTTTATTATTTTTATTTTTTGGAATTAAAAACATAATTACTATAAATAAAAAAATTATTAGTAGTAATAATAATTATTATTATAATAATATTTTATATTAATTTAATTATTTTGTATAAATTTCTGTAATTTTATAAGACTTTTTAATGTATTTTTCATGAAAATTGGTATTAATATTGATATTTTGGTTTATTCTTTATGATTATTATGATTTACTCATAATCCAAAAAATGTGATTCATAACGGATGCGATCATACCAGCACTAAAGCACCGGATCCCATCAGAACTCCGCAGTTAAGCGTGCTTGGGCGAGAGTAGTACTAGGATGGGTGACCTCCTGGGAAGTCCTCGTGTTGCATCCCCTTTTTTGGGCGTCATTTTACATGCGAACGCCACGTCACCTGATGTGATTTAAGTAAAAGTGAGAAGCAATTATGTAATATAATTTCATGTCTTCTAAATTTAGTTCCATCATTATTTACATTAATATTATTTTTTATTATTTTTAATTTTAATTTTTATTATTTTTATTTTTTGGAATTAAAAACATAATTACTATAAATAAAAAAATTATTAGTAGTAATAATAATAATTATTATAATAATATTTTATATTAATTTAATTATTTTGTATAAATTTCTGTAATTTTATAAGACTTTTTAATGTATTTTTCATGAAAATTGGTATTAATATTGATATTTTGGTTTATTCTTTATGATTATTATGATTTACTCATAATCCAAAAAATGTGATTCATAACGGATGCGATCATACCAGCACTAAAGCACCGGATCCCATCAGAACTCCGCAGTTAAGCGTGCTTGGGCGAGAGTAGTACTAGGATGGGTGACCTCTTGGGAAGTCCTCGTGTTGCATCCCCTTTTTTGGGCGTCATTTTACATGCGAACGCCACGTCACCTGATGTGATTAAAGTAAAAGTGAGAAGCAATTATGTAATATAATTTCATGTCTTCTAAATTTAGTTCCATCATTATTTACATTAATATTATTTTTTATTATTTTTAATTTTAATTTTTATTATTTTTATTTTTTGGAATTAAAAACATAATTACTATAAATAAAAAAATTATTAGTAGTAATAATAATAATAATTATAATAATATTTTATATTAATTTAATTATTTTGTATAAATTTCTGTAATTTTATAAGACTTTTTAATGTATTTTTCATGAAAATTGGTATTAATATTGATATTTTGGTCTATTCTTTATGATTATTATGATTTACTCATAATCCAAAAAATGTGATTCATAACGGATGCGATCATACCAGCACTAAAGCACCGGATCCCGTCAGAACTCCGCAGTTAAGCGTGCTTGGGCGAGAGTAGTACTAGGATGGGTGACCTCTTGGGAAGTCCTCGTGTTGCATCCTTTTTTTGGGCGTCATTTTACATGCGAACGCCACGTCACCTGATGTGATTTAAGTAAAAGTGAGAAGCAATTATGTAATATAATTTCATGTCTTCTAAATTTAGTTCCATCATTATTTACATTAATATTATTTTTTATTATTTTTAATTTTAATTTTTATTATTTTTATTTTTTGGAATTAAAAACATAATTACTATAAATAAAAAAATTATTAGTAGTAATAATAATAATAATTATAATAATATTTTATATTAATTTAATTATTTTGTATAAATTTCTGTAATTTTATAAGACTTTTTAATGTATTTTTCATGAAAATTGGTATTAATATTGATATTTTGGTTTATTCTTTATGATTATTATGATTTACTCATAATCCAAAAAATGTGATTCATAACGGATGCGATCATACCAGCACTAAAGCACCGGATCCCATCAGAACTCCGCAGTTAAGCGTGCTTGGGCGAGAGTAGTACTAGGATGGGTGACCTCCTGGGAAGTCCTCGTGTTGCATCCCCTTTTTTGGGCGTCATTTTACATGCGAACGCCACGTCACCTGATGTGATTTAAGTAAAAGTGAGAAGCAATTATGTAATATAATTTCATGTCTTCTAAATTTAGTTCCATCATTATTTACATTAATATTATTTTTTATTATTTTTAATTTTAATTTTTATTATTTTTATTTTTTGGAATTAAAAACATAATTACTATAAATAAAAAAATTATTAGTAGTAATAATAATAATTATTATAATAATATTTTATATTAATTTAATTATTTTGTATAAATTTCTGTAATTTTATAAGACTTTTTAATGTATTTTTCATGAAAATTGGTATTAATATTGATATTATGGTTTATTCTTTATGATTATTATGATTTACTCATAATCCAAAAAATGTGATTCATAACGGATGCGATCATACCAGCACTAAAGCACCGGATCCCATCAGGACTCCGCAGTTATGTGTGCTTGGGCGAGAGTAGTACTAGGATGGGTGACCTCCTGGGAAGTCCTCGTGTTGCATCCCCTTTTTTGGGCGTCATTTTACATGCGAAAGCCACGTCACCTGATGTGATTTAAGTAAAAGTGAGAAGCAATTATGTAATATAATTTCATGTCTTCTAAATTTAGTTCCATCATTATTTACATTAATATTATTTTTTATTATTTTTAATTTTAATTTTTATTATTTTTATTTTTTGGAATTAAAAACATAATTACTATAAATAAAAAAATTATTAGTAGTAATAATAATAATAATTATAATAATATTTTATATTAATTTAATTATTTTGTATAAATTTCTGTAATTTTATAAGACTTTTTAATGTATTTTTAATGAAAATTGGTATTAATATTGATATTTTGGTTTATTCTTTATGATTATTATGATTTACTCATAATCCAAAAAATGTGATTCATAACGGATGCGATCATTCCAGCGCTAAAGCACCGGATCCCATCAGAACTCCGCCGTTAAGCGTGCTTGGGCGAGAGTAGTACTAGGATGGGTGACCTCCTGGGAAGTCCTCGTGTTGCATCCCCTTTTTTGGGCGTCATTTTACATGCGAACGCCACGTCACCTGATGTGATTTAAGTAAAAGTGAGAAGCAATTATGTAATATAATTTCATGTCTTCTAAATTTAGTTCCATCATTATTTACATTAATATTATTTTTTATTATTTTTAATTTTAATTTTTATTATTTTTATTTTTTGGAATTAAAAACATAATTACTATAAATAAAAAAATTAGTAGTAGTAATAATAATAATTATTAAAATAATATTTTATATTAATTTAATTATTTTGTATAAATTTCTGTAATTTTATAAGACTTTTTAATGTATTTTTCATGAAAATTGGTATTAATATTGATATTTTGGTTTATTCTTTATGATTATTATGATTTACTCATAATCCAAAAAATGTGATTCATAACGGATGCGATCATACCAGCACTAAAGCACCGGATCCCATCAGAACTCCGCAGTTAAGCGTGCTTGGGCGAGAGTAGTACTAGGATGGGTGACCTCCTGGGAAGTCCTCGTGTTGCATCCCCTTTTTTAGGCGTCATTTTACATGCGAACGCCACGTCACCTGATGTGATTTAAGTAAAAGTGAGAAGCAATTATGTAATATAATTTCATGTCTTCTAAATTTAGTTCCATCATTATTTACATTAATATTATTTTTTATTTTTTATTATTTTTAATTTTAATTTTTATTATTTTTATTTTTTGGAATTAAAAACATAATTACTATAAATAAAAAAATTACTAGTAGTAATAATAATAATTATTATAATAATATTTTATATTAATTTAATTATTTTGTATAAATTTCTGTAATTTTATAAGACTTTTTAATGTATTTTTCATGAAAATTGGTATTAATATTGATATTTTGGTTTATTCTTTATGATTATTATGATTTACTCATAATCCAAAAAATGTGATTCATAACGGATGCGATCATACCAGCACTAAAGCACCGGATCCCATCAGAACTCCGCAGTTAAGCGTGCTTGGGCGAGAGTAGTACTAGGATGGGTGACCTCTTGGGAAGTCCTTGTGTTGCATCCCCTTTTTTGGGCGTCATTTTACATGCGAACGCCACGTCACCTGATGAGATTAAAGTAAAAGTGAGAAGCAATTATGTAATATAATTTCATGTCTTCTAAATTTAGTTCCATCATTATTTACATTAATATTATTTTTTATTATTTTTAATTTTAATTTTTATTATTTTTATTTTTTGGAATTAAAAACATAATTACTATAAATAAAAAAATTATTAGTAGTAATAATAATAATAATTATAATAATATTTTATATTAATTTAATTATTTTGTATAAATTTCTGTAATTTTATAAGACTTTTTAATGTATTTTTCATGAAAATTGGTATTAATATTGATATTTTGGTCTATTCTTTATGATTATTATGATTTACTCATAATCCAAAAAATGTGATTCATAACCGATGCGATCATACCAGCACTAAAGCACCGGATCCCATCAGAACTCTGCAGTTAAGCGTGCTTGGGCGAGAGTAGTACTAGGATGGGTGACCTCTTGGGAAGTCCTCGTGTTGCATCCTTTTTTTGGGCGTCATTTTACATGCGAACGCCACGTCACCTGATGTGATTTAAGTAAAAGTGAGAAGCAATTATGTAATATAATTTCATGTCTTCTAAATTTAGTTCCATCATTATTTACATTAGTATTATTTTTTATTATTTTTAATTTTAATTTTTATTATTTTTATTTTTTGGAATTAAAAACATAATTACTATAAATAAAAAAATTATTAGTAGTAATATTAATAATAATTATAATAATATTTTATATTAATTTAATTATTTTGTATAAATTTCTGTAATTTTATAAGACTTTTTAATGTATTTTTCATGAAAATTGGTATTAATATTGATATTTTGGTTTATTCTTTATGATTATTATGATTTACTCATAATCCAAAAAATGTGATTCATAACGGATGCGATCATACCAGCACTAAAGCACCGGATCCCATCAGAACTCCGCAGTTAAGCGTGCTTGGGCGAGAGTAGTACTAGGATGGGTGACCTCCTGGGAAGTCCTCGTGTTGCATCCCCTTTTTTGGGCGTCATTTTACATGCGAACGCCACGTCACCTGATGTGATTTAAGTAAAAGTGAGAAGCAATTATGTAATATAATTTCATGTCTTCTAAATTTAGTTCCATCATTATTTACATTAATATTATTTTTTATTATTTTTAATTTTAATTTTTATTATTTTTATTTTTTGGAATTAAAAACATAATTACTATAAATAAAAAAATTATTAGTAGTAATAATAATAATTATTATAATAATATTTTATATTAATTTAATTATTTTGTATAAATTTCTATAATTTTATAAGACTTTTTAATGTATTTTTCATGAAAATTGGTATTAATATTAATATTTTGGTCTATTCTTTATGATTATTATGATTTACTCATAATCCAAAAAATGTGATTCATAAAGGATGCGATCATACCAGCACTAAAGCACCGGATCCCATCAGAACTCCGCAGTTAAGCGTGCTTGGGAGAGAGTAGTACTAGGATGGGTGACCTCCTGGGAAGTCCTCGTGTTGCATCCCCTTTTTTGCGCGTCATTTTACATGCGAACGCCACGTCACCTGATGTGATTTAAGTAAAAGTGAGAAGCAATTATGTAATATAATTTCATGTCTTCTAAATTTAGTTCCATCATTATTTACATTAATATTATTTTTTATTATTTTTAATTTTAATTTTTATTATTTTTATTTTTTGGAATTAAAAACATAATTACAATAAATAAAAAAATTATTAGTAGTAATAATAATAATAATTATAATAATATTTTATATTAATTTAATTATTTTGTATAAATTTCTGTAATTTTATAATACTTTTTAATGTATTTTTCATGAAAATTGGTATTAATATTAATATTTTGGTTTATTCTTTATGATTATTATGATTTACTCATAATCCAAAAAATGTGATTCATAACGGATGCGATCATACCAGCACTAAAGCACCGGATCCCATCAGAACTCCGCAGTTAAGCGTGCTTGGGCGAGAGTAGTACTAGGATGGGTGACCTCCTGGGAAGCCCTCGTGTTGCATCCCCTTTTTTGGGCGTCATTTTACATGCGAACGCCACGTCACCTGATGTGATTTAAGTAAAAGTGAGAAGCAATTATGTAATATAATTTCATGTCTTCTAAATTTAGTTACATCATTATTTACATTAATATTATTTTTTATTTTTTATTACTTATTATTTTTAATTTTAATTTTTATTATTCTTATTTTTTGGAATTAAAAACATAATTACTATAAATAAAAAAATTATTAGTAGTAATAATAATAATAATTATAATAGTATTTTATATTAATTTAATTATTTTGTATAAATTTCTGTAATTTTATAAGACTTTTTATTGTATTTTTCATGAAAATTGGTATTAATATTGATATTTTGGTTTATTCTTTATGATTATTATGATTTACTCATAATCCAAAAAATGTGATTCATAACGGATGCGATCATACCAGCACTAAAGCACCGGATTCCATCAGAACTCCGCAGTTAAGCGTGCTTGGGCGAGAGTAGTACTAGGATGGGTGACGTCCTGGGAAGTCCTCGTGTTGCATCCCCTTTTTTGGGCGTCATTTTACATGCGAACGCCACGTCACCTGATGTGATTTAAGTAAAACTGAGAAGCAATTATGTAATATAATTTCATGTCTTCTAAATTTAGTTCCATCATTATTTACATTAATATTATTTTTTATTATTTTTAATTTTAATTTTTATTATTTTTATTTTTTGGAATTAAAAACATAATTACTATAAATAAAAAAATTATTAGTAGTAATAATAATAATAATTATAATAATATTTTATATTAATTTAATTATTTTGTATAAATTTCTGTAATTTTATAAGACTTTTTAATGTATTTTTCATGAAAATTGGTATTAATATTGATATTTTGGTTTATTCTTTATGATTATTATGATTTACTCATAATCCAAAAAATGTGATTCATAACAGATGCGATCATACTAGCACTAAAGCACCGGATCCCATCAGAACTCCGCAGTTAAGCGTGCTTGGGCGAGAGTAGTATTAGGATGGGTGACCTCCTGGGAAGTCCTCGTGTTGCATCCCCTATTTTGGGCGTAATTTAACATGCGAACGCCACGTCACCTGATGTGATTTAAGTAAAAGTGAGAAGCAATTATGTAATATAATTTCATGTCTTCTAAATTTAGTTCCATCATTATTTACATTAATATTATTTTTTATTATTTTTAATTTTAATATTTATTATTTTTATTTTTTGGAATTAAAAACATAATTACTATAAATAAAAAAGTTATTAGTAGTAATAATAATAATAATTATAATAATATTTTATATTAATTTAATTATTTTGTATAAATTTCTGTAATTTTATAAGACTTTTTAATGTATTTTTCATGAAAATTGGTATTAATATTGATATTTTGGTTTATTCTTTATGATTATTATGATTTACTCCTAATCCAAAAAATGTAATTCATAAGGGATGCGATCATACCAGCACTAAAGCACCGGATCCCATCAGAACTCCGCAGTTAAGCGTGCTTGGGCGAGAGTAGTTCTAGGATGGGTGACCTCCTGGGAAGTCCTCGTGTTGCATCCCCTTTTTTGGGCGTCATTTTACATGCGAACGCCACGTCACCTGATGTGATTTAAGTAAAAGTGAGAAGCAATTATGTAATATAATTTCATGTCTTCTAAATTTAGTTCCATCATTATTTACATTAATATTATTTTTTATTATTTTTAATTTTAATTTTTATTATTTTTATTTTTTGGAATTAAAAACATAATTACTATAAATAAAAAAATTATTAGTAGTAATAATAATAATAATTATAATAATATTTTATATTAATTTAATTATTTTGTATAAATTTCTGTAATTTTATAAGACTTTTTAATGTATTTTTCATGAAAATTGGTATTAATATTGATATTTTGGTTTATTCTTTATGATTATTATGATTTACTCATAATCCAAAAAATGTGATTCATAACGGATGCGATCATACCAGCACTAAAGCACCGGATCCCATCAGAACTCCGCAGTTAAGCGTGCTTGGGCGAGAGTAGTTCTAGGATGGGTGACCTCCTGGGAAGTCCTCGTGTTGCATCCCCTTTTTTGGGCGTCATTTTACATGCGAACGCCACGTCACCTGATGTGATTTAAGTAAAAGTGAGAAGCAATTATGTAATATAATTTCATGTCTTCTAAATTTAGTTCAATCATTATTTACATTAATATTATTTTTTATTATTTTTAATTTTAATTTTTATTATTTTTATTTTTTGGAATTAAAAACATAATTACTATAAATAAAAAAATTATTAGTAGTAATAATAATAATTATTATAATAATATTTTATATTAATTTAATTATTTTGTATAAATTTCTGTAATTTTATAAGACTTTTTAATGTATTTTTCATGAAAATTGGTATTAATATTGATATTTTGGTTTATTTTTTATGATTATTATGATTTACTCATAATCCAAAAAATGTGATTCATAACGGATGCGATCATACCAGCACTAAAGCACCGGATCCCATCAGAACTCCGCAGTTAAGCGTGCTTGGGCGGGAGTAGTACTAGGATGGGTGACCTCCTGGGAAGTCCTCGTGTTGCATCCCCTTTTTTGGGCGTCATTTTACATGCGAACGCCACGTCATATGTTGTGATTTAAGTAAAAGTGAGAAGCAATTATGTAATAAAATTTCATGTCTTCTAAATTTAGTTCCATCATTATTTACATTAATATTATTTTTTATTATTTTTAATTTTTATTATTTTTATTTTTTGGAATTAAAAACATAATTACTATAAATAAAAAAATTATTAGTAGTAATAATAATAATAATTATAATAATATTTTATATTAATTTAATTATTTTGTATAAATTTCTGTAATTTTATAATACTTTTTAATGTATTTTTCATGAAAATTGGTATTAATATTGATATTTTGGTTTATTCTTTATGATTATTATGATTACTCATAATCCAAAAAATGTGATTCATAACGGATGCGATCATACCAGCACTAAAGCACCGGATCCCTTCAGAACTCTGCAGTTAAGCGTGCTTGGTTTAGAGTAGTACTAGGATGGGTGACCTCCTGGGAAGTCCTCGTGTTGCATCCCCTTTTTTGGGCGTCATTTTACATGCGAACGCCACGTCACCTGATGTGATTTAAGTAAAAGTGAGAAGCAATTATGTAATATAATTTCATGTCTTCTAAATTTAGTTCCATCATTATTTACATTAATATTATTTTTTATTATTTTTTATTTTAATTTTTATTATTTTTATTTTTTGGAATTAAAAACATAATTACTATAAATAAAAAAATTATTAGTAGTAATAATAATAATAATTATAATAATATTTTATATTAATTTAATTATTTTGTATAAATTTCTGTAATTTTATAAGACTTTTTAATGTATTTTTCATGAAAATTGGTATTAATATTGATATTTTGGTTTATTCTTTATGATTATTATGATTTACTCATAATCCAAAAAATGTGATTCATAACGGATGCGATCATACCAGCACTAAAGCACCGGATCCCATCAGAACTCCGCAGTTAAGCGTGCTTGGGCGAGAGTAGTTCTAGGATGGGTGACCTCCTGGGAAGTCCTCGTGTTGCATCCCCTTTTTTGGGCGTCATTTTACATGCGAACGCCACGTCACCTGATGTGATTTAAGTAAAAGTGAGAAGCAATTATGTAATATAATTTCATGTCTTCTAAATTTAGTTCAATCATTATTTACATTAATATTATTTTTTATTATTTTTAATTTTAATTTTTATTATTTTTATTTTTTGGAATTAAAAACATAATTACTATAAATAAAAAAATTATTAGTAGTAATAATAATAATTATTATAATAATATTTTATATTAATTTAATTATTTTGTATAAATTTCTGTAATTTTATAAGACTTTTTAATGTATTTTTCAGGAAAATTGGTATTAATATTGATATTTTGGTTTATTTTTTATGATTATTATGATTTACTCATAATCCAAAAAATGTGATTCATAACGGATGCGATCATACCAGCACTAAAGCACCGGATCCCATCAGAACTCCGCAGTTAAGCGTGCTTGGGCGGGAGTAGTACTAGGATGGGTGACCTCCTGGGAAGTCCTCGTGTTGCATCCCCTTTTTTGGGCGTCATTTTACATGCGAACGCCACGTCATCTGATGTGATTTAAGTAAAAGTGAGAAGCAATTATGTAATAAAATTTCATGTCTTCTAAATTTAGTTCCATCATTATTTACATTAATATTATTTTTTATTATTTTTAATTTTTATTATTTTTATTTTTTGGAATTAAAAACATAATTACTATAAATAAAAAAATTATTAGTAGTAATAATAATAATAATTATAATAATATTTTATATTAATTTAATTATTTTGTATAAATTTCTGTAATTTTATAATACTTTTTAATGTATTTTTCATGAAAATTGGTATTAATATTGATATTTTGGTTTATTCTTTATGATTATTATGATTACTCATAATCCAAAAAATGTGATTCATAACGGATGCGATCATACCAGCACTAAAGCACCGGATCCCTTCAGAACTCCGCAGTTAAGCGTGCTTGGTTTAGAGTAGTACTAGGATGGGTGACCTCCTGGGAAGTCCTCGTGTTGCATCCCCTTTTTTGGGCGTCATTTTACATGCGAACGCCACGTCACCTGATGTGATTTAAGTAAAAGTGAGAAGCAATTATGTAATATAATTTCATGTCTTCTAAATTTAGTTCCATCATTATTTACATTAATATTATTTTTTATTATTTTTAATTTTAATTTTTATTATTTTTATTTTTTGGAATTAAAAACATAATTACTATAAATAAAAAAATTATTAGTAGTAATAATAATAATAATTATAATAATATTTTATATTAATTTAATTATTTCGTATAAATTTCTGTAATTTTATAAGACTTTTTAATGTATTTTTCATGAAAATTGGTATTAATATTGATATTTTGGTTTATTCTTTATGATTATTATGATTTACTCATAATCCAAAAAATGTGATTCATAACGGATGCGATCATACCAGCACTAAAGCACCGGATCCCATCATAACTCCGCAGTTAAGCGTGCTTGGGCGAGAGTAGTACTAGGATGGGTGACCTCCTCGGAAGTCCTCGTGTTGCATCCCCTTTTTTGGGCGTCATTTTACATGCGAACGCCACGTCACCTGATGTGATTTAAGTAAAAGTGAGAAGCAATTATGTAATATAATTTCATGTCTTCTAAATTTAGTTCCATCATTATTTACATTAATATTATTTTTTATTATTTTTAATTTTAATTTTTATTATTTTTATTTTTTGGAATTAAAAACATAATTACTATAAATAAAAAAATTATTAGTAGTAATAATAATAATTATTATAATAATATTTTATATTAATTTAATTATTTTGTATAAATTTCTGTAATTTTATAAGACTTTTTAATGTATTTTTCATGAAAATTGGTATTAATATTGATATTTTGGTTTATTCTTTATGATTATTATGATTTACTCATAATCCAAAAAATGTGATTCATAACGGATGCGATCATACCAGCACTAAAGCACCGGATCCCATCATAACTCCGCAGTTAAGCGTGCTTGGGCGAGAGTAGTACTTGGATGGGTGACCTCCTGGGAAGTCCTCGTGTTGCATCCACTTTTTTGGGCGTCATTTTACATGCGAACGCCACGTCACCTGATGTGATTTAAGTAAAAGTGAGAAGCAATTATGTAATATAATTTCATGTCTTCTAAATTTAGTTCCATCATTATTTACATTAATATTATTTTTTATTATTTTTAATTTTAATTTTTATTATTTTTATTTTTTGGAATTAAAAACATAATTACTATAAATAAAAAAATTATTAGTAGTAATAATAATAATAATTATAATAATATTTTATATTAATTTAATTATTTTGTATAAATTTCTGTAATTTTATAAGACTTTTTAATGTATTTTTCATGAAAATTGGTATTAATATTGATATTTTGGTTTATTCTTTATGATTATTTTGATTTACTCATAATCCAAAAAATGTGATTCATAACGGATGCGATCATACCAGCACTAAAGCACCGGATCCCATCAGAACTCCGCAGTTAAGCGTGCTTGGGCGAGAGTAGTACTAGGATGGGTGACCTCCTGGGAAGTCCTCATGTTGCATTCCCTTTTTTGGGCGTCATTTTACATGCGAACGCCACGTCACCTGATGTGATTTAAGTAAAAGTGAGAAGCAATTATGTAATATAATTTCATGTCTTCTAAATTTACTTCCATCATAATTTACATTAATATTATTTTTTATTATTTTTAATTTTAATTTTTATTATTTTAATTTTTTGGAATTAAAAACATAATTACTATAAATAAAAAAATTATTAGTAGTAATAATAATTATTATTATAATAATATTTTATATTAATTTAATTATTTTGTATAAATTTCTGTAATTTTATAAGACTTTTTAATGTATTTTTCATGAAAATTGGTATTAATATTGATATTTTGGTTTATTCTTTATGATTATTATGATTTACTCATAATCCAAAAAATGTGATTCATAACGGATGCGATCATACCAGCACTAAAGCACCGGATCCCATCAGAACTCCGCAGTTAAGCGTGCTTGGGCGAGAGTAGTACTAAGATGAGTGACCTCCTGGGAAGTCCTCGTGTTGCATCCCCTTTTTTGGGCGTCATTTTACATGCGAACGCCACGTCACCTGATGTGATTTAAGTAAAAGTGAGAAGCAATTATGTAATATATTTTCATGTCTTCTAAATTTACTTCCATCATTATTTACATTAATATTATTTTTTATTATTTTTAATTTTAATTTTTATTATTTTTATTTTTTGGAATTAAAAACATAATTACTATAAATAAAAAAATTATTAGTAGTAATAATAATAATTATTATAATAATATTTTATATTAATTTAATTATTTTGTATAAATTTCTGTAATTTTATAAGACTTTTTAATGTATTTTTCATGAAAATTGGTATTAATATTGATATTTTGGTTTATTCTTTATGATTATTATGATTTACTCATAATCCAAAAAATGTGATTCATAACGGATGCGATCATACCAGCACTAAAGCACCGGATCCCATCAGAACTCCGCAGTTAAGCGTGCTTGGGCGAGAGTAGTACTAGGATGGGTGACCTCCTGGGAAGTCCTCGTGTTGCATCCTCTTTTTTGGGCGTCATTTTACATGCGAACGCCACGTCACCTGATGTGATTTAAGTAAAAGTGAGAAGCAATTATGTAATATAATTTCATGTCTTCTAAATTTAGTTCCATCATTATTTACATTAATATTATTTTTTATTATTTTTAATTTTAATTTTTATTATTTTTATTTTTTGGAATTAAAAACATAATTACTATAAATAAAAATATTATTAGTAGTAATAATAATAATTATTATAATAATATTTTATATTAATTTAATTATTTTGTATAAATTTCTGTAATTTTATAAGACTTTTTAATGTATTTTTCATGAAAATTGGTATTAATATTGATATTTTGGTTTATTCTTTATGATTATTATGATTTACTCATAATCCAAAAAATGTGATTCATAACGGATGCGATCATACCAGCACTAAAGCACCGGATCCCATCAGAACTCCGCAGTCAAGCGTGCTTGGGCGAGAGTAGTACTAGGATGGGTGACCTCTTGGGAAGTCCTCGTGTTGCATCCCATTTTTTTGGGCGTCATTTTACATGCGAACGCCACGTCACCTGATGTGATTTAAGTAAAAGTGAGAAGCAATTATGTAATATAATTTCATGTCTTCTAAATTTAGTTCCATCATTATTTACATTAATATTATTTTTTATTATTTTTAATTTTAATTTTTATTATTTTTATTTTTTGGAATTAAAAACATAATTACTATAAATAAAAAAATTATTAGTAGTAATAATAATAATTATTATAATAATATTTTATATTAATTTAATTATTTTGTATAAATTTCTGTAATTTTATAAGACTTTTAAATGTATTTTTCATGAAAATTGGTATTAATATTGATATTTTGGTTTATTCTTTATGATTATTATGATTTACTCATAATCCAAAAAATGTGATTCATAACGGATGCGATCATACCAGCACTAAAGCACCGGATCCCATCAGAACTCCGCAGTTAAGCGTGCTTGGGCGAGAGTAGTACTAGGATGGGTGAACTCCTGGGAAGTCCTCGTGTTGCATCCCCTTTTTTGGGCGTCATTTTACATGCGAACGCCACGTCACCTGATGTGATTTAAGTAAAAGTGAGAAGCAATTATGTAATATAATTTCATGTCTTCTAAATTTAGTTCCATCATTATTTACATTAATATTATTTTTTATTATTTTTAATTTTAATTTTTATTATTTTTATTTTTTGGAATTAAAAACATAATTACTATAAATAAAAAAATTAGTAGTAGTAATAATAATAATTATTATAATAATATTTTATATTAATTTAATTATTTTGTATAAATTTCTGTAATTTTATAAGACTTTTAAATGTATTTTTCATGAAAATTGGTATTAATATTGATATTTTGGTTTATTCTTTATGATTATTATGATTTACTCATAATCCAAAAAATGTGATTCATAACGGATGCGATCATACCAGCACTAAAGCACCGGATCCCATCAGAACTCCGCAGTTAAGCGTGCTTGGGCGAGAGTAGTACTAGGATGGGTGAACTCCTGGGAAGTCCTCGTGTTGCATCCCCTTTTTCGGGCGTCATTTTACATGCGAACGCCACGTCACCTGATGTGATTTAAGTAAAAGTGAGAAGCAATTATGTAATATAATTTCATGTCTTCTAAATTTAGTTCCATCATTATTTACATTAATATTATTTTTTATTATTTTTAATTTTAATTTTTATTATTTTTATTTTTTGGAATTAAAAACATAATTACTATAAATAAAAAAATTAGTAGTAGTAATAATAATAATTATTATAATAATATTTTATATTAATTTAATTATTTTGTATAAATTTCTGTAATTTTATAAGACTTTTAAATGTATTTTTCATGAAAATTGGTATTAATATTGATATTTTGGTTTATTCTTTATGATTATTATGATTTACTCATAATCCAAAAAATGTGATTCATAACGGATGCGATCATACCAGCACTAAAGCACCGGATCCCATCAGAACTCCGCAGTTAAGCGTGCTTGGGCGAGAGTAGTACTAGGATGGGTGAACTCCTGGGAAGTCCTCGTGTTGCATCCCCTTTTTTGGGCGTCATTTTACATGCGAACGCCACGTCACCTGATGTGATTTAAGTAAAAGTGAGAAGCAATTATGTAATATAATTTCATGTCTTCTAAATTTAGTTCCATCATTATTTACATTAATATTATTTTTTATTATTTTTAATTTTAATTTTTATTATTTTTATTTTTTGGAATTAAAAACATAATTACTATAAATAAAAAAATTAGTAGTAGTAATAATAATAATTATTATAATAATATTTTATATTAATTTAATTATTTTGTATAAATTTCTGTAATTTTATAAGACTTTTAAATGTATTTTTCATGAAAATTGGTATTAATATTGATATTTTGGTTTATTCTTTATGATTATTATGATTTACTCATAATCCAAAAAATGTGATTCATAACGGATGCGATCATACCAGCACTAAAGCACCGGATCCCATCAGAACTCCGCAGTTAAGCGTGCTTGGGCGAGAGTAGTACTAGGATGGGTGAACTCCTGGGAAGTCCTCGTGTTGCATCCCCTTTTTTGGGCGTCATTTTACATGCGAACGCCACGTCACCTGATGTGATTTAAGTAAAAGTGAGAAGCAATTATGTAATATAATTTCATGTCTTCTAAATTTAGTTCCATCATTATTTACATTAATATTATTTTTTATTATTTTTAATTTTAATTTTTATTATTTTTATTTTTTGGAATTAAAAACATAATTACTATAAATAAAAAAATTAGTAGTAGTAATAATAATAATTATTATAATAATATTTTATATTAATTTAATTATTTTGTATAAATTTCTGTAATTTTATAAGACTTTTAAATGTATTTTTCATGAAAATTGGTATTAATATTGATATTTTGGTTTATTCTTTATGATTATTATGATTTACTCATAATCCAAAAAATGTGATTCATAACGGATGCGATCATACCAGCACTAAAGCACCGGATCCCATCAGAACTCCGCAGTTAAGCGTGCTTGGGCGAGAGTAGTACTAGGATGGGTGAACTCCTGGGAAGTCCTCGTGTTGCATCCCCTTTTTCGGGCGTCATTTTACATGCGAACGCCACGTCACCTGATGTGATTTAAGTAAAAGTGAGAAGCAATTATGTAATATAATTTCATGTCTTCTAAATTTAGTTCCATCATTATTTACATTAATATTATTTTTTATTATTTTTAATTTTAATTTTTATTATTTTTATTTTTTGGAATTAAAAACATAATTACTATAAATAAAAAAATTAGTAGTAGTAATAATAATAATTATTATAATAATATTTTATATTAATTTAATTATTTTGTATAAATTTCTGTAATTTTATAAGACTTTTAAATGTATTTTTCATGAAAATTGGTATTAATATTGATATTTTGGTTTATTCTTTATGATTATTATGATTTACTCATAATCCAAAAAATGTGATTCATAACGGATGCGATCATACCAGCACTAAAGCACCGGATCCCATCAGAACTCCGCAGTTAAGCGTGCTTGGGCGAGAGTAGTACTAGGATGGGTGAACTCCTGGGAAGTCCTCGTGTTGCATCCCCTTTTTTGGGCGTCATTTTACATGCGAACGCCACGTCACCTGATGTGATTTAAGTAAAAGTGAGAAGCAATTATGTAATATAATTTCATGTCTTCTAAATTTAGTTCCATCATTATTTACATTAATATTATTTTTTATTATTTTTAATTTTAATTTTTATTATTTTTATTTTTTGGAATTAAAAACATAATTACTATAAATAAAAAAATTAGTAGTAGTAATAATAATAATTATTATAATAATATTTTATATTAATTTAATTATTTTGTATAAATTTCTGTAATTTTATAAGACTTTTAAATGTATTTTTCATGAAAATTGGTATTAATATTGATATTTTGGTTTATTCTTTATGATTATTATGATTTACTCATAATCCAAAAAATGTGATTCATAACGGATGCGATCATACCAGCACTAAAGCACCGGATCCCATCAGAACTCCGCAGTTAAGCGTGCTTGGGCGAGAGTAGTACTAGGATGGGTGAACTCCTGGGAAGTCCTCGTGTTGCATCCCCTTTTTCGGGCGTCATTTTACATGCGAACGCCACGTCACCTGATGTGATTTAAGTAAAAGTGAGAAGCAATTATGTAATATAATTTCATGTCTTCTAAATTTAGTTCCATCATTATTTACATTAATATTATTTTTTATTATTTTTAATTTTAATTTTTATTATTTTTATTTTTTGGAATTAAAAACATAATTACTATAAATAAAAAAATTAGTAGTAGTAATAATAATAATTATTATAATAATATTTTATATTAATTTAATTATTTTGTATAAATTTCTGTAATTTTATAAGACTTTTAAATGTATTTTTCATGAAAATTGGTATTAATATTGATATTTTGGTTTATTCTTTATGATTATTATGATTTACTCATAATCCAAAAAATGTGATTCATAACGGATGCGATCATACCAGCACTAAAGCACCGGATCCCATCAGAACTCCGCAGTTAAGCGTGCTTGGGCGAGAGTAGTACTAGGATGGGTGACCTCCTGGGAAGTCCTCGTGTTGCATCCCCTTTTTTGGGCGTCATTTTACATGCGAACGCCACGTCACCTGATGTGATTTAAGTAAAAGTGAGAAGCAATTATGTAATATAATTTCATGTCTTCTACATTTAGTTCCATCATTATTTACATTAATATTATTTTTTATTATTTTTAATTTTAATTTTTATTATTTTTATTTTTTGGAATTAAAAACATAATTACTATAAATAAAAATATTATTAGTAGTAATAATAATAATTATTATAATAATATTTTATATTAATTTAATTATTTTGTATAAATTTCTGTAATTTTATAAGACTTTTTAATGTATTTTTCATGAAAATTGGTATTAATATTGATATTTTGGTTTATTCTTTATGATTATTATGATTTACTCATAATCCAAAAAATGTGATTCATAACGGATGCGATCATACCAGCACTAAAGCACCGGATCCCATCAGAACTCCGCAGTTAAGCGTGCTTGGGCGAGAGTAGTACTAGGATGGGTGACCTCCTGGGAAGTCCTCGTGTTGCATTCCCTTTTTTGGGCGTCATTTTACATGCGAACGCCACGTCACCTGATGTGATTTAAGTAAAAGTGAGAAGCAATTATGTAATATAATTTCATGTCTTCTAAATTTAGTTCCATCATTATTTACATTAATATTATTTTTTATTATTTTTAATTTTAATTTTTATTATTTTTATTTTTTGGAATTAAAAACATAATTACTATAAATAAAAAAATTATTAGTAGTAATAATAATAATTATTATAATAATATTTTATATTAATTTAATTATTTTGTATAAATTTCTGTAATTTTATAAGACTTTTAAATGTATTTTTCATGAAAATTGGTATTAATATTGATATTTTGGTTTATTCTTTATGATTATTATGATTTACTCATAATCCAAAAAATGTGATTCATAACGGATGCGATCATACCAGCACTAAAGCACCGGATCCCATCAGAACTCCGCAGTTAAGTGTGCTTGGGCGAGAGTAGTACTAGGATGGGTGACCTCCTGGGAAGTCCTCGTGTTGCATCCCCTTTTTTGGGCGTCATTTTACATGCGAACGCCACGTCACCTGATGTGATTTAAGTAAAAGTGAGAAGCAATTATGTAATATAATTTCATGTCTTCTAAATTTAGTTCCATCATTATTTACATTAATATTATTTTTTATTATTTTTAATTTTAATTTCTATTATTTTTATTTTTTGGAATTAAAAACATAATTACTATAAATAAAAAAATTAGTAGTAGTAATAATAATAATTATTATAATAATATTTTATATTAATTTAATTATTTTGTATAAATTTCTGTAATTTTATAAGACTTTTAAATGTATTTTTCATGAAAATTGGTATTAATATTGATATTTTGGTTTATTCTTTATGATTATTATGATTTACTCATAATCCAAAAAATGTGATTCATAACGGATGCGATCATACCAGCACTAAAGCACCGGATCCCATCAGAACTCCGCAGTTAAGCGTGCTTGGGCGAGAGTAGTACTAGGATGGGTGACCTCCTGGGAAGTCCTCGTGTTGCATCCCTTTTTTTGGGCGTCATTTTACATGCGAACGCCACGTCACCTGATGTGATTTAAGTAAAAGTGAGAAGCAATTATGTAATATAATTTCATGTCTTCTACATTTAGTTCCATCATTATTTACATTAATATTATTTTTTATTATTTTTAATTTTAATTTTTATTATTTTAATTTTTTGGAATTAAAAACATAATTACTATAAATAAAAAAATTATTAGTAGTAATAATAATTATTATTATAATAATATTTTATATTAATTTAATTATTTTGTATAAATTTCTGTAATTTTATAAGACTTTTAAATGTATTTTTCATGAAAATTGGTATTAATATTGATATTTTGGTTTATTCTTTATGATTATTATGATTTACTCATAATCCAAAAAATGTGATTCATAACGGATGCGATCATACCAGCACTAAAGCATCGGATCCCATCAGAACTCCGCAGTTAAGCGTGCTTGGGCGAGAGTAGTACTAGGATGGGTGACCTCCTGGGAAGTCCTCGTGTTGCATCCCCTTTTTTGGGCGTCATTTTACATGCGAACGCCACGTCACCTGATGTGATTTAAGTAAAAGTGAGAAGCAATTATGTAATATAATTTCATGTCTTCTAAATTTAGTTCCATCATTATTTACATTAATATTATTTTTTATTATTTTTAATTTTAATTTTTATTATTTTTATTTTTTGGAATTAAAAACCTAATTACTATAAATAAAAATATTATTAGTAGTAATAATAATAATTATTATAATAAAATTTTATATTAATTTAATTATTTTGTATAAATTTCTGTAATTTTATAAGACTTTTTAATGTATTTTTCATGAAAATTGGTATTAATATTGATATTTTGGTTTATTCTTTATGATTATTATGATTTACTCATAATCCAAAAAATGTGATTCATAACGGATGCGATCATACCAGCACTAAAGCACCGGATTCCATCAGAACTCCGCAGTTAAGCGTGCTTGGGCGAGAGTAGTACTAGGATGGGTGACCTCCTGGGAAGTCCTCGTGTTGCATCCCTTTTTTTGGGCGTCATTTTACATGCGAACGCCACGTCACCTGATGTGATTTAAGTAAAAGTGAGAAGCAATTATGTAATATAATTTCATGTCTTCTAAATTTAGTTCCATCATTATTTACATTAATATTATTTTTTATTATTTTTAATTTTAATTTTTATTATTTTAATTTTTTGGAATTAAAAACATAATTACTATAAATAAAAAAATTATTAGTAGTAATAATAATAATTATTATAATAATATTTTATATTAATTTAATTATTTTGTATAAATTTCTGTAATTTTATAAGACTTTTAAATGTATTTTTCATGAAAATTGGTATTAATATTGATATTTTGGTTTATTCTTTATGATTATTATGATTTACTCATAATCCAAAAAATGTGATTCATAACGGATGCGATCATACCAGCACTAAAGCACCGGATCCCATCAGAACTCCGCAGTTAAGCGTGCTTGGGCGAGAGTATTACTAGGATGGGTGACCTCCTGGGAAGTCCTCGTGTTGCATCTCCTTTTTTGGGCGTCATTTTACATGCGAACGCCACGTCACCTGATGTGATTTAAGTAAAAGTGAGAAGCAATTATGTAATATAATTTCATGTCTTCTAAATTTAGTTCCATCATTATTTACATTAATATTATTTTTTATTATTTTTAATTTTAATTTTTATTATTTTTATTTTTTGGAATTAAAAATATAATTACTGTAAATAAGATAAATAAAAAAATTATTAGTAGTAATAATAATTATTATTATAATAATATTTTATATTAATTTAATTATTTTGTATACATTTCTGTAATTTTATAAGACTTTTTGATGTATTTTTCATTAAAATTGGTATTAATATTGATATTTTGGTTTATTCTTTATGATTATTGTGATTTACTCATAATCCAATAAATGTGATTCATAACGGATGCGATCATACCAGCACTAAAGCACCGGATCCCATCAGAACTCCGCAGTTAAGCGTGCTTGGGCGAGAGTTGTAATAGGATGGGTGTCCTCCTGGGAAGTCCTCGTGTTGCATCCCCTTTTTTGGGCGTCATTTTACATGCGAATGCCACGTCACCTGATGTTATTTAAGTAAAAGTGAGAAGCAATTATGGAATATAATTTCATGTCTTCTAAATTTAGTTCCATCATTATTTACATTAATATTAATTTTTATTATTTTTAATTTTAATTTTAATTATTTTTATTTTTTGGAATTAAAAACATAATTACTATAAATAAGATAAATAAAAAAATTATTAGTAGTAATAATAATAATTATTATAATAATATTTTATATTAATTTAATTATTTTGTATAAATTTCTGTAATTTTATAAAATTTTTTAATGTATTTTCATAAAAATTGGTATTAATATTGATATTTTGGTTTATTCTTTATGATTATTATGATTTACTGATAATCCAAAAAATGTGATTCATAACGAATGCGATCATACCAGTGCTAAAGCACCGGATCCCATCAGAACTCCATAGTTAAGCGTGCTTGGGCGAGAGTAGTACTAGGATGGGTGATCTCCTGGGAAGTCCTCGTGTTGCATCCCTTTTTTTGGGCGTCATTTTACATGCGAATGCCACGTCACCTGATGTGATTTAAGTAAAAGTGAGAAGCAATTATGGAATATAATTTCATGTCTTCTAAATTTAGTTCCATCATTATTTACATTAATATTATTTTTTATTATTTTTAATATTAATTTTTAATATTTTTATTTTTTTGAATTGAAAACATAATTACTATAAATAAGATAAATAAAAAAATTATTAGTAGTAATAATAATAATTATTATAATAATATTTTATATTAATTTAATTATTTTGTACAAATTTCTGTAATTTTATAAGGCTTTTTAATGTATTTTTCATTAAAGTAGGTATTAATATTTATATTTTGGTTTATTCTTTATGATTATTATGATTTACTCATAATCCAAAAAATGTGATTCATAACGGATGCGATCATACCAGCACTAAAGCACCGGATCCCATCAGAACTCCGCAGTTAAGCGTTTTTGGGCGAGAGTAGTACTAGGATGGGTGACCTCCTGGGAAGTCCTCGTGTTGCATCCCCTTTTTTGGGCGTCATTTTACATGCGAATGCCACGTCACCTGATGTGATTTAAGTAAAAGTGAGAGGCAATTATGGAATATAATTTCGTGTCTTCTAAATTTAGTTCCATCATTATTTACATTAATATTATTTTTTATTATTTTTAATATTAATTTTTAATATTTTTATTTTTTGGAATTAAAAACATAATCACTATAAATAAGATAAATAAAAAAATTATTAGTAGTAATAATAATAATTATTATAATAATATTTTATATTAATTTAATTATTGTGTATAAATTTCTATAATTTTGTAAGACTTTTTAATGTATTTTTCATTAAAATTGGTATTAATATTGATATTTTGGTGTATTCTTTATGATTATTATGATTTACTCATAATCCAAAAAATATGACCTCCTGGGAAGTCCTCGTGTTGCATCCCCTTTTTTGGGCGTCATTTTACATGCGAATGCCACGTCACCTGATGTGATTTAAGTAAAAGTGAGAAGCAATTATGGAATATAATTTCGTGTCTTCTAAATTTAGTTCCATCATTATTTACATTAATATTATTTTTTATTATTTTTAATTTTTATTTTTATTATTTTTATTTTTTGGAATTAAAAACATAATTACTATAAATGAGATAAATAAAAAAATTATTAGTAGTAATAATAATAATTATTATAATAATATTTTATATTAATTTAATTATTTTGTATAAATTTCTGTAATTTTATAAAATTTTTTAATGTATTTTCATAAAAATTGGTATTAATATTGATATTTTGGTTTATTCTTTATGATTATTATGATTTACTGATAATCCAAAAAATGTGATTCATAACGAATGCGATCATACCAGTGCTAAAGCACCGGATCCCATCAGAACTCCATAGTTAAGCGTGCTTGGGCGAGAGTAGTACTAGGATGGGTGACCTCCTGGGAAGTCCTCGTGTTGCATCCCTTTTTTTGGGCGTCATTTTACATGCGAATGCCACGTCACCTGATGTGATTTAAGTAAAAGTGAGAAGCAATTATGGAATATAATTTCATGTCTTCTAAATTTAGTTCCATCATTATTTACATTAATATTATTTTTTATTATTTTTAATATTAATTTTTAATATTTTTATTTTTTTGAATTGAAAACATAATTACTATAAATAAGATAAATAAAAAAATTATTAGTAGTAATAATAATAATTATTATAATAATATTTTATATTAATTTAATTATTTTGTACAAATTTCTGTAATTTTATAAGGCTTTTTAATGTATTTTTCATTAAAGTAGGTATTAATATTTATATTTTGGTTTATTCTTTATGATTATTATGATTTACTCATAATCCAAAAAATGTGATTCATAACGGATGCGATCATACCAGCACTAAAGCACCGGATCCCATCAGAACTCCGCAGTTAAGCGTTTTTGGGCGAGAGTAGTACTAGGATGGGTGACCTCCTGGGAAGTCCTCGTGTTGCATCCCCTTTTTTGGGCGTCATTTTACATGCGAATGCCACGTCACCTGATGTGATTTAAGTAAAAGTGAGAAGCAATTATGGAATACAATTTCGTGTCTTCTAAATTTAGTTCCATCATTATTTACATTAATATTATTTTTTATTATTTTTAATATTAATTTTTAATATTTTTATTTTTTGGAATTAAAAACATAATTACTATAAATAAGATAAATAAAAAAATTATTAGTAGTAATAATAATAATTATTATAATAATATTTTATATTAATTTAATTTTTGTGTATAAATTTCTGTAATTTTGTAAGACTTTTTAATGTATTTTTCATTAAAATTGGTATTAATATTGATATTTTGGTGTATTCTTTATGATTATTATGATTTACTCATAATCCAAAAAATATGACCTCCTGGGAAGTCCTCGTGTTGCATCCCCTTTTTTGGGCGTCATTTTACATGCGAATGCCACGTCACCTGATGTGATTTAAGTAAAAGTGAGAAGCAATTATGGAATATAATTTCGTGTCTTCTAAATTTAGTTCCATCATTATTTACATTAATATTATTTTTTATTATTTTTAATTTTTATTTTTATTATTTTTATTTTTTGGAATTAAAAACATAATTACTATAAATGAGATAAATAAAAAAATTATTAGTAGTAATAATAATAATTATTATAATAATATTTTATATTAATTTAATTATTTTGTATAAATTTCTTTAATTTTGTAGGACTTTTTAATGTATTTTTCATTAAAATTGGTATTAATATTGATATTTTAGTTTATTCTTTATGATTATTATGATTTACTCATAATCCAAAAAATGTGATTCATAACGGATGCGATCATACCAGCACTAAAGCACCGGATACCATCAGAACTCCGCAGTTAAGCGTGCTTGGGCGAGAGTGGTACTAGGATGGGTTGACCTCCTGGGAAGTCCTCGTGTTGCAACCCCTTTTTTGCGCGTCATTTTACATGCGAATGCCACGTCTCCTGATGTGATTTAAGTAAAAGTGAGAAGCAATTATGGAATATAATTTCAAGTCTTCTAAATTTAGTTCCATCATTATTTACATTAATATTATTTTTTATTATTTTTAATTTTAATTTTTATTATTTTTATTTTTTGGAATTAAAAATATAATTACTGTAAATAAGATAAATAAAAAAATTATTAGTAGTAATAATAATTATTATTATAATAATATTTTATATTAATTTAATTATTTTGTATACATTTCTGTAATTTTATAAGACTTTTTAATGTATTTTTCATTAAAATTGGTATTAATATTGATATTTTGGTTTATTCTTTATGATTATTATGATTTACTCATAATCCAATAAATGTGATTCATAACGGATGCGATCATACCAGCACTAAAGCACCGGATCCAATCAGAACTCCGCAGTTAAGCGTGCTTGGGCGAGAGTTGTAATAGGATGGGTGCCTCCTGGGAAGTCCTCATGTTGCATCCCCTTTTTTGGGCGTCATTTTACATGCGAATGCCACGTCACCTGATGTTATTTAAGTAAAAGTGAGAAGCAATTATGGAATATAATTTCATGTCTTCTAAATTTAGTTCCATCATTATTTACATTAATATTAATTTTTATTATTTTTAATTTTAATTTTTAATATTTTTATTTTTTTGAATTGAAAACATAATTACTATAAATAAGATAAATAAAAAAATTATTAGTAGTAATAATAATAATTATTATAATAATATTTTATATTAATTTAATTATTTTGTACAAATTTCTGTAATTTTATAAGCCTTTTTATTGTATTTTTCATTAAAATAGGTATTAATATTTATATTTTGGTTTATTCTTTATGATTATTATGATTTACTCATAATCCAAAAAATGTGATTCATAACGGATGCGATCATACCGGCACTAAAGCACCGGATCCCATCAGAACTCCGCAGTTAAGCGTTCTTGGGCGAGAGTAGTACTAGGATGGGTGACCTCCTGGGAAGTCCTCGTGTTGCATCCCCTTTTTTGGGCGTCATTTTACATGCGAATGCCACGTCACCTGATGTGATTTAAGTAAAAGTGAGAAGCAATTATGGAATATAATTTCAAGTCTTCTAAATTTAGTTCCATCATTATTTACATTAATATTATTTTTTATTATTTTTAATTTTAATTTTTATTATTTTTATTTTTTGGAATTAAAAATATAATTACTGTAAATAAGATAAATAAAAAAATTATTAGTAGTAATAATAATTATTATTATAATAATATTTTATATTAATTTAATTATTTTGTATACATTTCTGTAATTTTATAAGACTTTTTAATGTATTTTTCATTAAAATTGGTATTAATATTGATATTTTGGTTTATTTTTTATGATTATTATGATTTACTCATAATCCAATAAATGTGATTCATAACGGATGCGATCATACCAGCACTAAAGCACCGGATCCAATCAGAACTCCGCAGTTAAGCGTGCTTGGGCGAGAGTTGTAATAGGATGGGTGTCCTCCTGGGAAGTCCTCGTGTTGCATCCCCTTTTTTGGGCGTCATTTTACATGCGAATGCCACGTCACCTGATGTGATTTAAGTAAAAGTGAGAAGCAATTATGGAATATAATTTCAAGTCTTCTAAATTTAGTTCCATCATTATTTACATTAATATTATTTTTTATTATTTTTAATTTTAATTTTTATTATTTTAATTTTTTGAAATTAAAAATATAATTACTGTAAATAAGATAAATAAAAAAATTATTAGTAGTAATAATAATTATTATTATAATAATATTTTATATTAATTTAATTATTTTGTATACATTTCTATAATTTTATAAGACTTTTTAATGTATTTTTCATTAAAATTGGTATTAATATTGATATTTTGGTTTATTCTTTATGATTATTATGATTTACTCATAATCCAAAAAGTGTGATTCATAACGGATGCGATCATACCAGCACTAAAGCACCGGATCCCATCAGAACTCCGAAGTTAAGCGTGCTTGGGCGTGAGTAGTACTAGGATGGGTGACCTCCTGGGAAGTCCTCGTGTTGCATCCCCTTTTTTGGGCGTCATTTTACATGCGAATGCCACGTCACCTGATGTGATTTAAGTAAAAGTGAGAAGCAATTATGGAATATAATTTCATGTCTTTTAAATTTAGTTCCATCATTATTTACATTAATATTATTTTTTATTATTTTTAATTTTAATTTTTATTATTTTTATTTTTTGGAATTAAAAACATAATTACTATAAATGAGATAAATAAAAAAATTATTAGTAGTAATAATAATAATTATTATAATAATATTTTATATTAATTTAATTATTTTGTATAAATTTCTTTAATTTTATAGGACTTTTTAATGTATTTTTCATTAAAATTGGTATTAATATTGATATTTTAGTTTATTCTATATGATTATTATGATTTACTCATAATCCAAAAAATGTGATTCATAACGGATGCGATCATACCAGCACTAAAGCACCGGATACCATCAGAACTCCGCAGTTAAGCGTGCTTGGGCGAGAGTGGTACTAGGATGGGTTGACCTCCTGGGAAGTCCTCGTGTTGCATCCCCTTTTTTGCGCGTCATTTTACATGCGAATGCCACGTCTCCTGATGTGATTTAAGTAAAAGTGAGAAGGAATTATGGAATATAATTTCAAGTCTTCTAAATTTAGTTCCATCATTATTTACATTAATATTATTTTTTATTATTTTTAATTTTAATTTTTATTATTTTTATTTTTTGGAATTAAAAATATAATTACTGTAAATAAGATAAATAAAAAAATTATTAGTAGTAATAATAATTATTATTATAATAATATTTTATATTAATTTAATTATTTTGTATACATTTCTGTAATTTTATAAGACTTTTTAATGTATTTTTCATTAAAATTGGTATTAATATTGATATTTTGGTTTATTCTTTATGATTATTATGATTTACTCATAATCCAATAAATGTGATTCATAACGGATGCGATCATACCAGCACTAAAGCACCGGATCCAATCAGAACTCCGCAGTTAAGCGTGCTTGGGCGAGAGTTGTAATAGGATGGGTGCCTCCTGGGAAGTCCTCATGTTGCATCCCCTTTTTTGGGCGTCATTTTACATGCGAATGCCACGTCACCTGATGTTATTTAAGTAAAAGTGAGAAGCAATTATGGAATATAATTTCATGTCTTCTAAATTTAGTTCCATCATTATTTACATTAATATTAATTTTTATTATTTTTAATTTTAATTTTTAATATTTTTATTTTTTTGAATTGAAAACATAATTACTATAAATAAGATAAATAAAAAAATTATTAGTAGTAATAATAATAATTATTATAATAATATTTTATATTAATTTAATTATTTTGTACAAATTTCTGTAATTTTATAAGACTTTTTATTGTATTTTTCATTAAAATAGGTATTAATATTTATATTTTGGTTTATTCTTTATGATTATTATGATTTACTCATAATCCAAAAAATGTGATTCATAACGGATGCGATCATACCGGCACTAAAGCACCGGATTCCATCAGAACTCCGCAGTTAAGCGTTCTTGGGCGAGAGTAGTACTAGGATGGGTGACCTCCTGGGAAGTCCTCGTGTTGCATCCCCTTTTTTGGGCGTCATTTTACATGCGAATGCCACGTCACCTGATGTGATTTAAGTAAAAGTGAGAAGCAATTATGGAATATAATTTCAAGTCTTCTAAATTTAGTTCCATCATTATTTACATTAATATTATTTTTTATTATTTTTAATTTTAATTTTTATTATTTTTATTTTTTGGAATTAAAAATATAATTACTGTAAATAAGATAAATAAAAAAATTATTAGTAGTAATAATAATAATTATTATAATAATATTTTATATTAATTTAATTATTTTGTATACATTTCTGTAATTTTATAAGACTTTTTAATGTATTTTTCATTAAAATTGGTATTAATATTGATATTTTGGTTTATTCTTTATGATTATTATGATTTACTCATAATCCAATAAATGTGATTCATAACGGATGCGATCATACCAGCACTAAAGCACCGGATCCCATCAGAACTCCGCAGTTAAGCGTGCTTGGGCGAGAGTTGTAATAGGATGGGTGTCCTCCTGGGAAGTCCTCGTGTTGCATCCCCTTTTTTGGGCGTCATTTTACATGCGAATGCCACGTCACCTGATGTGATTTAAGTAAAAGTGAGAAGCAATTATGGAATATAATTTCAAGTCTTCTAAATTTAGTTCCATCATTATTTACATTAATATTATTTTTTATTATTTTTAATTTTAATTTTTATTATTTTTATTTTTTGAAATTAAAAATATAATTACTGTAAATAAGATAAATAAAAAAATTATTAGTAGTAATAATAATTATTATTATAATAATATTTTATATTAATTTAATTATTTTGTATACATTTCTGTAATTTTATAAGACTTTTTAATGTATTTTTCATTAAAATTGGTATTAATATTGATATTTTGGTTTATTCTTTATGATTATTATGATTTACTCATAATCCAATAAATGTGATTCATAACGGATGCGATCATACCAGCACTAAAGCACCGGATCCCATCAGAACTCCGCAGTTAAGCGTGCTTGGGCGAGAGTTGTAATAGGATGGGTGTCCTCCTGGGAAGTCCTCGTGTTGCATCCCCTTTTTTGGGCGTCATTTTACATGCGAATGCCACGTCACCTGATGTTATTTAAGTAAAAGTGAGAAGCAATTATGGAATATAATTTCATGTCTTCTAAATTTAGTTCCATCATTATTTACATTAATATTAATTTTTATTATTTTTAATTTTAATTTTTATTATTTTTATTTTTTGGAATTAAAAACATAATTACTATAAATAAGATAAATAAAAAAATTATTAGTAGTAATAATAATAATTATTATAATAATATTTTATATTAATTTAATTATTTTGTATAAATTTCTGTAATTTTATAAGACTTTTTAATGTATTTTTCATTAAAATTGGTATTAATATTGATATTTTGGTTTATTCTTTATGATTATTATGATTTACTCATAATCCAAAAAGTGTGATTCATAACGGATGCGATCATACCAGCACTAAAGCACCGGATACCATCAGAACTCCGCAGTTAAGCGTGCTTGGGCGAGAGTGGTACTAGGATGGGTTGACCTCCTGGGAAGTCCTCGTGTTGCATCCCTTTTTTGGGCGTCATTTTACATGCGAATGCCACGTCACCTGATGTGATTTAAGTAAAAGTGAGAAGCAATTATGGAATATAATTTCAAGTCTTCTAAATTTAGTTCCATCATTATTTACATTAATATTATTTTTTATTATTTTTAATTTTAATTTTTATTATTTTTATTTTTTGGAATTAAAAATATAATTACTGTAAATAAGATAAATAAAAAAATTATTAGTAGTAATAATAATTATTATTATAATAATATTTTATATTAATTTAATTATTTTGTATACATTTCTGTAATTTTATAAGACTTTTTAATGTATTTTTCATTAAAATTGGTATTAATATTGATATTTTGGTTTATTCTTTATGATTATTATGATTTACTCATAATGCAATAAATGTGATTCATAACGGATGCGATCATACCAGCACTAAAGCACCGGATCCCATCAGAACTCCGCAGTTAAGCGTGCTTGGGCGAGAGTTCTAATAGGATGGGTGTCCTCCTGGGAAGTCCTCGTGTTGCATCCCCTTTTTTGGGCGTCATTTTACATGCGAATGCCACGTCACCTGATGTTATTTAAGTAAAAGTGAGAAGCAATTATGGAATATAATTTCATGTCATCTAAATTTAGTTCCATCATTATTTACATTAATATTATTTTTTATTATTTTTAATTTTAATTTTTATTATTTTTATTTTTTGGAATTAAAAACATAATTACTATAAATGAGATAAATAAAAAAATTATTAGTAGTAATAATAATAATTATTATAATAATATTTTATATTAATTTAATTATTTTGTATAAATTTCTTTAATTTTATAGGACTTTTTAATGTATTTTTCATTAAAATTGGTATTAATATTGATATTTTAGTTTATTCTATATGATTATTATGATTTACTCATAATCCAAAAAATGTGATTCATAACGGATGCGATCATACCAGCACTAAGGCACCGGATCCCATCAGAACTCCGCAGTTAAGCGTGCTTGGGCGAGAGTAGTACTAGGACGGGTGACCTCCTGGGAAGTCCTCGTGTTGCATCCCCTTTTTTGGGCGTCATTTTACATGCGAATGCCACGTCACCTGATGTGATTTAAGTAAAAGTGAGAAGCAATTGTGGAATATAATTTCATGTCTTCTAAATTTAGTTCCATCATTATTTACATTAATATTAATTTTTATTATTTTTAATTTTTATTTTTATTATTTTTATTTTTTGGAATTAAAAACATAATTACTATAAATAAGATAAATAAAATAATTATTAGTAGTAATAATAATTATTATTATAATAATATTTTATATTAATTTAATTATTTTGTATAAATTTCATTAATTTTATAGGACTTTTTAATGTATTTTTCATTAAAATTGGTATTAATATTGATATTTTAGTTTATTCTTTATGATTATTATGATTTACTCATAATCCAAAAAATGTGATTCATAACGGATGCGATCATACCAGCACTAAAGCACCGGATACCATCAGAACTCCGCAGTTAAGCGTGCTTGGGCGAGAGTGGTACTAGGATGGGTTGACCTCCTGGGAAGTCCTCGTGTTGCATCCCTTTTTTGGGCGTCATTTTACATGCGAATGCCACGTCACCTGATGTGATTTAAGTAAAAGTGAGAAGCAATTATGGAATATAATTTCAAGTCTTCTAAATTTAGTTCCATCATTATTTACATTAATATTATTTTTTATTATTTTTAATTTTAATTTTTATTATTTTTATTTTTTGGAATTAAAAATATAATTACTGTAAATAAGATAAATAAAAAAATTATTAGTAGTAATAATAATTATTATTATAATAATATTTTATATTAATTTAATTATTTTGTATACATTTCTGTAATTTTATAAGACTTTTTAATGTATTTTTCATTAAAATTGGTATTAATATTGATATTTTGGTTTATTCTTTATGATTATTATGATTTACTCATAATGCAATAAATGTGATTCATAACGGATGCGATCATACCAGCACTAAAGCACCGGATCCCATCAGAACTCCGCAGTTAAGCGTGCTTGGGCGAGAGTTCTAATAGGATGGGTGTCCTCCTGGGAAGTCCTCGTGTTGCATCCCCTTTTTTGGGCGTCATTTTACATGCGAATGCCACGTCACCTGATGTTATTTAAGTAAAAGTGAGAAGCAATTATGGAATATAATTTCATGTCTTCTAAATTTAGTTCCATCATTATTTACATTAATATTAATTTTTATTATTTTTAATTTTAAGTTTTATTATTTTTAATTTTTGGAATTAGAAACATAATTACTATAAATAAGATAAATAAAAAAATTATTAGTAGTAATAATAATAATTATTATAATAATATTTTATATTAATTTAATTATTTTGTATAAATTTCTGTAATTTCATAAAACTTTTTAATGTATTTTTCATAAAAATTGGTATTAATATTGATATTTTGGTTTATTCTTTATAATTATTATGATTTACTCATAATCCAAAAAATGTAACCTCCTGGGAAGTCCTCGTGTTGCATCCCCTTTTTTGGGCGTCATTTTACATGCGAATGCCACGTCACCTGATGTGATTTAATTAAAAGTGAGAAGCAATTATGGAATATAATTTCATGTCTTCTAAATTTAGCTCCATCATTATTTACATTAATATTATTTTTTATTATTTTTAATATTAATTTTTAATATTTTTATTTTTTTGAATTGAAAACATAATTACTATAAATAAGATAAATAAAAAAATTATTAGTAGTAATAATAATTATTATTATAATAATATTTTATATTAATTTAATTATTTTGTACAAATTTCTATAATTTTATAAGACTTTTTAATGTATTTTTCATTAAAATAGGTATTAATATTTATATTTTGGTTTATTCTTTATGATTATTATGATTTACTCATAATCCAAAAAATGTGATTCATAACGGATGCGATCATACCAGCACTAAAGCACCGGATCCCATCAGAACTCCGCAGTTAAGCGTTCTTGGGCGAGAGTAGTACTAGGATGGGTGACCTCATGGGAGGTCCTCGTGTTGCATCCCCTTTTTTGGGCGTCATTTTACATGCGAATGCCACGTCACCTGATGTGATTTAAGTAAAAGTGAGAAGCAATTATGGAATATAATTTCAAGTCTTCTAAATTTAGTTCCATCATTATTTACATTAATATTATTTTTTATTATTTTTAATTTTAATTTTTATTATTTTTATTTTTTGGAATTAAAAATCTAATTACTGTAAATAAGATAAATAAAAAAATTATTAGTAGTAATAATAATTATGATTATAATAATATTTTATATTAATTTAATTATTTTGTATACATTTCTGTAATTTTATAAGACTTTTTAATGTATTTTTCATTAAAATTGGTATTAATATTGATATTTTGGTTTATTCTTTATGATTATTATGATTTACTCATAATCCAAAAAGTGTGATTCATAACGGATGCGATCATACCAGCACTAAAGCACCGGATCCCATCAGAACTCCGCAGTTAAGCGTGCTTGGGCGTGAGTAGTACTAGGATGGGTGACCTCCTGGGAAGTCCTTGTGTTGCATCCCCTTTTTTGGGCGTCATTTTACATGCGAATGCCACGTCACCTGATGTGATTTAAGTAAAAGTGAGAAGCAATTATGGAATATAATTTCATGTCTTCTAAATTTAGTTCCATCATTATTTACATTAATATTATTTTTTATTATTTTTAATTTTAATTTTTATTATTTTTATTTTTTGGAATTAAAAACATAATTACTATAAATAAGATAAATAAATAAATTATTAGTAGTAATAATAATAATTATTATAATAATATTTTATATTAATTTAATTATTTTGTATGAGTTCCTGTAATTTTATAAGACTTTTTAATGTATTTTTCAGTAAAATTGGTACTAATATTGATATTTTGGTTTATTCTTTATGATTATTATGATTTACTCATAATCCAAAAAATGTGATTCATAACGGATGCGATCATACCAGCACTAAAGCACCGGATCCCATCAGAACTCCGCAGTTAAGCATGCTTGGGCGAGCGTAGTACTTGGATGGGTGACCTCCTGGGAAGTCCTCGTGTTGCATCCCCTTTTTTGGGCGTCATTTTAAATGCGAATGCCACGTCACCTCATGTGATTTAAGTAAAAGTGAGAAGCAATCATGGAATATAATTTCATGTCTTCTAAATTTAGTTCCATCATTATTTACATTAATACTATTTTTTATTATTTTTAATTTTAATTTTTATTATTTTTATTTTTTGGAATTAAAAACATAATTACTATAAATAAGATAAATAAAAAAATTATTAGTAGTAATAATAATAATTATTATAATAATATTTTATATTAATTTAATTATTTTGTATAAGTTCCTGTAATTTTATAAGACTTTTTAATGTATTTTTCAGTAAAATTGGTATTAATATTGATATTTTGGTTTATTCTTTATGATTATTATGATTTACTCATGATCCAAAAAATGTGATTCATAACGGATGCGATCATACCAGCACTAAAGCACCGGATCCCATCAGAACTCCGCAGTTAAGCGTGCTTGGGCGAGAGTAGTACTAGGATGGTTGACCTCCAGGGAAGTCCTCTTGTTGCATCCCCTTTTTTGGGCGTCATTTTACATGCGAATGCCACGTCACCTCATGTGATTTAAGTAAAAGTGAGAAGCAATTATGGAATATAATTTCGTGTCTTCTAAATTTAGTTCCATCATTATTTACATTAATATTATTTTTTATTATTTTTAATATTAATTTTTAATATTTTTATTTTTTGGAATTAAAAACATAATTACTATAAATAAGATAAATAAAAAAATTATTAGTAGTAATAATAATAATTATTATAATAATATTTTATATTAATTTAATTATTGTGTATAAATTTCTGTAATTTTGTAAGACTTTTTAATGTATTTTTCATTAAAATTGGTATTAATATTGATATTTTGGTTTATTCTTTATAATTATTATGATTTACTCATAATCCAAAAAATGTAACCTCCTGGGAAGTCCTCGTGTTGCATCCCCTTTTTTGGGCGTCATTTTACATGCGAATGACACGTCACCTGATGTGATTTAATTAAAAGTGAGAAGCAATTATGGAATATAATTTCATGTCTTCTAAATTTAGTTCCATCATTATTTACATTAATATTATTTTTTATTATTTTTAATTATAATTTTTATTATTTTTATTTTTTGGAATTAAAAACATAATTACTATAATTGAGATAAATAAAAAAATTATTAGTAGTAATAATAATAATTATTATAATAATATTTTATATTAATTTAATTATTTTGTATAAATTTATTTAATTTTATAGGACTTTTTAATGTATTTTTCATTAAAATTGGTATTAATATTGATATTTTAGTTTATTCTTTATGATTATTATGATTTACTCATAATCCAAAAAATGTGATTCATAACGGATGCGATCATACCAGCACTAAAGCACCGGATCCCATCAGAACTCCGCAGTTAAGCGTGCTTGGGCGAGAGTAGTTCTAGGACGGGTGACCTCCTGGGAAGTCCTCGTGTTGCATCCCCTTTTTTGGGCGTCATTTTACATGCAAATGCCACGTCACCTGATGTGATTTAAGTAAAAGTGAGAAGCAATTATGGAATATAATTTCATGTCTTCTAAATTTAGTTCCATCATTATTTACATTAATATTAATTTTTATTATTTTTAATTTTTATTTTTAATATTTTTATTTTTTGGAATTAAAAACATAATTACTATAAATAAGATAAATAAAATAATTATTAGTAGTAGTAATAATTATTATTATAATAATATTTTATATTAATTTAATTATTTTGTATAAATTTCTTTAATTTTATAGGACTTTTTAATGTATTTTTCATTAAAATTGGTATTAATATTGATATTTTAGTTTATTCTTTATGATTATTATGATTTACTCATAATCCAAAAAATGTGATTCATAACGGATGCGATCATACCAGCACTAAAGCACCGGATACCATCAGAACTCCGCAGTTAAGCGTGCTTGGGCGAGAGTGGTACTAGGATCGGTTGACCTCCTGGGAAGTCCTCGTGTTGCATCCCCTTTTTTGGGCGTCATTTTACATGCGAATGCCACGTCACCTGATGTGATTTAAGTAAAAGTGAGAAGCAATTATGGAATATAATTTCAAGTCTTCTAAATTTAGTTCCATCATTATTTACATTAATATTATTTTTTATTATTTTTAATTTTAATTTTTATTATTTTTATTTTTTGGAATTAAAAATATAATTACTGTAAATAAGATAAATAAAAAAATTATTAGTACTAATAATAATTATTATTATAATAATATTTTATATTAATTTAATTATTTTGTATACATTTCTGTAATTTTATAAGACTTTTTAATGTATTTTTCATTAAAATTTGTATTAATATTGATATTTTGGTTTATTCTTTATGATTATTATGATTTACTCATAATCCAATAAATGTGATTCATAACGGATGCGATCATACCAGCACTAAAGCACCAGATCCCATCAGAATTCCGCAGTTAAGCGTGCTTGGGCGAGAGTTGTAATAGGATGGGTGTCCTCCTGGGAAGTCCTCGTGTTGCATCCCCTTTTTTGGGCGTCATTTTACATGCGAATGCCACGTCACCTGATGTGATTTAAGTAAAAGTGAGAAGCAATTATGGAATATAATTTCATGTCTTCTAAATTTAGTTCCATCATTATTTACATTAATATTATTTTTTATTATTTTTAAAATTAATTTTTAATATTTTTATTTTTTTGAATTGAAAACATAATTACTATAAATAAGATAAATAAAAAAATTATTAGTAGTAATAATAATAATTATTATAATAATATTGTATATTAATTTAATTATTTTGTACAAATTTCTGTAATTTTATAAGACTTTTTAATGTATTTTTCATTAAAATAGGTATTAATATTTATATTTTGGTTTATTCTTTATGATTATTATGATTTACTCATAATCCAAAAAATGTGATTCATAACGGATGCGATCATACCAGCACTAAAGCACCGGATCCCATCAGAACTCCGCAGTTAAGCGTGCTTGGGCGAGAGTTGTAATAGGATGGGTGTCCTCCTGGGAAGTCCTCGTGTTGAATCCCCTTTTTTGGGCGTCATTTTACATGCGAATGCCACGTCACCTGATGTTATTTAAGTAAAAGTGAGAAGCAATTATGGAATATAATTTCATGTTTTCTAAATTTAGTTCCATCATTATTTACATTAATATTAATTATTATTATTTTTAATTTTAATTTTTATTATTTTTATTTTTTGGAATTAAAAACATAATTACTATAAATAAGATAAATAAAATAATTATTAGTAGTAATAATAATTATTATTATAATAATATTTTATATTAATTTAATTATTTTGTATAAATTTCTTTAATTTTATAGGACTTTTTAATGTATTTTTCATTAAAATTGGTATTAATATTGATATTTTAGTTTATTCTTTATGATTATTATGATTTACTCATAATCCAAAAAATGTGATTCATAACGGATGCGATCATACCAGCACTAAAGCACCGGATACCATCAGAACTCCGCAGTTAAGCGTGCTTGGGCGAGAGTGGTACTAGGATCGGTTGACCTCCTGGGAAGTCCTCGTGTTGCATTACCTTTTTTGGGCGTCATTTTACATGCGAATGCCACGTCACCTGATGTGATTTAAGTAAAAGTGAGAAGCAATTATGGAATATAATTTCAAGTCTTCTAAATTTAGTTCCATCATTATTTACATTAATATTATTTTTTATTATTTTTAATTTTAATTTTTATTATTTTTATTTTTTGGAATTAAAAATATAATTACTGTAAATAAGATAAATAAAAAAATTATTAGTACTAATAATAATTATTATTATAATAATATTTTATATTAATTTAATTATTTTGTATACATTTCTGTAATTTTATAAGACTTTTTAATGTATTTTTCATTAAAATTTGTATTAATATTGATATTTTGGTTTATTCTTTATGATTATTATGATTTACTCATAATCCAATAAATGTGATTCATAACGGATGCGATCATACCAGCACTAAAGCACCAGATCCCATCAGAATTCCGCAGTTAAGCGTGCTTGGGCGAGAGTTGTAATAGGATGGGTGTCCTCCTGGGAAGTCCTCGTGTTGCATCCCCTTTTTTGGGCGTCATTTTACATGCGAATGCCACGTCACCTGATGTGATTTAAGTAAAAGTGAGAAGCAATTATGGAATATAATTTCATGTCTTCTAAATTTAGTTCCATCATTATTTACATTAATATTATTTTTTATTATTTTTAATATTAATTTTTAATATTTTTATTTTTTTGAATTGAAAACATAATTACTATAAATAAGATAAATAAAAAAATTATTAGTAGTAATAATAATAATTATTATAATAATATTGTATATTAATTTAATTATTTTGTACAAATTTCTGTAATTTTATAAGACTTTTTAATGTATTTTTCATTAAAATAGGTATTAATATTTATATTTTGGTTTATTCTTTATGATTATTATGATTTACTCATAATCCAAAAAATGTGATTCATAACGGATGCGATCATACCAGCACTAAAGCACCGGATCCCATCAGAACTCCGCAGTTAAGCGTGCTTGGGCGAGAGTTGTAATAGGATGGGTGTCCTCCTGGGAAGTCCTCGTGTTGAATCCCCTTTTTTGGGCGTCATTTTACATGCGAATGCCACGTCACCTGATGTTATTTAAGTAAAAGTGAGAAGCAATTATGGAATATAATTTCATGTCTTCTAAATTTAGTTCCATCATTATTTACATTAATATTAATTATTATTATTTTTAATTTTAATTTTTATTATTTTTATTTTTTGGAATTAAAAACATAATTACTATAAATAAGATAAATAAAATAATTATTAGTAGTAATAATAATTATTATTATAATAATATTTTATATTAATTTAATTATTTTGTATAAATTTCTTTAATTTTATAGGACTTTTTAATGTATTTTTCATTAAAATTGGTATTAATATTGATATTTTAGTTTATTCTTTATGATTATTATGATTTACTCATAATCCAAAAAATGTGATTCATAACGGATGCGATCATACCAGCACTAAAGCACCGGATACCATCAGAACTCCGCAGTTAAGCGTGCTTGGGCGAGAGTGGTACTAGGATCGGTTGACCTCCTGGGAAGTCCTCGTGTTGCATCCCCTTTTTTGGGCGTCATTTTACATGCGAATGCCACGTCACCTGATGTGATTTAAGTAAAAGTGAGAAGCAATTATGGAATATAATTTCAAGTCTTCTAAATTTAGTTCCATCATTATTTACATTAATATTATTTTTTATTATTTTTAATTTTAATTTTTATTATTTTTATTTTTTGGAATTAAAAATATAATTACTGTAAATAAGATAAATAAAAAAATTATTAGTACTAATAATAATTATTATTATAATAATATTTTATATTAATTTAATTATTTTGTATACATTTCTGTAATTTTATAAGACTTTTTAATGTATTTTTCGATAAAATTGGTATTAATATTGATATTTTGGTTTATTCTTTATGATTATTATGATTTACTCATAATCCAATAAATGTGATTCATAACGAATGCGATCATACCAGCACTAAAGCACCGGATCCCATCAGAACTCCATAGTTAAGCGTGCTTGGGCGAGAGTAGTACTAGGATGGGTGACCTCCTGGGAAGTCCTCGTGTTGCATCCCCTTTTTTGGGCGTCATTTTACATGCGAATGCCACGTCACCTGATGTGATTTAAGTAAAAGTGAGAAGCAATTATGGAATATAATTTCATGTCTTCTAAATTTAGTTCCATCATTATTTACATTAATATTATTTTTTATTATTTTTAATATTAATTTTTAATATTTTTATTTTTTTGAATTGAAAACATAATTACTATAAATAAGATAAATAAAAAAATTATTAGTAGTAATAATAATAATTATTATAATAATATTTTATATTAATTTAATTATTTTGTACAAATTTCTGTAATTTTATAAGACTTTTTAATGTATTTTTCATTAAAATAGGTATTAATATTTATATTTTGGTTTATTCTTTATGATTATTATGATTTACTCATAATCCAAAAAATGTGATTCATAACGGATGCGATCATACCAGCACTAAAGCACCGGATTCCATCAGAACTCCGCAGTTAAGCGTGCTTGGGCGAGAGTAGTAATAGGATGGGTGACCTCCTGGGAAGTCCTCGTGTTGCATCCCCTTTTTTGGGCGTCATTTTACATGCGAATGCCACGTCACCTGATGTGATTTAAGTAAAAGTGAGAAGCAATTATGGAATATAATTTCAAGTCTTCTAAATTTAGTTCCATCATTATTTACATTAATATTATTTTTTATTATTTTTAATTTTAATTTTTATTATTTTTATTTTTTGGAATTAAAAATATAATTACTGTAAATAAGATAAATAAAAAAATTATTAGTAGTAATAATAATTATTATTATAATAATATTTTATATTAATTTAATTATTTTGTATACATTTCTGTAATTTTATAAGACTTTTTAATGTATTTTTCATTAAAATTGGTATTAATATTGATATTTTGGTTTATTCTTTATGATTATTATGATTTACTCATAATCCAATAAATGTGATTCATAACGGATGCGATCATACCAGCACTAAAGCACCGGATCCCATCAGAACTCCGCAGTTAAGCGTGCTTGGGCGAGAGTTGTAATAGGATGGGTGTCCTCCTGGGAAGTCCTCGTGTTGCATCCCCTTTTTTGGCCGTCATTTTATATGCGAATGCCACGTCACCTGATGTTATTTAAGTAAAAGTGAGAAGCAATTATGGAATATAATTTCATGTCTTCTAAATTTAGTTCCATCATTATTTACATTAATATTATTTTTTATTATTTTTAATTTTAATTTTTATTATTTTTATTTTTTGGAATTAAAAACATAATTACTATAAATAAGATAAATAAAAAAATTATTAGTAGTAATAATAATAATTATTATAATAATATTTTATATTAATTTAATTATTTTGTATAAATTTCTGTAATTTTATAAAACTTTTTAATGTATTTTTCATAAAAATTGGTATCAATATTGATATTTTGGTTTATTCTTTATGATTATTATGATTTACTGATAATCCAAAAAATGTGATTCATAACGGATGCGATCATACCAGCACTAAAGCACCGGATTCCATCAGAACTCCGTAGTTAAGCGTTCTTGGGCGAGAGTAGTACTAGGATGGGTGACCTCCTGGGAAGTCCTCGTGTTGCATCCCCTTTTTTGGGCGTCATTTTACATGCGAATGCCACGTCACCTGATGTGATTTAAGTAAAAGTGAGAAGCAATTATGGAATATAATTTCATGTCTTCTAAATTTAGTTCCATCATTATTTACATTAATATTATTTTTTATTATTTTTAATATTAATTTTTAATATTTTTATTTTTTTGAATTGAAAACATAATTACTATAAATAAGATAAATAAAAAAATTATTAGTAGTAATAATAATAATTATTATAATAATATTTTATATTAATTTAATTATTTTGTACAAATTTCTGTAATTTTATAAGACTTTTTAATGTATTTTTCATTAAAATAGGTATTAATATTTATATTTTGGTTTATTCTTTATGATTATTATGATTTACTCATAATCCAAAAAATGTGATTCATAACGGATGCGATCATACCAGCACTAAAGCACCAGATCCCATCAGAACTCCGCAGTTAAGCGTTCTTGGGCGAGAGTAGTACTAGGATGGGTGACCTCCTGGGAAGTCCTCGTGTTGCATCCCCTTTTTTGGGCGTCATTTTACATGCGAATGCCACGTCACCTGATGTGATTTAAGTAAAAGTGAGAAGCAATTATGGAATATAATTTCAAGTCTTCTAAATTTAGTTCCATCATTATTTACATTAATATTATATTTTATTATTTTTAATTTTAATTTTTATTATTTTTATTTTTTGGAATTAAAAATATAATTACTGTAAATAAGATAAAAAAAAAAATTATTAGTAGTAATAATAATTATTATTATAATAATATTTTATATTAATTTAATTATTTTGTATACATTTCTGTAATTTTATAAGACTTTTTAATGTATTTTTCATTAAAATTGGTATTAATATTGATATTTTGGTTTATTCTTTATGATTATTATGATTTACTCATAATCCAATAAATGTGATTCATAACGGATGCGATCATACCAGCACTAAAGCACCGGATCCCATCAGAACTCCGCAGTTAAGCGTGCTTGGGCGAGAGTAGTAATAGGATGGGTGTCCTCCTGGGAAGTCCTCGTGTTGCATCCCCTTTTTTGGGCGTCATTTTACATGCGAATGCCACGTCACCTGATGTGATTTAAGTAAAAGTGAGAAGCAATTATGGAATATAATTTCATGTCTTCTAAATTTAGTTCCATCATTATTTACATTAATATTATTTTTTATTATTTTTAATATTAATTTTTAATATTTTTATTTTTTTGAATTGAAAACATAATTACTATAAATAAGATAAATAAAAAAATTATTAGTAGTAATAATAATAATTATTATAATAATATTTTATATTAATTTAATTATTTTGTACAAATTTCTGTAATTTTATAAGACTTTTTAATGTATTTTTCATTAAAATAGGTATTAATATTTATATTTTGGTTTATTCTTTATGATTATTATGATTTACTCATAATCCAAAAAATGTGATTCATAACGGATGCGATCATACCAGCACTAAAGCACCGGATCCCATCAGAACTCCGCAGTTAAGCGTGCTTGGGCGAGAGTAGTACTAGGATGGGTGACCTCCTGGGAAGTCCTCGTGTTGCATCGCCTTTTTTGGGGGTCATTTTACATGTGAATGCCACGTCACCTGATGTGATTTAAGTAAAAGTGAGAAGCAATTATGGAATATAATTTCAAGTCTTCTAAATTTAGTTCCATCATTATTTACATTAATATTATTTTTTATTATTTTTAATTTTAATTTTTATTATTTTTATTTTTTGGAATTAAAAATATAATTACTGTAAATAAGATTAAAAAAAAAATTATTAGTAGTAATAATAATTATTATTATAATAATATTTTATATTAATTTAATTATTTTGTATACATTTCTGTAATTTTATAAGACTTTTTAATGTTTTTTTCATTAAAATTGGTATTAATATTGATATTTTGGTTTATTCTTTATGATTATTATGATTTACTCATAATCCAATAAATGTGATTCATAACGGATGCGATCATACCAGCACTAAAGCACCGGATCCCATCAGAACTCCGCAGTTAAGCGTGCTTGGGTAAGAGTTGTAATAGGATGGGTGTCCTCCTGGGAAGTCCTCGTGTTGCATCCCCTTTTTTGGGCGTCATTTTACATGCGAATGCCACGTCACCTGATGTTATTTAAGTAAAAGTGAGAAGCAATTATGGAATATAATTTCATGTCTTCTAAATTTAGTTCCATCATTATTTACATTAATATTAATTTTTATTATTTTTAATTTTAATTTTTATTATTTTTATTTTTTTGAATTAAAAACATAATTACTATAAATAAGATAAATAAAAAAATTATTAGTAGTAATAATAATTATTATTATAATAATATTTTATATTAATTTAATTATTTTGTATAAATTTCTGTAATTTTATAAAACTTTTTAATGTATTTTTCATTAAAATAGGTATTAATATTTATATTTTGGTTTATTCTTTATGATTATTATGATTTACTCATAATCCAAAAAATGTGATTCATAACGGATGCGATCATACCAGCACTAAAGCACCGGATCCCATCAGAACTCCGCAGTTAAGCGTTCTTGGGCGAGAGTAGTACTAGGATGGGTGACCTCCTGGGAAGTCCTCGTGTTGCATCCCCTTTTTTGGGCGTCATTTTACATGCGAATGCCACGTCACCAGATGTGATTTTAGTAAAAGTGAGATGCAATTATGGAATATAATTTCATGTCTTCTAAATTTAGTTCCATCATTATTTACATTAATATTATTTTTTATTATTTTTAATTTTAATTTTTATTATTTTTATTTTTTGGAATTAAAAACATAATTAAAATAAATAAGATAAATAAAAAAATTATTAGTAGTAATAATAATAATTATTATAATAATATTTTATATTAATTTAATTACTTTGTATAAATTTCTGTAATTTTATAAGACTTTTTAATGTATTTTTCATTAAAATTGGTATTAATATTGATATTTTGGTTTATTCTTTATGATTATTATGATTTACTCATAATCCAAAAAATGTGATTCATAACGGATACGATCACATGAGCACTAAAGCACCGGATCCAATCAGAACTCCGCAGTTAAGCGTGCTTGGGCGAGAGTAGTACTAGGATGGGTGACCTCCTGGGAAGTCCTCGTGTTGCATCCCCTGTTTTGGGCGTCATTTTACATGCGAATGCCACGTCGCCTGATGTGATTTAAGTAAAAGTGAGAAGCAATTATGGAATATAATTTCATGTCTTCTAAATTTAGTTCCATCATTATTTACATTAATATTATTTTTTATTATTTTTAATTTTAATTTTTATTATTTTTATTTTTTGGAATTAAAAACATAATTACTATAAATAATATAAATAAAAAAATTATTACTAGTAATAATAATAATTATTATAATAATATTTTATATTAATTTAATTATTTTATAAATTTATGCAATTTATAGGACTTTTTAATGTATTTTTCATTAAAATTGGTATTAATATTGATATTTTGGTTTATTCTTTATGATTATTATGATTTACTCATAATCCAAAAAATGTGATTCATAACGGATGCGATCATACCTGCACTAAAGCACCGGATCCCATCAGAACTCCGCAGTTAAGCGTGCTTGGGCGAGAGTAGTACTAGGATGGGTGACCTCCTGGGAAGCCCTCGTTTCGCATCCCCTTTTTTGGGCGTCATTTTACATGCGAATGCCACGTCACCTGATGTGATTTAAGTAAAAGTGAGAAGCAATTATGGAATATAATTTCTTGTCTTCTAAATTTAGGTCCATCATTATTTACATTAATATTATTTTTTATTATTTTTAATTTTAATTTTTATTATTTTTATTTTTAGGAATTAAAAACATAATTACTATAAATAAGATAAATAAAAAAAATTATCAGTAGTAATAATAATTATTATTATAATAATATTTTATATTAATTTAATTATTTTGTATAAATTTCTGTAATTTTATAAGACTTTTTAATGTATTTTTCATTAAAATTGGTATTAATATTGATATTTTGGTTTATTCTTTATGATTATTATGATTTACTCATAATCCAAAAAATGTGATTCATAACGGATGCGATCATACCTGCACTAAAGCACCGGATCCCATCAGAACTCCGCAGTTAAGCGTGCTTGGGCGAGAGTAGTACTAGGATGGGTGACCTCCTGGGAAGTCCTCGTGTTGCATCCCCTTTTTTGGGCGTCATTTTACATGCGAATGCCACGTCACCTGATGTGATTTAAGTAAAAGTGAGAAGCAATTATGGAATATAATTTCATGTCTTCTAAATTTAGTTCCATCATTATTTACATTAATATTATTTTTTATTATTTTTAATATTAATTTTTAATATTTTTATTTTTTAGAATAGAAAACATAATTACTATAAATAAGATATATAAAAAAAATATTAGTAGTAAAAATAATAATTATTATAATAATATTTTATATTAATTTAATTATTTTGTACAAATTTCTGTAATTTTATAAGACTTTTTAATGTATTTTTCATTAAAATAGGTATTAATATTAATATTTTAGTTTATTGTTTATGATTATTATGATTTACTCATAATCCAAAAAATGTGATTCATAACGGATGCGATCATACCAGCACTAAAGCACCGGATCCCATCAGAACTCCGCAGTTAAGCGTTCTTGGGCGAGAGTAGTACTAGGATGGGTGACCTCCTGGGAAGTCCTCGTGTTGCATCCCCTTTTTTGGGCGTCATTTTACATGCGAATGCCACGTCACCTGATGTGATTTAAGTAAAAGTGAGATGCAATTATGGAATATAATTTCATGTCTTCTAAATTTAGTTCCATCATTATTTACATTAATATTATTTTTTATTATTTTTAATTTTAATTTTTATTATTTTTATTTTTTGGAATTAAAAACATAATTAAAATAAATAAGATAAATAAAAAAATTATTACGAGTAATAATAATAATTAGTATAATAATATTTTATATTAATTTAATTACTTTGTATAAATTTCTGTAATTTTATAAGACTTTTTAATGTATTTTTCATTAAAATTGATATTAATATTGATATTTTGGTTTATTCTTTATGATTATTATGATTTACTCATAATCCAAAAAATGTGATTCATAACGGATGCGATCATACCAGCAATAAAGCACCGGATACCATCAGAACTCCGCAGTTAAGCGTGCTTGGGCGAGAGTCGTACTAGGATGGGTGACCTCCTGGGAAGTCCTCGTGTTGCATCCCCTTTTTTGGGCGTCATTTTACATGCGAATGCCACGTCGCCTGATGTGATTTAAGTAAAAGTGAGAAGCAATTATGGAATATAATTTCATGTCTTCTAAATTTAGTTCCATCATTATTTACATTAATATTATTTTTTATTATTTTTAATTTTAATTTTTATTATTTTTATTTTTTGGAATTAAAAACATAATTACTATAAATAAGATAAATAAAAAAATTATTAGTAGTAATAATAATAATTATTATAATAATATTTTATATTAATTTAATTATTTTGTATAAATTTCTGTAATTTTATAAGACTTGCTTATGTATTTTCCATTAAAATTGGTATTAATATTGATATTTTGGTTTATTCTTTATGATTATTATGATTTACTCATAATCCAAAAAATGTGATTCATAACGGATGCGATCATACCAGCACTAAAGCACCGGATCCCATCAGAACTCCGCAGTTATGCGTGCTTGGGCGAGAGTAGTACTAGGATGGGTGACCTCCTGGTAAGTCCTCGTGTTGCATCCCTTTTTTTGGGCGTCATTTTACATGCGAATGCCACGTCGCCTGATGTGATTTAAGTAAAAGTGAGAAGCAATTATGGAATATAATTTCATGTCTTCTAAATTTAGTTCCATCATTATTTACATTAATATTATTTTTTATTATTTTTAATTTTAATTTTTATTATTTTTATTTTTTGGAATTAAAAACATAATTACTATAAATAAGATAAATAAAAAAATTATTAGTAGTAATAATAATAATTATTATAATAATATTTTATATTAATTTAATTATTTTGTATAAATTTATGCAATTTATAGGACTTTTTAATGTATTTTTCATTAAAATTGGTATTAATATTGATATTTTGGTTTATTCTTTATGATTATTATGATTTACTCATAATCCAAAAAATGTTATTCATAACGGATGCGGTCATACCAGCACTAAAGCACCGGATCCCATCAGTACTCCGCAGTTAAGCGTCGTTGGGCGAGAGTAGTACTAGGATGGGTGACCTTCTGGGAAGTCCTCGTGTTGCATCCCCTTTTTTGGGCGTCATTTTACATGCGAATGCCACGTCACCTGATGTGATTTAAGTAAAAGTGAGAAGCAATTATGGAATTTAATTTCATGTCTTCTAAATTTAGTTCCATCATTATTTACATTAATATTATTTTTTATTATTTTTAATTTTAATTTTTATTATTTTTATTTTTTGGAATTAAAAACATAATTACTATAAATAAGATAAATAAAAAAATTATTAGTAGTAATAATAATAATAATTATAATAATATTTTATATTAATTTAATTATTTTGTTTAAATTTCTGCATTTTATAAGACTTTTTAATATATTTTTCATTAAAATTGGTATTAATATTGATATTTTGGTTTATTCTTTCTGATTATTATGATTTACTCATAATCCAAAAAATGTGATTCATAACGGATGCGATCATACCAGCACTAAAGCACCGGATCCCATCAGAACTCCGCAGTTAAGCGTGCTTGGGCGAGAGTAGTACTAGCATGGGTGACCTCCTGGGAAGTCCTCGTGTTGCATCCCCTTTTTTGGGCGTCGTTTTACATGCGAATGCCACGTCACCAGATTTGATTGAAGTAAAAGTGAGAAGCAATTATGGAATATAATTTCATGTCTTCTAAATTTAGTTCCATCATTATTTACATTAATATTATTTTTTATTATTTTTAATTTTAATTTTTATTATTTTTATTTTTTGGAATTAAAAACATAATTACTATAAATAAGATAAATAAAAAAATTATTAGTAGTAATAATAATAATTATTATAATAATATTTTATATTAATTTAATTATTTTGTATAAATTTATGCAATTTTATAAGACTTGTTTATGTATTTTCCATTAAAATTGGTATTAATATTGATATTTTGGTTTATTCTTTATGATTATTATGATTTACTCATAATGCAAAAAATGTGATTCATAACGGATGCGATCATACCAGCACTAAAGCACCGGATCCCATCAGAACTCCGCAGTTATGCGTGCTTGGGCGAGAGTAGTACTAGGATGGATGACCTCCTGGTAAGTCCTCGTGTTGCATCCCTTTTTTTGTGCGTCATTTTACATGCGAATGCCACGTCGCCTGATGTGATTTAAGTAAAAGTGAGAAACAATTATGGAATATAATTTCATGTCTTCTAAATTTAGTTCCATCATTATTTACATTAATATTATTTTTTATTATTTTTAATTTTTATTTTTAATATTTTTATTTTTTGGAATTAAAAACATAATTACTATAAATAAGATAAATAAAAAAATTATTAGTAGTAATAATAATAATTATTATAATAATATTTTATATTAATTTAATTATTTTGTATAAATTTATGCAATTTATAGGACTTTTTAATGTATTTTTCATTAAAATTGGTATTGATATTGATATTTTGGTTTATTCTTTATGATTATTATGATTTACTCATAATCCAAAAAATGTTATTCATAACGGATGCGGTCATACCAGCACTAAAGCACCGGATCCCATCAGTACTCTGCAGTTAAGCGTCGTTGGGCGAGAGTAGTACTAGGATGGGTGACCTTCTGGGAACTCCTCGTGTTGCATCCCATTTTTTGGGCGTCATTTTACATGCGAATGCCACGTCACCTGATGTGATTTAAGTAAAAGTGAGAAGCAATTATGGAATTTAATTTCATGTCTTCTAAATTTAGTTCCATCATTATTTACATTAATATTATTTTTTATTATTTTTAATTTTAATTTTTATTATTTTTATTTTTTGGAATTAAAAACATAATTACTATAAATAAGATAAATAAAAAAATTATTAGTAGTAATAATAATAATAATTATAATAATATTTTATATTAATTTAATTATTTTGTTTAAATTTCTGTAATTTTATAAGACTTTTTAATATATTTTTCATTAAAATTGGTATTAATATTGATATTTTGGTTTATTCTTTATGATTATTATGATTTACTCATAATCCAAAAAATGTGATTCATAACGGATGCGATCATACCAGCACTAAAGCACCGGATCCCATCAGAACTCCGCAGTTAAGCGTGCTTGGGCGAGAGTAGTACTAGCATGGGTGACCTCCTGGGAAGTCCTCGTGTTGCATCCCCTTTTTTGGGCGTCATTTTACATGCGAATGCCACGTCACCAGATTTGATTGAAGTAAAAGTGAGAAGCAATTATGGAATATAATTTCATGTCTTCTAAATTTAGTTCCATCATTATTTACTTTAATATTATTTTTTATTATTTTTAATTTTAATTTTTATTATTTTTATTTTTTGGAATTAATAACATAATTACTATAAATAAGATAAATAAAAAAATTATTAGTAGTAATAAAAATAATAATTATAATAATATTTTATATTAATTTAATTATTTTGTATAAATTTCTGTAATTTTATAAGACTTGTTTATGTATTTTCCATTAAAATTGGTATTAATATTGATATTTTGGTTTATTCTTTATGATTATTATGATTTACTCATAATCCAAAAAATGTGATTCATAATGGATGCGATCATACCAGCACTAAAGCACCGGATCCCATCAGAACTCCGCAGTTAAGCGTGCTTGGGCGAGAGTAGTACTAGGATGGGTGACCTCCTGGGAAGTCCTCGTGTTGCATCCCCTGTTTTGGGCGTCATTTTACATGCGAATGCCACGTCGCCTGATGTGATTTAAGTAAAAGTGAGAAGCAATTATGGAATATAATTTCATGTCTTCTAAATTTAGTTCCATCATTATTTACACTAATATTATTTTTTATTATTTTTAATTTTAATTTTTATTATTTTTATTATTTGGAATTAAAAACATAATTACTATAAATAAGATAAATAAAAAAATTATTAGTAGTAATAATAATAATTATTATAATAATATTTTATATTAATTTAATTATTTTGTATAAATTTATGCAATTTATAGGACTTTTTAATGTATTTTTCATTAAAATTGGTATTAATATTGATATTTTGGTTTATTCTTTATGATTATTATGATTTACTCATAATCCAAAAAATGTGATTCATAACGGATGCGATCACACGAGCACTAAAGCACCGGATCCCATCAGAACTCCGCAGTTAAGCGTGCTTGGGCCAGAGTAGTACTAGGATGGGTGACCTCCTGGGAAGTCCTCGTTTCGCATCCCCTTTTTTGGGCGTCATTTTACATGCGAATGCCACGTCACCTGATGTGATTTAAGTAAAAGTGAGAAGCAATTATGGAATATAATTTCTTGTCTTCTAAATTTAGGTCCATCATTATTTACATTAATATTATTTTTTATTATTTTTAATTTTAATTTTTGTTATTTTTATTTTTTGGAATTAAAAACATAATTACTATAAATAAGATAAATAAAAAAATTATTAGTAGTAATAATAATAATTGTTATAATAATATTTTATATTAATTTAATTATTTTGTATAAATTTCTCTAATTTTATAAGACTTTTTAATGTATTTTTCATTAAAATTGGTATTAATATTGATATTTTGGTTTATTCTTTATGATTATTATGATTTACTCATAATCCAAAAAATGTGATTCATAACGGATGCGATCATACCTGCACTAAACCACCGGATCCCATCAGAACTCCGCAGTTAAGTGTGCTTGGGCGAGAGTAGTACTAGGATGGGTGACCTCCTGGGAAGTCCTCGTGTTGCATCCCCTTTTTTGGGCGTCATTTTACATGCGAATGCCACGTTACCTGATGTGATTTAAGTAAAAGTGAGAAGCAATTATGGAATATAATTTCATGTCTTCTAAATTTAGTTCCATCATTATTTACATTAATATTATTTTTTATTATTTTTAATATTAATTTTTAATATTTTTATTTTTTGGAATAGAAAACATAATTACTATAAATAAGATAAATAAAAAAATTATTAGTAGTAAAAATAATAATTATTATAATAATATTTTATATTAATTTAATTATTTTGTACAAATTTCTGTAATTTTATAAGACTTTTTAATGTATTTTTCATTAAAATAGGTATTAATATTTATATTTTAGTTTATTCTTTATGATTATTATGATTTACTCATAATCCAAAAAATGTGATTCATAACGGATGCGATCATACCAGCACTAAAGCACCGGATCCCATCAGAACTCCGCAGTTAAGCGTTCTTGGGCGAGAGTAGTACTAGGATGGGTGACCTCCTGGGAAGTCCTCGTGTTGCATCCCCTTTTTTGGGCGTCATTTTACATGCGAATGCCACGTCACCTGATGTGATTTAAGTAAAAGTGAGATGCAATTATGGAATATAATTTCATGTCTTCTAAATTTAGTTCCATCATTATTTACATTAATATTATTTTTTACTATTTTTAATTTTAATTTTTATTATTTTTATTTTTTGGAATTAAAAACATAATTAAAATAAATAAGATAAATAAAAAAATTATTACTAGTAATAATAATAATTATTATAATAATATTTTATATTAATTTAATTACTTTGTATAAATTTCTGTAATTTTATAAGACTTTTTAATGTATTTTTCATTAAAATTGGTATTAATATTGATATTTTGGTTTATTCTTTATGATTATTATGATTTACTCATAATCCAAAAAATGTGATTCATAACGGATGCGATCATACCAGCACTAAAGCACCGGATACCATAAGAACTCCGCAGTTAAGCGTGCTTGGGCGAGAGTCGTACTAGGATGGGTGACCTCCTGGGAAGTCCTCGTGTTGCATCCCTTTTTTTGGGCGTCATTTTACATGCGAATGCCACGTCGCCTGATGTGATTTAAGTAAAAGTGAGAAGCAATTATGGAATATAATTTCATGTCTTCTAAATTTAGTTCCATCATTATTTACATTAATATTATTTTTTATTATTTTTAATTTTAATTTTTATTATTTTTATTTTTTGGAATTAAAAACATAATTACTATAAATAAGATAAATAAAAAAATTATTAGTAGTAATAATAATAATTATTATAATAATATTTTATATTAATTTAATTATTTTGTATAAATTTCTGTAATTTTATAAGACTTGTTTATGTATTTTCCATTAAAATTGGTATTAATATTGATATTTTGGTTTATTCTTTATGATTATTATGATTTACTCATAATCCAAAAAATGTGATTCATAACGGATGCGATCATACCAGCACTAAAGCACCGGATCCCATCAGAACTCCGCAGTTAAGCGTTCTTGGGCCAGAGTAGTACTAGGATGGGTGACCTCCTGGGAAGTCCTCGTGTTGCATCCCCTTTTTTGGGCGTCATTTTACATGCGAATGCCACGTCACCTGATGTGATTTAAGTAAAAGTGAGATGCAATTATGGAATATAATTTCATGTCTTCTAAATTTAGTTCCATCATTATTTACATTAATATTATTTTTTATTATTTTTAATTTTAATTTTTATTATTTTTATTATTTGGAATTAAAAACATAATTACTATAAATAAGATAAATAAAAAAATTATTAGTAGTAATAATAATAATTATTATAATAATATTTTATATTAATTTAATTATTTTGTATAAATTTATGCAATTTATAGGACTTTTTAATGTATTTTTCATTAAAATTGATATTAATATTGATATTTTGGTTTATTCTTTATGATTATTATGATTTACTCATAATCCAAAAAATGTGATTCATAACGGATGCGATCACACGAGCACTAAAGCACCGGATCCCATCAGAACTCCGCAGTTAAGCGTGCTTGGGCCAGAGTAGTACTAGGATGGGTGACCTCCTGGGAAGTCCTCGTTTTGCATCCCCTTTTTTGGGCGTCATTTTACATGCGAATGCCACGTCACCTGATGTGATTTAAGTAAAAGTGAGAAGCAATTATGGAATATAATTTCTTGTCTTCTAAATTTAGGTCCATCATTATTTACATTAATATTATTTTTTATTATTTTTAATTTTAATTTTTGTTATTTTTATTTTTTGGAATTAAAAACATAATTACTATAAATAAGATAAATAAAAAAATTATTAGTAGTAATAATAATAATTATTATAATAATATTTTATATTAATTTAATTATTTTGTATAAATTTCTGTAATTTTATAAGACTTTTTAATGTATTTTTCATTAAAATAGGTATTAATATTTATATTTTAGTTTATTCTTTATGATTATTATGATTTACTCATAATCCAAAAAATGTGATTCATAACGGATGCAATCATACCAGCACTAAAGCACCGGATCCCATCAGAACTCCGCAGTTATGCGTTCTTGGGCGAGAGTAGTACTAGGATGGGTGACCTCCTGGGAAGTCCTCGTGTTGCATCCCCTTTTTTGGGCGTCATTTTACATGCGAATGCCACGTCACCTGATGTGATTTAAGTAAAAGTGAGATGCAATTATGGAATATAATTTCATGTCTTCTAAATTTAGTTCCATCATTATTTACATTAATATTATTTTTTACTATTTTTAATTTTAATTTTTATTATTTTAATTTTTTGGAATTAAAAACATAATTAAAATAAATAAGATAAATAAAAAAATTATTACTAGTAATAATAATAATTATTATAATAATATTTTATATTAATTTAATTACTTTGTATAAATTTCTGTAATTTTATAAGACTTTTTAATGTATTTTTCATTAAAATTGGTATTAATATTGATATTTTGGTTTATTCTTTATGATTATTATGATTTACTCATAATCCAAAAAATGTGATTCATAACGGATGCGATCATACCAGCACTAAAGCACCGGATACCATCAGAACTCCGCAGTTAAGCGTGCTTGGGCGAGAGTCGTACTAGGATGGGTGACCTCCTGGGAAGTCCTCGTGTTGCATCCCTTTTTTTGGGCGTCATTTTACATGCGAATGCCACGTCGCCTGATGTGATTTAAGTAAAAGTGAGAAGCAATTATGGAATATAATTTCATGTCTTCTAAATTTAGTTCCATCATTATTTACATTAATATTATTTTTTATTATTTTTAATTTTAATTTTTATTATTTTTATTTTTTGGAATTAAAAACATAATTACTATAAATAAGATAAATAAAAAAATTATTAGTAGTAATAATAATAATAATTATAATAATATTTTATATTAATTTAATTATTTTGTATAAATTTCTGTAATTTTATAAGACTTGTTTATGTATTTTCCATTAAAATTGGTATTAATATTGATATTTTGGTTTATTCTTTATGATTATTATGATTTACTCATAATCCAAAAAATGTGATTCATAACGGATGCGATCATACCAGCACTAAAGCACCGGATCCCATCAGAACTCCGCAGTTATGCGTGCTTGGGCGAGAGTAGTACTAGGATGGGTGACCTCCTGGTAAGTCCTCGTGTTGCATCCCTTTTTTTGGGCGTCATTTTACATGCGAATGCCACGTCGCCTGATGTGATTTAAGTAAAAGTGAGAAGCAATTATGGAATATAATTTCATGTCTTCTAAATTTAGTTCCATCATTATTTACATTAATATTATTTTTTATTATTTTTAATTTTAATTTTTATTATTTTTATTTTTTGGAATTAAAAACATAATTACTATAAATAAGATAAATAAAAAAATTATTAGTAGTAATAATAATAATTATTATAATAATATTTTATATTAATTTAATTATTTTGTATAAATTTATGCAATTTATAGGACTTTTTAATGTATTTTTCATTAAAATTGGTATTAATATTGATATTTTGGTCTATTCTTTATGATTATTATGATTTACTCATAATCCAAAAAATGTTATTCATAACGGATGCGGTCATACCAGCACTAAAGCAGCGGATCCCATCAGTACTCCGCAGTTAAGCGTCGTTGGGCGAGAGTAGTACTAGGATGGGTGACCTTCTGGGAAGTCCTCGTGTTGCATCCCCTTTTTTGGGCGTCATTTTACATGCGAATGCCACGTCACCTGATGTGATTTAAGTAAAAGTGAGAAGCAATTATGGAATTTAATTTCATGTCTTCTAAATTTAGTTCCATCATTATTTACATTAATATTATTTTTTATTATTTTTAATTTTAATTTTTATTATTTTTATTTTTTGGAATTAAAAACATAATTACTATAAATAAGATAAATAAAAAAATTATTAGTAGTAATAATAATAATTATTATAATAATATTTTATATTAATTTAATTATTTTGTATAAATTTCTGTAATTTTATAAGACTTTTTAATATATTTTTCATTAAAATTGGTATTAATATTGATATTTTGGTTTATTCTTTATGATTATTATGATTTACTCATAATCCAAAAAATGTGATTTATAACGGATGCGATCATACCAGCACTAAAGCGCCGGATCCCATCAGAACTCCGCAGTTAAGCGTGCTTGGGCGAGAGTAGTACTAGCATGGGTGACCTCCTGGGAAGTCCTCGTGTTGCATCCCCTTTTTTGGGCGTCATTTTACATGCGAATGCCACGTCACCAGATGTGATTGAAGTAAAAGTGAGAAGCAATTATGGAATATAATTTCATGTCTTCTAAATTTAGTTCCATCATTATTTACATTAATATTATTTTTAATTTTTATTTTTATTTTTTGGAATTAAAAACATAATTACTATAAATAAGATTAAAAAAAAATTATTAGTAGTAATAATAATAATTATTATAATAATATTTTATATTAATTTAATTATTTTGTATAAATTTCTGTAATTTTATAAGACTTGTTTATGTATTTTCCATTAAAATTGGTAATAATATTGATATTTTGGTTTATTATTTATGATTATTATGATTTACACATAATCCAAAAAATGTGATTCATAACGGATGCGATCATACCAGCACTAAAGCACCGGATCCCATCAGAACTCCGCAGTTAAGCGTGCTTGGGCGAGAGTAGTACTAGGATGGGTGACCTCCTGGGAAGTCCTCGTGTTGCATCCCCTTTTTTGGGCGTCATTTTACATGCGAATGCCACGTCGCCTGATGTGATTTAAGTAAAAGTGAGAAGCAATTATGGAATATAATTTCATGTCTTCTAAATTTAGTTCCATCATTATTTACATTAATATTATTTTTTATTATTTTTAATTTTAATTTTTATTATTTTTATTTTTTGGAATTAAAAACATAATTACTATAAATAAGATAAATAAAAAAATTATTAGTAGTAATAATAATAATTATTATAATAATATTTTATATTAATTTAATTATTTTGTATAAATTTCTGTAATTTTATAAGACTTGTTTATGTATTTTCCATTAAAATTGGTATTAATATTGATATTTTGGTTTATTCTTTATGATTATTATGATTTACTCATAATCCAAAAAATGTGATTCATAACGGATGCGATCATACCAGCACTAAAGCACCGGATCCCATCAGAACTCCGCAGTTATGCGTGCTTGGGCGAGAGTAGTACTAGGATGGATGACCTCCTGGTAAGTCCTCGTGTTGCATCCCTTTTTTTGTGCGTCATTTTACATGCGAATGCCACGTCGCCTGATGTGATTTAAGTAAAAGTGAGAAGCAATTATGGAATATAATTTCATGTCTTCTAAATTTAGTTCCATCATTATTTACATTAATATTATTTTTTATTTTTTATTATTTTTAATTTTAATTTTTATTATTTTTATTATTAGGAATTAAAAACATAATTACTATAAATAAGATAAATAAAAAAATTATTAGTAGTAATAATAATAATTATTATAATAATATTTTATATTAATTTAATTATTTTGTATAAATTTATGCAATTTATAGGACTTTTTAATGTATTTTTCGTTAAAATTGGTATTAATATTGATATTTTGGTTTATTCTTTATGATTATTATGATTTACTCATAATCCAAAAAATGTTATTCATAACGGATGCGGTCATACCAGCACTAAAGCACCGGATCCCATCAGTACTCCGCAGTTAAGCGTCGTTGGGCGAGAGTAGTACTAGGATGGGTGACCTTCTGGGAAGTCCTCGTGTTGCATCCCCTTTTTTGGGCGTCATTTTACATGCGAATGCCACGTCACCTGATGTGATTTAAGTAAAAGTGAGAAGCAATTATGGAATTTAATTTCATGTCTTCTAAATTTAGTTCCATCATTATTTACATTAATATTATTTTTTATTATTTTTAATTTTAATTTTTATTATTTTTATTTTTTGGAATTAAAAACATAATTACTATAAATAAGATAAATAAAAAAATTATTAGTAGTAATAATAATTATTATTATAATAATATTTTATATTAATTTAATTATTTTGTTTAAATTTCTGTAATTTATAAGACTTTTTAATATATTTTTCATTAAAATTGGTATTAATATTGATATTTTGGTTTATTCTTTATGATTATTATGATTTACTCATAATCCAAAAAATGTGATTTATAACGGATGCGATCATACCAGCACTAAAGCACCGGATCCCATCAGAACTCCGCAGTTAAGCGTGCTTGGGCGAGAGTAGTACTAGCATGGGTGACCTCTTGGGAAGTCCTCGTGTTGCATCCCCTTTTTTGGGCGTCATTTTACATGCGAATGCCACGTCACCAGATGTGATTGAAGTAAAAGTGAGAAGCAATTATGGAATATAATTTCATGTCTTCTAAATTTAGTTCCATCATTATTTACATTAATATTATTTTTTATTATTTTTAATTTTAATTTTTATTATTTTTATTTTTTTGAATTAAAAACATAATTACTATAAATAAGATAAATATTATTATTATTCTTATTATTACTATTATTATTATTATTATTATTATTATTATTATTATTATTATTATTATTATTATTATTATTATTATTACTATTATTATTATTACAACTAATAATTTTATTATTTATCTTATTTATAGTAATCATGTTTTTAATTCCAAAAAATAAAAATAATAAAAATTAAAAGTAAAAATAATAAAAAATAATATTAATGTAAATAATGATGGAATTAAATTTAGAAGACATGAAATTATATTCCATATTAATTGCTTCTCATTTTTACTGAAATCAGATCAGGTGACGTGGCACTCGCTTGTAAAATGACGCCCAAAAGAGGGGATGCAACACGAGAACTTCCCAGGAGGTCACCCATCCTAGTACTACTCTCGTCCAAGCACGTTTAACTGCGGAGTTCTGATGGGATCCGGGGCTTTAGTGCTGGTATAATCGCATCCGTTTTGAATCACATTGTTTGGATTATGAGTAAATCATAATAATCATAAAGAATAAACCAAAATATTAATATTAATACCAATTTTAATGAAAAATACATTAAAATGTCTTAGAAAATTACAGAAATTTAAACAAATTATGATTAATGTTGTTATTATTATTATTATTATTATTATTATTATTATTATTATTATTATTATTATTGTTATTACTATTATTATTATTACTACTAATAATTTTATTATTTATCTTATTTATAGTAATCATGTTTTTAATTAAAAAAAATAAAAATAATAAAAATTAAAAATAAAAATAATAAAAAATAATATTAATGTAAATAATGATGGAACAAAATTTAGAAGACATGAAATAATATTCCATATTAATTACTTCTCATTTTTACAGAAATCAGATCAGGTGACGTAGCATTCGCATGTAAAATGATGCCAAAAAAAGGGGATGCAACACGAGGACTTCCCAGGAGGTCACCCATCCTAGTACTACTCTCGCCCAAGCACTCTTAACTGCGGAGTTATGGTGGGATCGGGTGCTTTAGTGCTGGTACGATCGCGTACGTTATGAATCACATTTTTTTGATTATGAGTAAATCATAATAATCATAAAGAATAAACCAAAATATCAATATTAACACCAATTTTAATGAAAAATACATTAAAAAGTCTTATAAAATTACAGAAATTTATACAAAATAATTAAATTAATATAAAATATTATTATTATTATTATTACTATTATTATTATTATTTTTATTATTATTATTATTATTATTATTGTTATTATTATTATTATTATTATTATTATTATTTATTTTTTTTTTTTTATTATTATTATTATTACTATTATTATTATTACTACTAATAATTTTATTATTTATCTTATTTATAGTAATCATGTTTTTAATTCCAAAAAATAAAATTAATAAAAATTAAAAATAAAAATAATAAAAAATAAAAAATAATATTAATGTAAATAATGATGGAACTAAATTTAGAAGACATGAAATTATATTCCATATTAATTACTTCTCATTTTTACTGAAGTCAGATCAGGTGACCAAAAGAGGGGATGCAACACGAGAACTTCCCAGGAGGTCACCCATCCTAGTACTAATCTCGCCCAAGCACGCTTAACTGCGGAATTCTGATGGGATGGCTTTAGTGCTGGTCTAATCGCATCCGATTTGAATCACATTGTTTGGATTATGAGTAAATCATAATAATCATAAAGAATAAACAAAAATATCATTATTAATACCAATTTTTATGAAAAATACATTAAAAAGTCTTATAAAATTATAGAAATTTATACAAAATAATTAAATTAATATAAAATATTATTATTATTATTATTATTATTATTATTATTATTATTATTATTATTATTATTATTATTGTTATTGTTATTATTATTATTATTATTATTATTATTATTATTATTTTTATTACTACTAATAATTTTATTATTTATCTTATTTATAGTAATCATGTTTTTAATTCGAAAAAATAAAAATAATAAAAATTAAAAATAAAAATAATAAAAAATAATATTAATGTAAATAATGATGGAACTAAATTTAGAAGACACGAAATTATATTCCATATTAATTGCTTCTCATTTTTACTGAAATCAAATCAGGTGACGTGGTATTCGCATGTTATAAAGAATATAAAGTAGTTAGTGTATCATCCAAATATCTAATAATTGATTGGAGTGATTAGTTCTTATATAATCTATGGAGCCAATAATTGACAAAAAAATGCTCATGATATATATAGGATGCTAATATTTTGAACTTTTTAATAGGTAAAAATTATAAATTAGTTAAAGGCACAGAGATCCGGTTTTGTGTAATGCTCGTGTATTTTGGACTCCAGCTCACTTCCGGTCCTCACCCAAACTAGTCAGTCCTCTACAATTCTTTTGTAGATTCATCTTCAATTAACTTGGCCCCTTCGAAGTTCAAACTATCATAAATATGTATTTAATATATCATTTGGATGATATGTACGAGCGATAACATATCTTAATAGTAACTAGGGGACAATCCTCTTAAATTTTGAAAAAATAATATATATATATAATTATGGAAAATTGAAAATCACGCCGGGGTACTGTAGCGATCTTATAGCGACGGATTGAAATTTTATACTGTATTCTCACATTCATATATACGCTATATACTGTTTTCATTTTTTTAAATATATATTGTTTACCGAATGAATTTTTATATACTATTTGTTTTCAGTTTATATGTTTGTATATATAGTTTTTATTTTTTTAATATATACTGTTTTATAGAATGAATTTTTATATACTATTTGTTTTCAGTTCATATATTTGTATATAGTGTCGCTACATGGTCGCTACAGTAACGTCGCGCAGTATCAGCTCCGTATAATTATACTGCTGTATTTTTGGATAAAGTCAGAAGTTATATATATATTGTCCCTCTTAGATTTTTGATATATTTTTTATTACGACCCCCTCAATGATTTTGGTTAAGATCCCTACTGCACGAGCGGTCCATTAATTTTTATTATTTCATGTATATGATTAAATATATTCTTTACATGGATAATACAAGAAATATGTAAGATTACTCTGACAATATTTCTTTTAATTATATGCTTGAGATATTCGGTAAAAAATATATTTGCAGATCATGTGACGTGGCATTCGCATGTAAAACGACGCCCAAAAAAGGGGATGCAACACGAGGACTTCCCAGGAGGTCAACCATCCTAGTACTGCTCTCCCCCAAGCACGCTTAACTGCGGAGTTCTGATGGGATTCGGTGCTTTAGTGCTGGTATAATCGCATCCGTTATGAATCACATTTTTTGGATTATGAGTAAATCATAATAATCATAAAGAATAAACCAAAATATCAATATTAATACCAATTTTAATGAAAAATACATTAAAAAGTCTTATAAAATTACAGAAATTTATACAAAATAATTAAATTAATATAAAATATTATTATTATTATTATTATTATTATTATTATTATTATTATTATTATTATTATTATTATTCTTATTATTATTATTATTATTATTACTACTACTACTACTAGTAATTTTATTATTTATCTTATTTATAGTAATCATGTTTTTAACTCCAAAAAATAAAAATAATAAAAATTAAAAATAAAAATAATAAGAAATAATATTAATGTAAATAATGATGGAACTAAATTTAGAGACATGAAATCATATTCCATATTAATTGATTCTAATTTTTCCTAAAATCAGATCAGGTGACGTGGCATTCGCATGTAATATGACGTCCAAAAAAGGGGATGCAACACGAGAACTTCCCAGGAAGTCACCGTTCCTAGTACTACTCTCGCCCAAGCACACTTAACTGCGGAGTTCTGATGGGATCCGGCGCTTTAGTGCTGCTATGATCGCATCCGTTATGAATCACATTTTTTCGATTATGAGTAAATCATAATAATCATACAAGAATAAACCAAAATATCAATATTAATACCAATATCAATGAAAAATAAATTAAAAAGTCTTATAAAATTACAGAAACTTATACAAAATAATTAAATTAATATAAAATATTATTATTATTATTATTATTATTATTATTATTATTATTATTATTATTATTATTATTGTTATTATTATTATTATTACTACTAATAATAATTTTATTATTTATCTTATTTATAATAATCATGTTTTTAAATCAAAAAATAAAAATAATAAAAAATAATAATAAAAATAATTGAAAATAATATTAATGTAAATAATGATGGAACTAAATTTAGAAGACCTGAAATCATACTCCATATTAATTGCTTCTCATTTTTACTAAAATCAGATCAGGTGACGTGGCATTCGCTTGTAAAATGACTCCCAAAAAATGGGATGCAACACGAGAACTTCTAAGTAGGTCGCCCATCCAAGTACTCCTCTCGCACAAGCATGCTTAACTGGGGAGTTCTGATGGGATCCGGTGTTTAGTGCTGGTATGATCACATCCGTTGTGAATCACATTTTTTTGGATTATGAGTAAATCATAATAATCATAAAGAATCAACCAGAATATCAATATTAACACCAATTTTAATGAAAAATACGTTAAAAAGTCTTATAAAATTGAAGAAATTTATCCAAAATAATTAAATTAATATAAAATATTATTATTATTATTATTATTATTATTCTTATACTACTAATAATTTTATTATTTATCTTATTTGTAGTAATCATGTTTTTAATTCTAAAAAATTAAAATAATAAAAATTAAAAATAAAAATAATATTAATGGAAATAATGATGGACCTAAATTTAGAAGACATGATATTATATTCCATATTAATTGCTTCTCATTTTTACTGAAATAAGATCAGGTGACGTGACATTCGCATGTAAAACGACGCCCAAAAAAGGGGATGCAACACGAGGACTTCCCAGGAGGTCAACCATCCTAGTACTACTCTCCCCCAAGCACGCTTAACTACGGAGTTCTGATGGGATTCGGTGCATTAGTGCCGGTATGATTGCATCCGTTATGAATCACATTTTTTGGATTATGAGTAAATCATAATAATCATAAAGAATAAACCAAAATATCAATATTTATACCAATTTTAATGAAAAATACATTAAAAAGTCTTATAAAATTACAGAAATTTATACAAAATAATTAAATTAATATAAAATATTGTTGTTGTTATTATTATTATTATTATTATTATTATTATTATTGTTATTATTATTATTATTATTATTATTATTATTATTATTATTATTATTACTACTAATAATTTTATTATTTATCTTATTTATAGTAATCATGTTTTTAATTTCAAAAAAAAATAATAATAAAAATTATAAATAAAAATTATAAAAAATAATATTAATGTAAATAATGATGGAACTAAATTTAGAAGACATGAAATTATATTCCATATTAATTGGTTCTCATTTTTACTGAAATCAGATCAGGTGACATGGCATTCACATGTAAAATGACGCCCAAAAAAGGGGATACAACACGAGGACTTCCCGAGGTCACCCATCCTAGTACTACTCTCGCCCAAGCACGCTTAACTGCGGAGTTCTGATGGGATCTGGTGCTTTAGTACTGGTATGATCGCATCAGTTGTGAAACACATTTTTTTGATTATGAGTAAATCATAATAATCATAAAGAATCAACCAAGATATCAATATTAATACCAATTTGAATGAAAAATACATTAAAAAGTCTTATAAAATTAAAGAAATTTATACAAAATAATTAAATTAATATAAAATATTATTATTATTATTATTATTATTATTATTATTTTTATTATTATTATTATTATTATTATTATTATTATTATTATTATTATTATTATTATTATTGTTGTTGTTGTTATTACTATTATTATTATTACTACTAATAATTTTATTATTTATCTTATTTATAGTAATCATGTTTTTAATTCCAAAAAATAAAGATAATAAAAATTAAAAATAAGAATAATAAAAAAATAATATTAATGTAAATAATGATGGAATTAAATTTAGAAGACATTAAATTATATTCCATATTAATTGCTTCTCATTTTTACTGAAATCAGATCAGGTGACGTGGCATTCGCATTTAAAATGACGCCCAAAAAAGAGGATGCAACATGAGGACGAGGACTTCCCATGAGGTCACCCATCCTATTACTACTCGCCCAAGCACGCTTAACTGCGGTGTTCTGATGGGATCCGGTACTTTAGTGCTGGTATGATCGCATCCGTTACGAATCACATTTTTTGGGTTATGAGTAAATCATAATAATGATAAAGAATAAACAAAAATATCAATATTAATACCAATTTTAATGAAAAATACATTAAAAAGTCTTATAAAGTTACAGAAATTTATACAAAATAATTAAATTAATATAAAATATTATTATTATTATTATTATAATTATTATTATTATTATTATTATTATTATTATTATTATTATTATTATTATTATTATTATTATTATTATTATTATTACTACTACTACTAATAATTTTATTATTTATCTTATTTATAGTAATCATGTTTTTAATTCCAAAAAATAAAAATAATAAAAATTAAAATTAAAAATAATAAAAAATAATATTAATGTAAATAATGATGGAACTAAATTTAGAGGACATGAAATCATATTCCATATTAATTGATTCTAATTTTTCCTAAATTCAGATCAGGTGACGTGGCATTCGCATGTAATATGACGTCCAAAAAAGGGGATCCAACACGAGAACTTCCCAGGAGGTCACCGTTCCTAGTATTACTCTCGCCCAAGCACACTTAACTGCGGAGTTCTGATTGGATCCGGTGCTTTAGTGCTGCTATGATCGCATCCGTTATGAATCACATTTTTTGGATTATGAGTAAATCATAATAATCATAAAAGAATAAACCAAAATATCAATATTAATACCAATTTCAATGAAAAATAAATTAAAAAGTCTTATAAAATTACAGAAATTTATACAAAATAATTAAATTAATATAAAATATTATTATTATTATTATTATTATTATTATTATTATTGTTATTATTATTATTATTACTACTACTAATAATTTTATTATTTATCTTATTTATAGTAATCATGTTTTTAAATCCAAAAAATAAAAATAATAAAAAATAATATTAATGTAAATAATGATGGAACTAAATTTAGAAGACATGAAATCATATTCCATATTAATTGCTTCTCATTTTTACTAAAATCAGATCAGGTGACGTGGCATTCGCTTGTAAAATGACGCCCAAAAAATGGGATGCAACACGAGAACTTCCCAGCAGGTCGCCCATCCTAGTACTCCTCTCGCACAAGCATGCTTAACTGCGGAGTTCTGATGGGATCCGGTGCTTTAGTGCTGGAAAGATCGCATTCGTTATGAATCAGAATTTTTGGATTATGAGTAAATCATAATAATCGTAAAGAATAAACCAAAATATCAATATTAATGCCAATTTTAATAAAAAATACATTAAAAAGTCTTATAAAATTACAGAAATTTATACAAATAGTTAAATTAATATAAAATATTATTTTTATTATTACTACTGCAAATAATTTTATTATTTATTTTATTTATAGTAATTATGTTTTTAATTCCAAAAAATAAAAATAATAAAAATTAAATATAAAAATAATAAAAAATAATATTAATGGAAATAATGATGGAACTAAAGACATGAAATCATATTCCATATTAATTGCTTCTCATTTTTATTAAAATCAGATCTGGTGACGTGGCATTCGCAAGTAAAATGACGCCCAAAAAAGGCGATGCAACACGTGGACTTTCCAAGAGGTCACCCATCCTAGTACTACTCTCGGCCAAGCATGCTTAACTGCGGAGTTCTGATGGGATCCGGTGCTTTAGTGCTGGTATGATCGCATCCGTTATGAATCACATTTTTTGTATTATGAGTAAATCATAATAATCATAAAGAATAAACCAAAATATCAATATTAATACCAATTTTAATGAAAAATACATTAAAAAGTCGTATAAAATTACAGAAATTTATACAAAATAATTAAATTAATATAAATTATTATTATTATTATTATTATTATTATTATTATTATTATTATTATTATTACTATTATTGTTATTATTATTATTATTATTATTATTATTATTATTATTATTATTATTACTGCTACTACTAATAATTTTATTATTTATCTTTTTTATAGTAATCATGTTTTTAATTCCAAAAAATAAAAATATTAAAAATTAAAAATAAAAATAATAAAAAATAATACTAATGTAAATAATGATAGAACTAAATTTAGAAGACATGAAATCATATTCCATATTAATTGCTTCTCATTTTTACTAAAATCAGATCTGGTGACGTGGCATTCGCATGTAAAATGACGCCCAAAAAATGGGATGCAACACGAGAACTTCCCAGCAGGTCGCCCATCCTAGTACTCCTCTCGCCCAAACACGCTTAACTGCGGAGTTCTGATGGGATCCGGTGCTTTAGTGCTTGAAAGATCGCATTCGTTATGAATCACATTTTTTGGATTATGAGTAAATCATAATAATCATAAAGAATAAACCAAAATATCAATATTACTACCAATTTTAATAAAAAATACATTAAAAAGTTTTATAAAATTACATAAATTTATACAAGATAATTAAATTAATATAAAATATTATTATTATTATTACTACTACAAATAATTTTATTATTTATCTTATTTATAGTAAGAATGTTTTTAATTCCAAAAAATAAAAATAATAAAAATTAAATATAAAAATAATAAATAATAATATTAATGAAAATAATGATGGAACTAAATTTAGAAGTCATGAAATCATATTCCATATTAATTGCTTCTCATTTTTACTAAAATCAGATCTAGTGATGTGGCATTCGCATGTAAAATGACGCCCAGAAAAGGGGAAACAACACGAGGGCTTCCCAGCAGGTCACCGATCCTAGTACTACTCTCGTCCAAGCACGCTTTACTTCGGAGTTCTGATGGGATCCGGTGCTTTAATGCTGGTATGATCGCATCCGTTATGAATCAGATTTTTTGGATTATGAGTAAATCATAATAATCATAAATAATAAACCGAAATATCAATATTAATACCAATTTTAATGAAAAATACATTAAAAAGTCGTATAAAATTACAGCAATTTATACAAAATTATTAAATTAATATAAATTATTATTATTATGATTATTATTATTATTATGATTGTTATTATTATTATTATTATTATTATTATTATTATTATTATTATTATTATTATTATTATTATTATTATTACTACTACTACTACTACTACTACTACTAATTTTATTATTTATCTTATTTATAGTAATCATGTTTTTAATTCCAAAAAATAAAAATATTAAAAATTAAGAATAAAAATAATAAAAAATAATATTAATGTAAATAATGATGGAACTAAATTTAGACGACATGAAATCATTTTCCATATTAACTGTTTCTCATTTTTACTAAAATTAAATCAGGTGACCTGGCAATGCAACACGAGGACTTCCCAGGACGTCACCCATCCAAGTACTACTCGCACCCAAGCATGCTTAACTGCTGAGTTCTGATGCGATCTGGTGCTTTAGTACTGGTTTGATCGCATCCGTTATAAATCACATTTTTTGGATTATGAGTAAATCATAATAATCATAAAGAATAAACCAAAATATCAATATTAATACCAGTTTTAATGAAAAATGCATTAAAATGTCTTATATAATTACAGAAATTTATACAAAATAATTAAATTAATATAAATATTATTATTATTATTATTATTATTATTATTATTATTATTATTATTATTATTATTATTATTATTATTATTATTATTATTGTTGTTGTTGTTGTTGTTGTTATTATTATTATTATTATTATTACTACTACTAATAATTTAATTATTTATCTTATTTATAGTAATCATGTTTTTAATTCCAAAAAATAAAAATAATAAAAAATAAAATTAAAAATAATAAAAAATAATATTAATGTTAATAAGGATGGAACTAAATTTAGAAGACATGAAATAATATTCCAAATTAATTGCTTCTCATTTTTACTAACATCAGATCAGGTGACGTGGCATTCGCATGTAAAATGACGCCCAAAAAAGAGAATGCAACACGAGGACTTCCCAGGAGGTCACCCATCCTAGTACTACTCTCGCCCAAGGACGCTTAACTGCAGAGTTCTGATGGGATCCGGTGCTTTAGTGCTGCTATGATCGCATCTGTTATGAATCACATTTTTTGGATTATGAGTGAATCATAATAATCATAAAGAATAAACGAAAATATCAATATTAATACCAATTTTAATGAAAAATACATTAAAAAGTCTTATAAAATTACAGAAATTTATACAAAATAGTTAAATTAATATGAAATATTATTATTATTATTATTATTATTATTATTATTATTATTATTATTATTATTATTATTATTATTATTATTACTACTACTACTAATAATAATAATAATTTGGTTATTTATCTTATTTATAGTAATCATGTTTTTAATTCTAAAAAATAAAAAAAAATAAAAATAAAAATAAAAATAATAAAAAATAAAAAATAATATTAATATAAATAATGATGGAACTAAATTTAGAAGACATGAAATCATATTCCATATTAATTGCTTCTCATTTTTACAATAATCAGATCAGGTGACGTGACATTTGCTTGTAAAATGACGCCGAAAAAAGGAGATGCAACACAAGGACTTCCCAGGAGGTTACCCATCCTCGTTCTACTCTCGCCCAAGCACGCTTAACTGCGGAGTTCTGATGGGATCCGGTGCTTTAGTGCTGGAATGATCGCATCCGTTATGAATCATATTTTTTGGATTATGAGTCAATCATAATAATCATAAATAATAAACCGAAATATCAATATTAATACCAATTTTAATGAAAAATACATTAAAAAGTCGTATAAAATTACAGCAATTTATACAAAATTATTAAATTAATATAAATTAATATTATTATTATTATTATTATTATTATTATTATTATTATTATTATTATTATTATTATTATTATTATTATTATTATTATTATTATTCGGCTCCTGTCTCCATGTACTCATTAAAGCTCAACTCACCAGCAACTGCAATAATATTACATGCCGCTCCCAATTCCTTATTAATCATAGTTGCCATTACACATCAAATCCAATTATCATTATTAATTTATTATATGATGGAATTATCAGGTTTTGAAGAACATTTTTGAATTGGTTACAATACCTCAAGTCCATCCATGACTGGCATGACGTTATCCGTGAGAACAGGTAGGTCCTGAAAGGTAGAGATCTATTGTGAACTTGCCATTCCGAGCTTGTGTAACTTGATAGTTGTTGGTGCAACATACTAAAATCTTATTTTGAAAGACAAATAATGTTTCCAATAATAACATGAAAACTACCTAGTAGTCGTTGACGATATATTAAGTTGCATCAAAGTACAAGAAAGAGATGCCTCCACTGTTATAGCGCAGTTGGTATCGCATCAAAACCTGTTTTCAATCGGATAAGAGTTCGAAACAAACAGGTGTAGGTTAATAGGTGTGGGTTGCCCACGGCCATGTAATCGAAAAAAACAGTAGAAGAAAGAGATATGTAAGATCTCAACATTTCAGGTTACGTATGCCAAAATGTCAGGTGCAATTAATCTTTCTTAAAATAATAGCAAAAATAAACAATATGTTCGTTTGCTCTACATGAATAAGTATTGAAAGATTAGAATAAAATGAGATAGTATTCTACACAATTTTAATTACTGTAAAAACTTAATGTGCACAAGCTGTCACTTTTTGCACAAATATGCTGACTAATGCTCACATGCTTATTGTTCCTAAGCAGGGACGGAGTTAGGAGGGTGCCAAGGGGAGCCCCGACCCCCCCTATGAATTTACAAATTATAATAAGGTCCTTGGAAGTATTTAAATTTGGTCACTGCCATGACATATATAAGTATATTATACCTTCAAGTGAAAGTTTAATCTTGTGTGGTCTAGTATAAATAGTATTGTTTATGCCAGTCAATGTTGAAAGTTCGCACCTGAGTGCATGCATATTTTTTTGGCTGTTTTTCTTCAATTGAAAAGAAATTAACATTTTATTCTCATCACATTTTAGGACTATGGTATTATTTTATCTTATCCTGGCTCCTTTATAATCAAGTTAACATCTCCATAACTATAAAGTAGTAATCAACAAACATGCAACTATTAGCTTAATGCTAGTAAGAGCTGAAAGACACAGAGTACTAACAATGGTCATAACCATTAATCAAAACTTAATTTTCTATAAAAAGGTCTCAGAACAAACTTTAATATTTTTATATTTGTTATTTTTATATTTGTTAAGATTGTCTATTTATTAGCTTATGTTGATCCTGATATATCATAACTAAATAGTGCTAGTATACTTTTTAATTATTCTTCAAAAAAAATGAGATCTAGACTCTATTAATAACATGATTTTGTACCATTTCTTAAAAAAAAGTAATCATACAAACATAAAGTTATTTAAAGTAAATGTTAGTCAAATTCCTTCATTATATTTTATTTTTCTGGAAAAAAATATGATGTTAATTTTAAACCTATCTATTTTTTTAATCTTGTATATGTTTTGTCCCGGCCCCCCTATAAAACAATCCTGGCTCCGTCCCTGTTCCTAAGTGTATATAAAAACTAAATTTAATTTTATCTGTTCCTAAGTGTATGTAAAGACAAAATTGAATTTTCTGCATTTGTATTAATCCACAAGAAACATAATAAGTCATTACAACATCGCTTAACAAAACATGAAAATGTCTCGTCGAATTTCATGTGCGGCTCCAACAAAACTTCAAAAATATCATATGTAAAAATGTCTCTTTTATTATAATATCTCCACAGCCACTTTCGATTTATTGCTATATTAAAAGTCTGTAGATCAATTACTCCCAAATCCACCTGTTCTTTGGATCTGTAGACCTTCCTCCAATCTAACTGATTAAAATCAGACTCTTTAGTCACAAAATTAAGCTAACTTGAGTCGACTAGAAATTAGCTCGGTCCACAGTCGATCAAACTATTATCAATTAAAGGATAAATTCACAACCTATTTCAAAATTTCTCAAATAAAGAATAAATTCACAACCTATTTCAAAATTTCTCTCGACAGTGAGCACTATATTATTCGTGTATTTATCTGCATAAATAAGCAAGAAAATCCTAAAAACTATGTCGATGAATTGTAATTGTAGCTTCATCTTAAATTAGACTTTTTTTTTAAATATCATTTAAAAAAAAAAAATTCAACAGTTGCCATTAGTTTGAAAATAATGAAATATCTGCCATTTCCGCCACTAGAACAGATGATTTTTCATTTTTTGCAAAAATATTCTATTTGGCTGACTAAACAGGACTAATTAGTATAAAAAACAGTGTTCCGCCACCACTAATGGCGGAACAAGCCCAATTTTTTTTTTAACCAATTAACAGCTAAACAGATCTAACAGATGACTAATTAACCAAAAAATTTTAAGAATTAGCATGTTCCGCCACTACTAGTGGCAGAACACATCAAAATAATTTTTTTCCCTGGCTGAAAATACGCAGAAAATAATACGCTGTTCCGCCACCACTACTGGCAGAATAGGTGAAATATACCCTGTTCCGCCACGACAGGTAAAATTTCATCAGTGGCGGAACATGTGAAATTTTACCTGTTCCGCCACTAGTGGCGAACAAATATATATATATATATATATATATATATATATATATATATATATATATATATATATATATATATATATATATATATATATATATATATATATATATATATATATATATATATATAAACGGACCCCTCATTTCAACCCATTAAAACTCATTAAACCCAATAAACCCGACCGTTCGAAAAGAGGCGATTTTTGGGCGATTATTGGACGTAAATCTTGTCAAAAAAACCAAAAATTGGTGGAGATTAAAGGAGAAAAGAGGAAATAGGAGGAAGAAAAAGAGAAAGATAATTGATTTGGTTTTATTTTGAGTTTAGATTTAGAAATTGGTGTTGGTATTTTTTTTGAATTGATTGAAATTAGGGTGAAATATGTTTGAATTGATTGAAATTAGAGTGAAATATGTTTGAAATGATTGAAGTTAGGTTGATTTGATTGATTTGTTTGAATCAATTTGTTTGGAATAATTGATTGAAATTTAGGGTTTATGGTTTGTATTTTTTTTTTATTATTTAGTAATTTGAGTTGTTAAAATATTATTGCAATTAGGGAGAAGAAATAAAGAGTAGATATTTGAAAGAGGATGGCACATAACTCAGCAGTGTTTTTATATTACGACGGTCGGATTATTCAAAAACCGAATGGCTGCAGTTACGATCCATATGAGCCGGTTGTTCTACCAGAAAGGACAGCTATAAATAGAAACTATGTACAATTGTGTTATGAAATTTGTGAAAATATCGGTTGGTCGTTTAATGATACTCTTTTAATTCGAGGTAAATATCCTTACCTTAGCGGCGACGAATGGCATTTTAGAGCAGTGAGAATTACCAATGACAGACAACTGATTCAATTTGCTGAGCGCGTCAGAAGTGTTGGTATGGAATTAGAAATATATGTTGATCGACAACCAAGTAAAGAATCTCATATAGGAACTAGTAATAGAACAACTATAGTTACAAATGCGGATGAGAATGAGAGATTAGAACCCGTAAATAATGAAATGAATAATGAAGATTACGAGGGCGATTTGCCGATATTTGATAGAAGGGTATTAGAAGATGAAGATGATGAAAATGAATTAGATGAGGAACCAGAAATGGGTCCAGAAGACGAAGAAGAAATATATGGAGATGGCAAAACAGAAAGGGAGGGAATGAACTATCAGACGGGATTTATTTATACGGAAGAGGGTCAGATGGTTAGTTTGGGGACTTTCGGTGATCCGCCAGCGGCAGAGTTCGAAGATATTTCAATGTGGGAATTTGCAAGAAATGATGTTATATCGGGAAGTAGTATGCATGAAGGGGATGAAATGTTGTATAAGGGTCAGAAATTTGAAACAAAATCAGAGTTACAATCGGCTATTAAATTATATAGTGTGATGTGGCACCGAGAAATTGAAGTCGCTAGTTCAGACAAAGAGAGATATATTGTGCGCTGCAAGCTTAGACATGAAGCCGACAGATGTAATTGGAGGCTTCATGCTTCGATAAATAAACAAAAATTATGGCAGATTAAAACATTTATGCAACCACACATATGCAACCACCAAACACCTATAAAAGACCACAAACAATTAACCAGTGCGCTTGTTGGGGGGTTAGTTCTAGATATTGTTAGAGCGGATTTAGCAATTAAATCCGTAACAATAATAGAAACCGTTAAAATGAAGTATGAATATATCATATCATACTGGAAGGCTTGGCATGCGAAGCAACACGCGCTAAGATTCTTATTCGGAGGTTGGAAAGATGCTTATAATTTGCTCCCTAAATATATGGCGGCAATAAAAGCAGCAAATGACGGTACTCGTTACTCATTTAAACTTGGTGCTATAAATAGTAATGGTGAGACCGAATTTGAAGGACTATTTTGGGCATTTGGTCCATCACTTTATGGTTTTAAATTTTGCAAACCTGTTTTAACAGTAGATGGTACATTTCTAACCCGAAAATATCAAGGAACCTTACTGACGGCAATCGCTAAAGACCCAAATGGTCAGTTATTTCCTGTAGCTTTTGCTTTGGTTGAGAGGGAGAAAAATGAGACGTGGGAGTGGTTTTTTAAGTGTTTGGATAATGTACTCGGCAATCACAATGGTTTGTGTATTATTTCGGATAGGCACGCGGGAATAATAAATGCAATGAGGGGTGAAAAATGGAAGGAACCTTATGAGTATCATCGTTATTGCTCGCGTTATTTGGAAGCAAATTTGAGTAGCCACGTAAACAACAAAGCAGTATCTCAGTTGCTAACACCATTAGTTCGAGCGCACAACAAATATAAATTTAAAAAAATGTGGAAAAAAATTGAGAGGCTAAGTAAAAAAGAGGCAACAAAGTAGTTAGCGCCATTGGAGAAAAATAAATGGGCTCTAGCGTACGATGAGGAAGGTCGTCGGTGGGGCGAAACCACTAGTAATAATGCCGAAATAATGAATTTTGTTTTCTTAGGAATAAGAAAGCTGCCAGTTACGGCAATTGTGATGGCGACTTTTTATAAACTCAATGCTTATCATGTGAAATATGGAGAGAATGCTACTAACACGCAAAATAGGTGGCCGGATACTGATTTGAGGGCAAAATTGGATAAAAGGACCAATAAAGCCGCTTCGCATATAGTCACTTGTTATAATTTTAACAGAGGAATCTATCAGGTACAGACAGTCCCTCGGCATATGAGTAGTGGTATAAGAAGAGGGGGAAAGATTTGGGAAGTGAATTTCAACGAAGGTAATTGCAGGTGCCAGAAACCCCAGATATATCATTACTCGTGTTCACACATCATAGCATAATTTTGAATATACCTTTTGAAGTATCAATATTCATCCTTTTCATTGTCAGAATTTACCATTTTTTTCTGAATACACATAATGACCATATTTTGCTTTTTGATTTGCATGATTTTCTTCTTAGTCAGTCGATACACAAGGAAAAGTACACCCACGTTCCTTCCCTATACAACAAAGAAATTGAAAGTTTGAAACATCTCTATTTGATACTCAGGCGCCGCGGATCTAATGAAGGTTTGTAGCGGTGGTTGTTGCATTTTAATTTGAGTTCCACATGCATAATGTACGACCCGTGCGTTTATGTTTCGTTACGCTGAAACCATCAAGTATCATAGATGGATGCGTCGTTTCCCCTAGTGGAGGTTCGTGTATACATGCTAGCATTTACCCTTTTTGAATATATTAACAAACTCTTGCAATAATTAGGATTTACCTTTCTTCTAATTTAAATATTTGAATATATCCTTTGACTGAGGAGAATTTATCCTTTCGAGCTTGTGAATAAACTCTTCTTTCTTTATCATTTTCTCTGCTTTTATTTAATTTTTAGCTTGGGAGAAGAATCGGGGAATGTTCGTCTTGAAATTGTCAAAGATGAAAGAATGACATTACAAAAAAATAGTTGAAGACTCAGGAATTTTGATATTGAGATTAATTTCGGCGATTTTAAATGATAAGGCAACAATGTTCAAATATGAAAGGAAATAGTTGTCTCATAATTTTACTTATAACTATTTTTTCCTTTGTTATTTAAATCATTTAAATCTTTTAATTTTTGCATGATGAATTAGAAAATTATAAAAGAATTCAGATGTATAACCTGATTATTGACTTCGAAAATTACAATTGTCAATAAGTCAACTCTTTTGCATGAAGATCGAAATGAAACATATTATGAAGTTGATAACTATAACAATGTGAAGAATCTGAATGTGTTCTTTTCTAAATATTTTGTAGTGATATTGGTAAGATTTTTGAATGATTTTTTCCTGAAAAATATGACTTTTTGTTGTCTTTACCCTTTTTTAATATGTTAACAAACTCTTGCAATGATTAGGATTTACCATTCTTCTAATTTAAATATTTGAATATATCCTTTGACTGAGGAGAACCCTTTCGAGCTTGTGAATAAACTCTCCTTTCTTTATTATTTTTTCTGCTTTTATTTAATTTTTAGCTTGGGAGAAGAATGGGGGAATGTCCGTCTTGAAATTGTCAAAGATGAAAGAATGATATTACAAAAAAGAGTTGAAGACTTAGGAATTTGATATTGAGATTAATTTCGGCGATTTTAAACGGTAAGGCAACAATGTTCAAATATGAAAGGAAATAGTAGTCTCATAATTTTACTTATGACTATTTTTTACTTTGTTATTTAAATCATTTAAATCTTTTAATTTTTGCAGGACGAATTAGAAAATTATAAAAGAAGTCAGACGTATAACCTGATTATTGACTTCGAAAATACAATTGTCAATAAGTCAACTCATCTAAATGAAGATCGAAATATGAAGTTGTTGATGACTGTAACAATGGAAGAATCTGAATGTGTCATTTTCTAAATTTTTTGTAGTGATATTGGTACTATTTTGGATAATTTTTTTTCCTGAAAAATGTGATTTTTTGTTGTCTTTATGTGTTCTGTTACTTTCTTCTTAAATATATTTATTTTGGTAAAAATAACTTTAAAATCAATATGAATACATCATTTTTTATTATCAGGATTTGCCCTTTTAACGTATAGGATTTATCCTTTATGTGGCCGCTCGTCCGTGTGTGTGCGTGCGCGATTCGAAAACACGTTTTTTGGGTCAAAACTGTCCGGCACACACCTCCAAATATCCAAGGACACGTGTCGCGCCCTAATTCGTGATTCACCTAATCCTGATATTTTTTTTTATTCACCTTAGCATCCCCGATTTTTTAATGAGAAATTTTCAAATAACCCCATATGTTTTCTAAATATTACAAAAAAAACCCTATATTTTTAGATTTTCAAAATACCTTACAATAGACTTTTCATTTTCAAAAAATCCCCACCTTCTACTTTTCCATCTAAAATTCTGTTAACTTTTTTGAAATTCTCATTTTACACCATATAAAATAGTTTTCTAAAATAGTTTTCTAAAAAACAATTTCTCACAAAATATGTTTCCCTTGTTTAATTTGAGAAAAGTTAAGGGGTGTTGATATTTTAAAGCATTTAAAAGTTGAGTGATCTCGGGTAATATATTTTTGAAGTGTAGTAACCTACGGTGATGATATTTTAATATTGAGTATTCTCTTGTGATATATTTTAAAAGTTGAGTAACCTCCTGTCATATATTTTAAAAGTTTAAGTGACATGTGGTTATATAATTTTAAAATTAAGTGACATGCGGTGATATAAATGTAAAGTTCAATGACTTTCCGTGATTTTGGTAAACTTAAGATGATTATTTGAGTTATAAGTCGGCGATGACGTGGACTACTTAAATCAGCGATGATGTGTCATTTCCGTTAATAAATGGATGGAAAATTAATTTGGACAAATAAAAGTTGAATGACCTTTTCTTCAAAAAAAAAAAAAAAAAAAAGTTGAGCGACCTATTGTGGACAATTGGTTTAATGACCTATTTGATCATTTCTGAAAGTTAGGTGACCTACGGTGAAATTTACCCAATAATAAAATAATATATATATATATATATATATATATATTGAAATTTAAAATTGATACATACAGATTTAATAAAAAAGGGTATAAAATGTATAGAAAAACATCATATATAGTGGGAAGAAAAGAGTATATAGAAGAATGGAAATAGTGCATAGAAATATTATAATACTGTATATTAATATATAGATAATCTTTGTTTGAATGTAAGTTTGTGTGAACAAGAAAACTCAATTGACACACACTAAATTGATCTATATATTAATTAATTCGTCAAACATACCAAACCTTTCTTTAAATTGATGAATAACGAGTTGTACATTAAATTTAAAATCTGTTAATGAATATAATAAACCATAAATACAATATTTTCTTTGTTAATGCTATGTTTTGTAATAGGACCCACGATATTTCCCATTTTGAAAAGGCATACATGCTATTTTGATGTTTTGTACCATGTGAAGGTGGATACCGTAAACATGCAGCAAGAGAAAGAAGGCAAGAGAGAGACAATAAAACTAAGATAATTTAATTGATTTATACAGATAATTCTACCAGATAAAAAAAATTGAAAACATTATAACATCAATTAGGGGAGAATAAATTACAAATAATAATCCTCAAAATATATCCGCAAAATCAAGTTCAATTTCAGGCTTGTCAGGTTCTTCTAACTCAACCTGAATCACATCCGGCAAAATCGGGTCATCTACTACTGGTAAAACCTACATAAAATTAAAAATAACGGAAATAAATATAAGTACATTCTGCCAAAAATAATAGATGTAAAATGAGTTAGCTCCATTTGGCAAAATCCTTCATATTTTCATGTTTCACACACCTCAGGTTTTGATTCTTCTCGGTGTAAAAACCACCAAGGACCTGATTTTGCTTGTAACCTACAAATATAAAATGAGTTAGCTCTATTTAGAAAACCAACAGAGAAGAAAATTAAATTTTAAATTTTAAATTTTAAATGTTAAATTTTATATCTCACTTTCAAATTCCAACTCTTAAGTTTTAAATATTAAATTTTTAATTTTTAATTCCAAATCTTGAATTTTAATTTTTCAATTTTAAATTTTAAATTTTTAATTTTTAATTTAAATACCTGAAAACTCCAGCAACCATTCTTAACCCCATAAAAAGAGTCAACCCAACCCACACACCAGGAAGGCCGTAATATTTCGGAGCAATTAGCAAGAACAATGACGAAATTGCCCCTACTGTCATCTAGTAGATAAAAAAGATTATTAATTAATTAATGTAACATTAAAAAAGAGATTATTAAAAAAAGGAAGTTAATTAAACCATGGCAATAGCTGCATATGAGAAATCAGAAACGCCGTAATGAAGACCGTCGTAAATAAATGCTAGCGCGTTTATTGGCTGGCTCGCACTAACAAACTGAAATTATTTTTTTTAATTTACTAAATAAAATATGTTATTGTTTTTTTTGTGGGAAAAGGATATAATCATATACCAATACGCCAGATTTGACGATTTGTAGAACTTCAGGGTCTTTAGTGAATAATTCCGCGAGTTTGCCAAATGAGGTACCTAAACCGATAGCTAAAGCTAAACCAGCAAAAACTCCAATCTGCATAAAAAAAGCAAAAAAATAAATAAAATAAAATAAAATATTTTTAGGAATTTGTTTAATGAAAAATTTGAAAAAATAATTAGATTTAGCTGAAAGGTTAGTTAATTATAATTAGTTACCTTAAGTGCATAGTTGGCAACTTCCTTTACTTTTTTGTAGTCGCATTTGGCAAATGCACTTGCAATCAAAGCCTAAAATTCACAAAAAAATCAAAATATCAAAATTAGCCCTAAAAAATTCAAAATATATTAAATTAATGCCCCCAAAAACTTTAAACGTCAATCCCTTCCAAAACTCGAAATACAATCAACTACACCCCATCAAAAATCACAGAAAAGAAAAACATATCAAAATTAATCAAAAACCACTATTCCTCTAAAAGGCACAAACTAAATTCCCTCTTTCCCTCTTTCACAAGGGTAAATTCGACACTTCATATTTTTACAAGGCAAAATACAAATTCCCCTTCTTCAAACTCAAATAATAATAATAATAATAATAATAATAATAATAATAATAATAATAATAATAATAATAATAATAATAATAATAATAAGTAATAATAATTATAATATACAAGTAAATAATACAAAAAATAAATAATAATAATAATAATAATAGAATAATAATAATAATAATGAATAAATAATAATAATAAAGAAATAAATAATGAATGACAAACAAGAAACAGTCAATCAGTTTGTTCATTTACCTGGGCAGAGACGGCAAGTGCATCAGAAAGAAGAGAAACAGCCAGCCAAACTTGCAAGCAGATCTGATGCGCGGCCATGGCAATCGGTCCTTGACGTGTGGCCATGGCGGTGCCAAGTGTCATCGTGAGAAGCACCGACAGCGTTCTTCCCAACATAAACCCCCCTGCAATATTATATTCATCAATTAATTATTACATTTGTTTTTATAAATACATTATATAGGGGAATTTTTAATAGAAGCCCTGACTTTCCTGGCGTTGTTCCCAGCAACAAACCGCGGAATACTAATTACTTAGGAATTTTTTATGATGTTTAGAAAAGTTAGGGGGTTTTCTTAAAGATTTCTATTGTTATATTTCGGAATTTAAATAGGATTATGTTGCATAATTCTTTTTTGGAACCTGGAACCTAGGTTTAAATATGGATCTACAAACGTATGTAGTAATAAGACTTTTCTTAAAATATATATAGTTAATGCAAAAGCTTATTAGCTTAAGGTTCGTACAGAAAATAAAAATTATTAAAATAAAACAAGGTAAGTAAGAAAGTATAATTTCATAAAAAACAAAGTAAGAAAGTATAAGAGATTAAATTAAAAAATGACAGGAGATAAAATAACCGGATTTGATGTAGCCAGCAAAGTGCAAGTCTTGCATTTTAGGAGGCAATATAACCGCTCTTTTGCTCAGAGACCATATAAGTAAAAATGCAGTCAAATACCTATTAACACATAATTAAATTAATTAATTACACATAATTATGTTAAATCAAAATTTATTGAAATTATTTCTATCATTACTGTGATACAACAGTTGCAAGAGCAGCTCCAGTTACACCAAAACCGAGAGTATACACCAAAACTGGTAGCAACACTACAGACGAAATATTTCCAATTCCTACATATAAAAAATACACATTATTATATATAAAATCCTAAAAAAAACAAAAAAAATATTAAAAAACTGAAATTTATTTTTATTTATATTTTTTACCTAAATGAATAACAGGGGTTTTAGTATCCTTAAACCCGCGAAAAACACCCTGAATGGCCAATGAGAGCACGACAGCTGGCGCTCCGAGAGCTCTCAGTTTGAGAAACAGCTCAGACGGGGTTCTCATGGGTGATGCCTGTTAATTAATTCATGACTCTAATTCGGAATAAAATAAATAATAATAAAACGGAATATTGAATGAAATAAATAATATTAAACGGTGTTGGCTTGTATTTAAGTGTAGGGAGATCTTTGCAATTTTGGCAATAATACAGGTTTTTTTTGTTTTTGTTTTTTGCAATTTGGGCATAATGTGGCGGCTTTTGTTTTTGCAAATTTCCGTAAAATAAATAATAATAATAAAATGGAAGCGGAATTAAATGTGATTTATAAACTTACTGGCGATACACCCATTAAGTTGAGAAAAATTCCGGATCCGAAAAATAAACCGATTGCTTCGATTATTCCGATTCCTGAAGCGAGTAGTAAAGCAGAGGAAACTGAAGGAAGCCTCATTCTTTCTTGCGTATCTATAAAAAAAAATAATTAATTAAATTTAAGCAATTAAAGTGATAAATAAAATATGAGAAATAGGCTTAAATTGCAAAAAAGTCCCTCCATCACTGGAAATTGCGAAAAAGTCCATCTGTTATTTAGGAAATTGCGAGAACAAACTACCATATGTTAAGATATTATATCACCTTTAGTTAACTCATCTTAATATTTTTAATTAATATTTTCTTTGAAGAAAATTTGCAATTTCCTAAAGAATGGAGGGGCTTTTTGCAATTTCCAATAATGCATGCGCTTTTTTGCAATTTAAGCATGATGTAGGGGCTTTTTTGCAAAATTCTCATATTATACTTCTAAATTTCGGAATTTTGATTTTATTATTTTTTTACCAGAATTATTTTTTGAGATTTCTTCAGCCACAAATGAAGTGGTGACACTTAATAAAGGAATATTAAATAGTTTCGATACGATATTAAATATCGAAACAGCAACTCCAGATGAAGCCAACTCCACAGGCCCTTCAATAAAAAATAAATATATTTTTTAAATTGGTTAATAAATAAATTAGATTAATATGTGTTGTGAATTGAAAAATGAACCTAGTCGGCCGATATATGCAGTTTCCATTAATTGGGAAAACGGATCAATTGCTTGAGCTAAAATAGCTGGCAATGCGAGAAGAATTAGTTCATTTTTTATGCTTCTTTCTTCTCCTTCAATCGGATTTCCAACTAATTTACTGAAAAACAAAATAAATTATTATCTTAAAAAAACTCAACAAAATATTAATTTTTTAAATAAATAGATGTTGAATTAAGAGTCTTACGAGGCGGCGTTTTTAAATGTAACGAAAGGATTCTCCTTTTGAATAAATGCTTCGCCAGAATTATCTGAGCTCGCTGAGAGAGATTGGCTGTTTGAGACTGATATTATCCTCTTTCTACATAGAGACAAAGAGGGGCAATTTGGGTATTTTAATGAAGTTTTGGAATTCCGGCGAGAGAGAAGAAGGCCTCGTGAGAAGGAAGAATTGATTTTGGTATGGTTTTGTGAGGAATTGAGTTTCGGGAAATTGGAATTCAGATGAACCGCCTTCATCATGAGGTATTCTTCTTCAGCTGTTGCAAATAATGGTGAAAGCTTTATTACAGTATGAATTTTACAGAAAATGAATGCAAATAGTACGATTTTGCATGAGAAACTATCACAATTTCAGAGCAAAGGAAGATAGAAAAGCAAAATAAGAATAAAAATCGGTCAATAAAAGATAACAGACGATGGTTTTGAATGAAAAATGTTAAATTTAAAACCAGTTCATATTAGAACTCACCTCAAAGCTTAGGGATTGTGGGAAAGAAGAAGAACCCTGAACGGCTTTTCCGGGAAGTTACTTCCCCGGAAAAGCAGAAACGAAGAGAGAGAAAGTCGGAAATGGATTTCGGTGTTAAGCGATAAGAGTGGAGAATTAGAGAAGGAGAAATGGCGGGTTGAGGAGAAAGGGAAGGAAAACCTTTTCTGTTCTCTCTCTTTCTCCAGTCCCACCATCAGAATTATGCAATAAACATACATGGCCTATGGGGTGGAGAAACAGTCACTGAAATGTGGGCCCGTAACATCCGAAAGGTGATGCTTTGTGTTTGTGGACCTGGTGCAGGGACGTATAAGGCAAACGAACAGAAAGTGCTGTTTTGCTTTCGTGGACCTGGTGCAGTATCGTACAAGGTAAAAAACACGACTTGCTGCTTTATTTCTGTGGACCTGGTGCAGGGACGTAGAAGGTAAACAACACAACAAAGTGCTGTTTTGTTTGTGGACCCGGTGCATGTATTTACAAGGTAAACTGAAGTTTTAGAATGATAAACATGAAATTCTCATCTTTTCGTACTCATTTAGTCTGTACGGTTTTCTTCGACATCATGTTCAGGCTAGAGATTCCACGTGATTCGAACCAGACAAAGTTGCTCCTTGATGAAATCGGTGGGTGGAGCCATGGAGATGCAAATCGTGGACCCGGAGCCAGGAACTAAGGTTAAGAAAGATAATAAAGATTTCATATGTGTTTAATGTGTTGAATGATTTATATAATTTTGATGGTTCATTTCATGTATTATCATACTGCTAGATTACATAGGATCTATAGAAGCATAAAATATGCAGGCTGGCAAGTGAGATTTTGTTGTTTTTATTCTTTAGTTTTTTTTATCCATATAACCTTCATATATTATTTGTTAAACAATAGGGGTCTAGATATTATTAGTAAGGACTATAAGTTAATTATATAAGGGGCCGTTTGGTTCGTTCTTTTAAATGAGAATGCCAAGACATCCAAATAGGATGAATTTCATTCCTACGTTTGGTAAGACACTAGCTAATAAAGTAATGACATCCGAGATACCCATGAGAATATTTGGTGAAAATATGATAGCCATCAAAATTGGTGGTTTTCCACATTTCCATGATGAGCGAAAGCAAAACTAAGGAAATAAATCTTTATAAGAAAATTTTCTTTTCTCTCATTAATTTGTTGATCTAATAAATTTGTCAAATTTGAAATATCAATAAATCAAGATCTTCTATATTTCTTGGAATAAATACATCAAATCAAATATATCAATAACACAAGCCTGCATCGTTTAAAACTAGAACCAAACGGCCCCTAAGGATATTTATCGAATATTCACTTTCATAAGAGGGGCTAAGGCCCCTTCTTGTCCCTTCTTGTCTCCGTCCATGTCGGGACCTCGTGACTCTTTTTTACACATACAATATGCTTTACGAATTAAGCTATGATCCATTTACATCTTTTACGTGTTTAAATCTAAAATATCATATTACCATGTAGTTGTGTGGTGCGCACAAAGCGTACTATTCTTTCGTGTTTCGCCTTTTAAAAATAGAAATACCAATTTACCCTATTATATCTAAAATATATCATATTTACTGTGTTATTTTAGTCAAACTATTTAAACATTTTTTATCCAAAATATATCAATTTTAATCGGTGGGAGAAATTTATCCATTTAATTTTTTATCAATTATGGAGCATGAAGAAGATGAAGAAATTTATATTTTCATTTTGAAGTTCTACAAGTTTTACATATTATATGATTGGTTTTTATTAATGAATACAAATGTAGGCTGAAGTCATAAGTTCTGGAAGACTTAATATGCACTCAGATTGGTTAAAAAATCAAATAAATGTATAAGTTATTTTATCTATTTCAATAAAATTGAGAAATTTATTTGTTTCGCACTTGTTATGTATTGGATAAATTTTGCATCAACTTTGTCATTTATGCTGTCATGATTATATTAAACTCTGATCCCGGATATGACCACAACATGACTTATTTAGTCGTTTTAAGCGACATACATCAAAATCAAGTCGTTTCAAAATGAATCTAAGCTCACAAATCACCCGTTCATTCCGTCAAGTATCTACGCTGATAAGAAAAATAAAACAAATAGAAATAATTAGCTAATAAATTTAGCTAAGTAACTGGTTTGGTTACGACGCAGCTTCTATATGACCATCATTTTGTAAAAATATAGTTTTAATTATATAAAATATAATAATATAATAGGTTTAAGTATTAAAAATGGTCTTATCAAGCGGCCGTTGTTTCGCTATCCCACATGCGGCTATATTTTTATTATCAAATGGTCATGATTTCGCTATCACATGTGCGGCTATGCGGCCACGGTTTCGCAATCCGTGTGCGGCTAAGCGGTCACGGTTTCGCAATTTCGTATGTGGCTAAATTGAAAACACTAACTATATATAACAAATTTTATTATAAAAAAAATAACGTTAGATCATGTAGAAGTCCAGTTATCTTATTAGAGTGCTATGATGGACTCGTTATGCAAAGTGTATGCTTCGAAATCATCACGTCAAACAGGAGATATGGCAACCTCAAGAGTTGGATTTTGTGACACACTAACAAAGCAATGATGGATACAAATGGGAAGAAATAAAGTTCATTCTTTTATTTTGAATGAGATACATGACAGAAATATGGTGGCTAGTTAGAGAGGGTAAATAGAGTGTATTTATGCAGGCCCAAAAGAAACTGATATTTCTAACAACATTTATTTCGTGCACATATGCATAAGCCATGAATTGACTTTAAAAGGGACATTTTTTATAGCCATAACTTGTATTTTATTTTTGTGGAGATGTTAAGAAATAATAAAAGAGCTTAGAATACCAAAAGCTTCTAGCTGGCGGTTGCACAATGAAATAAAATAGATGAAACTTGCAAAAAGGACTTTAAAGGGTTCGGATTTTATGAAAGAAAGAAGAAAACGGTTTCAACTTTCCTACGCAAGGGAGTAACTCAGCAATTAATGGGATTTTTTTTTATTTAATAGAGAGGGCTCAAAGTCGGGTATTTAATTTTAAAGAAATCTGACTTTACCAAGATTTGAACCCATAATCTTTGAGTTGGTGGGATGATGCCTTACCATTCCTACTAGAGACATGCTAGGTTGGTTTGGGCCCGCACATGAATATGAATTTTCTTAAATGGATTCTCACTGGGATATTTTGAATTTTAATTGTATTTGAATGTTGCATTTCAATCCGAATTTGATCTATTGACAGCTCGTTGTGCTGGATACGAGGTGGGTTCAGATTTATGTTACACGGATACGGATATGGGTATTGTATTTGATACGATACGGATATGGCGATAAAGTAAATTTTAAAAAATCTAGGATATGGATACGACAATTTATGTATTATCTTATTATTTATTAATTATATTTTATATATTTAATTAATTTATATATATTTAGATATTAAACTTTGATGTAGAAAATACTAAAAACTTGTTATTATAGAAATATCTTGATGCAAAATATTTGTTTGTTAATTAAATAATTAGATGTTTTAATCTTATTTTATTGATTTTATATATGTAATCATATATTTTAAGAATAAATATTCTTACGTTTGAAGTATTCGATGCGGATATGAGAAGTATCCGATATTATTTTGGAATAAAATATTATGATACGCCACGTGACATGTCCGATACGATATCCGAGTATCCGATATGATACGGCTGGATTTTTGAAATATCCGCACAACATAGATTCAGACATTTTTTTTAATTCTTTGCTAAGCATGTAATATGCATTATTTGTCTACTATAATTTTTCTTTAGGTGTGTATAATTTAATAGTATGTATAAATTCACCATTAAAAATCTGAAAATTCAATTATCCAAAAAGAAGAATGTTCAGAAAATTGATAGGCATTCACTACACAATGTTCAGAAAATGGACTAACACTAAATGGGAACTAAATGGTGACTAATAAGGACTTTTCCAACAATGGTTAGAATATTCTGATACCAAACTGAAAGCTAACTAGGAGAACAAGGTTCTACAAGTTTGAAATTCTTCACTACGACGAAAGTACACAGACAACAAGATAGACTAACAAAAAACTAACAAAATGCCTAGATCAAACATCCCTTCAAATCTTTTCAACCAGGAAAATCAAGGCCATATGAAGAAGAACCAGGAGCTCCACCCAGCTAGACAATTCCAATCCTAATCCAGAACTCGTACTCGGCAGTGCGGTAGGCGAGGCTGCACCTATGAATTTAACATTAAATTCAAGAATAATCGGATAATTAATATTAATTAATAATTTATGGTCATGATTAAGTGAGAACTTACTACTACTGCAAATATCCTGGGTGGTAAGGTTGGTCAAAATGGTAAAAGAAGTGGTATTTGTGTAGCCCGCATAAGAACAAACTGTGTTGTCGCACGCATTGGGGCCTGTAGATGAATTTCCAAGAAATAAATCTCCACACTTGGCAGTTGGGCACGCGGACGAACTAATTCCTTGTGTGGGCTGGCAATCCAACCTAACAAATAATACTCACCATAAATAAATAAATAAATAAAATAAATAAACAAATAAATAAATAAACAAACAAACAAATAAATTGATTATAATGACTTACTGCCATGTCGAGGCAGAGCAGCTGCATTGGACGCAATTATTTGCCGTGAGTATATAACTTCCATTTGGGACACGAAGATTTCGGTCCAACGATGTTTTACTTATTGATGAAGAACAAGCTGCATCACAACAAAAATTATCACTTCAAACCTCATAAAAAAACTAAAAACAAAATAAAATAAAATAAGGTATATATACGTTTGAGAGGGATGTCAAGGACTTGGCCGGCTTGAAGGGTTTTGGGATCGGAGATGCCATTCAGTCTCATCAATATATCTTCCGTAGTTCCAAATCCAGCTGCGATTCCGGAAACTGAACTACCAGGCATTACAACATGTGCATAATGAACAACGGCTTCTCCTCCTACAAGGTCGCAACTACACGGCAGAGGAATCTGTAATGTAACACAAAAATTTAGTCATTCACTAATTTGCAAAAAGCCCCTTGTAATATTCAAAATTGTGAAATAAAAGGAACAAGGTTCTAGTGTTTGTCTCGTATATGAGATTGTTAATTTAGTTTAATTGACCCTTAATGAATAAAAAACTATCATTTTGCTTCTAGTCTTAACAAAATGGGTTCAGTTTCAAATTTCAATTAAGGAATACAATTGCTTATTATATAGACTTGTATTGGCCAAACTCCGAGTTTAATCTTACAAGTCATGATTTTGCTATCACATTGTACTTCTCTCGACTTAAAAGTTAAAACAGAATAAATAGCATTGAAGAACTTATCTACACTCAGCTCTCTTTTACCTCAAATAAATGAAGTTTATTTGTTAATTTGTCTACACACTATTCAAAACAAATCAAACAATTTTCATCTCAACTCAAAGCAATACCTTAATCTGCTGCCCAACTTCAACTTTATTCGGGTCCGAAATATTATTCGCCTTTGCAATCTCCTCATAACTAACAAGTCCCGAAAAAACTCCTCTCGCAATGCCATCCAACCCATCTCCCGCCCGTACTTTATACACCGGCAAACCGAACGACGAGCCCGACCCGCCTGAGCAGTAGCACGGCAGCCGGACGCGCACCGTAGTCATCTCCTGCAGGGGGTAAGACGCCGGCGTGCTCAACGGAAGAGAGTTCGCCGCGAGTAGTGACCGGAATGAGCGGAGCTGAAAGAGAGCTCGTACGGCGCCGAGAGTGGTCGCGTTCGGCGGGACGTAGCCGATGAGAGACTGGCAGGTTGATGGGTTCTTCGCTGTGCATGGGAACCTCGCTGCGGAGGTGGAGTTGAGAAGGAGTGAAATGGAGAGGAAAAGAGAGAGCGAGCTCATTTTGTGAGAGAGAGAGAGAGAGGGAAAGAGAGAGCTACAGTGGTTTGTTTGTAGTACAACAACAAGGAGGATATTTGGGGTTTAGGGTTTTGGGGTTGGTCGGTTTTGTCGGTGTTGAAATGGTTTGGACAGTTTACTGTGCGTGAGTGGAGTCTTGTGTGTTATGTTTCTTGGGAAGAGTTGCTAATGGAGGTGGCAGAAGAGGGACGGGGAAGATGACAAAGAGGATTGACTTGAGACTTGTCATAATTGTGCAGTTAATTTGATTAATGGCGGTAATGTGATCAAAATTTATATTGGCCGAAAGAAATTTATATTGGGCCAAGATATGGGACTTAAGGGCCAGGATCCAAAGCTCAGTATCTTTAATTCTTTTTTCATAAGTACTCCGATATGTAGCCCAAGTGATTTCTCTGTGGATCTGATATATTAATTTAAGGACTTTTTTTTTTTTAAATATCATTTTTAATAAAAAAAATTCAACAGTTGCCATTAGTTTGAAAATAATGAAATATCTGCCATTTCCGCCACTAACAGTGGCGGTTCACATTCTGTTCCGCCACTACTAGTGGCGAAATAGATGATTTTTCATTTTTTGCAAAAATATCCCATTTGGCTGACTAAACAGGATTAATTAGTATAAAAAACAGTGTTCCGCCACTAGTCTAATTAACCCAAAAATTTTAAGAATTAGCCTGTAGTGGCGGAACACACCAAAATAATTTTTTCGCCGACTGAGGTGAAATTTTACCTGTTTCGCCACTACTAGTGGCGGAACAGGTGAAAATAATTTTTTTCCCACTGACTGGAGGAATGCAAAAAATAATACCCTGTTCCGCCACGAGTAGTGACGGAACAGGTAAAATTTCATCTGTTCCGCCGCTAGTAGTGGCGGAACAGGTGAAATTTTATCTGTTCCGCCACTACTAGTGGCGGAACAAACATATATATATATATATATATATATATATATATATATATATATATATATATATATATATATATATATATATATATATATATATATATATATATATAAACGGACCCCTCATTTCAACCCGTTAAAACCCATTAAACCCAATAAACCCGACCGTTCGAAAAGAGGCGATTTTTGGGCGTAAATCTTGCCAAAAAATCAAAAATTGGTGGAGATTAAAGGAGAAAAGAGGAAATAGGAGGAAGAAAAAGAGAAAGGTAATTGATTTGGTTTTATTTTGAGTTTAGATTTAGAAATTGGTGTTGGTATTTTTTTTGAATTGATTGAAATTAGGGTGAAATATGTTTGAATTGATTGAAATTAGAGTGAAATATGTTTGAATTGATTGAAGTTAGGTTGATTTGATTGATTTGTTTGAATCAATTTGTTTGGAATAATTGTTTGAAATTTAGGGTTTATGGTTTGTATTTTTATTATTATTTAGTAATAAGGAGAAGGAGAAGAAGAAGAAGAAGAAGGAAGGTGAATGAGAAGAAGAAGATTAAGGAGAAGAAGAAGAAGAAGAAGAAGAAGAAAGTTTATTTGGTACGTTTATTTAGTATTTTTATATAAAAATTATGAAAAAATTTAATAAATAATTTTCATTATTTAGTAATTTGAAGAAAATATATAATTTAAAATTAAGTAGTAATATATTTTATGTAGTATTTTTATTTAAAAAATTATGAAAATATTTAATAAATTAATTTATTATTTAGTAATTTGAAAAAAATTTAAAATTTAAAATTAAGTAGTAATATATTTTATGTAGTATTTTTATTTCAAAAATTATGAAAATATTTAATAAATTAATTTATTATTTAGTAATTTGAAGAAAATATATAATTTAAAATTAAGTAGTAATATATTTTATGTAGTATTTTTATTTAAAAAATTATGAAAATATTTAATAAATGAATTTATTATTTAGTAATTTGTAAGAAATATATAATTTAAAATTAAGTAGTAATATATTTTATGTAGTATTTTTATTTAAAAAATTATGAAAATATTTAATAAATTAATTTATTATTTAGTAATTTGAAAAAAATATATAATTTAAAATTAAGTAGTGATATATTTTATGTAGTATTTTTATTTAAACAATTATGAAAATATTTAATAAATTAATTTATTATTTAGTAATTTGAAAAAATATGTAATTTAAAATTTAGTAATGTTTAAAAAATTATTAAAATATTTAATAAATAAATTTTATTATGTAGTAATTTGAAAAAAATATATAATTTAAAATTGAGTAGTAACTTATATTATTTTATTTTATATAAAGATGTCAGGTGGAGCCGGTTCAAGTCGGGGCGGACCTAGTCGGACGGACAAGGGGAAGGCTCCGATGGTTGAGCCTGAACATCTGAGGTATCGTCCACTGAATACATTACAAAATAGGCATAGAACGAGGCGATTCGATGAAACGCCGGTTCCATCGAGTCCGACAGAGGAAACACCGGTTCCATCGAGTCTGCCGGGGGGTTATCTGTTCAGGCAGCATTCCATATCGGTATTGTATTTAAATATGGTTCTATATATGTACTTATTCTATTACATAAACATATTGTATTTATATATGTCGTTTACGCAGGTGCCATGGAACTATCAGTACGAGCCGTATTTTCTGAATGCGTGCTTGTTACAAACCCTTAAGATCGGTCATATTCCTATTGAGGCTACTATGATTTGTGCATTGCAGGAGCGGTGGAGACCGGAGACGCATACTTTCCACATGCCACACGGGGAAATGACCATCACGTTGGATGATGTGTCAAGTTTGTTGGGGATGCGGGTTGATGGCGAGGTACTGTGTTGGGATACCCGAGACATCAGCTGGGTAGATAAAGCAACGGAACTGCTCGGAAAAACCCCACCGGCAGATATGTTCAGAGGTGGCAGAAGAAAAAGCAGGATTTTAGTGTACAAGAAATGGTTCACGGAAAATTTTTCCGATTTGGAAAATGACGCCCCTCTCTTAAGGGTGCAACAATATTGTCGAGCTTATATGATAGCATTCTTCACCGACGTTTTGTTTACCGACACGAATGGGGATTCATATTCCCTCTTGCCATTAGTATTTTTAGAAAATATGAAAAATTTGCACGAGTGGGCATTTGGGAGTGCGGTTCTCGGTTATCTGTACCGAGAGCTGTGTAAAAGTACCGGTCCAAGTCGGAAAAATATGGGGGGTTGCGTGTTATTATTACAATTATGGGCATGGAGCATTTTCCTTCTCTTCGGCCGGATGTTAGGGTGACCCCCGAAAGATTGAATATGTACGAAAATCCGGATTATAACGATACGGTTGGAATGTTGTTCATTGGTGCAACTAGGAGAGACGATAGGGCGTACACTCATTTATTGTCACGTCGGGACTTGTTCGACAGTCAGCCAGTAGATGAGGTGGATTGGGCACCTTACGAAGAATTCTGCCCGAGATTGCCACCCATTTGTCGTGAAGAAAGAAAAACCTGCTTACTCCCTTTGCCGTTGATTTATATGTGGATTGTCGAGCGTGTTCGCCCTCAGAGGGTGATGTGACAGTTCGGATATCGGCAGAAAATCCCCCCCCCAAAAAGAGGCACCCGCATATGACGAAGAGTTACACGACACGAAACAAGGCCGCGGAGATAATTGGCCGGAGATTCACGAGAAGTGGATTTATCTATGGGAGAGTAAATGGCTACGAGCCCGGGAGAATAGCCCGCCGCCGTACAATCCCAGCATAAATGACGCATACTTGAGGTGGTATTACAATGCGTTAGTGCAGTCTCAGGTTCCGCACGGTTCGAGAACATACCGCCCTATTGTTCCGGACAAAAGAGCCGCGGTAAATATTTTGTATATAATATTTTTCGTAATATTTTCCATAATATTTTAAGTTAAAAATAATAAATATTTTTTTAAAGGCAAAAGGCATGATGGAGGGAGCCAGCAAAGGATTCAAAATGTTCAGAGAAATTGGTTTCATGGGTCTAGCAGACATAAAGGCCGGCATAAAGAAGTGGTTGGGATGCACGAAGATGTCGTTGGAGAAGCTGAATGAATTTAGCGGGGGAGATGAATGGGATGTACTGAATACGGCAGAGGGAGGAGAAGAAGGAGGAGAAGAAGAAGGAGGAGAAGGGAGAGGTGGAGAAGACGTCAGTCAACTCACTCAGACTCAGACTCCTCAGATGATGACTCGAGCGGCCCGGAAGAGGAGAACAGCCGAGAGACGTTAGGGTTTGTTATCGTGTTAGGGTTTGTGTTTTATTATATTAGGGTATGTCGGTTTATTATGATTGTTACTCAGATATTTTAAATTATTTTAGGCTTTATATTTTTTTTAGGGTTTTACAAGGTTGTTCCGCCACTATTATTGGCGGAACACGTGAAATTTCACCTGTTCCGCCACTGATAGTTATTAAAAAAAATATAACAAACTACAGGTTCGTAAATAAAATAAAATAAAATTAACTAAGATCCAGTATATTGGTCTCGACCTCTTTGAGTGCACTTTGGTTTAGTGTGTCCGGGTAATTTGCAAACGCTGCAATTATTTCGACGACTCTTTTTGTTCATGGTGTCCATACTATTGTGGAATCGTTTCTCTTGTCTTCTACCGCGCTTCATTCTTCCGTTCGTATTTTTTCTTACAAGTTTATCACCAGGAACCAACGAAATATTGCAAACTTCGTTTCGTGGCACCCAATGAGCTTTGTCCTTTACATGATAGAAACTCATTTTGTATGTTCGCCTCAGATTATCCAATGAATAATATTTATTAATGAAACGCTTGTGCGATACCCTTTTGTGTATGAGTCACAAAACTATAACGAGGAAAAGTATGATATGAGTATGTTTTACTTCTATGTCATATTCCACCCAAACAAGAACATAAGAATATAATAGGTCGAAAACATTAGGTCCAAGAAGAATCAAAGGTGGTCTAAAGCTGGGATATCTTGTTAAAAATAAGATTGGGCCATTAATATATTAATCATGCTTATTCAGTCGAAGGGGCAACATAAATTAGTTTTAAAATACTGAAATACATGTAAACATCTTCTACCCGAACATCTGCTAGATTTGTAAGACTAGACCTGTTATTGTGTTGGCCACAACCACATAAACCAACAAGGTGTTCTTTTTACACGACCTCAAAATATTAAGTACCCATCTCATGTCCTCCCTCTCATAATAGTCATCAAGCGATGCATAAACTGAGTCTAGGTATCAACCTTGATATGAAACTATCATAAAACCATTATATAAATTACTCAAGGTTTTGGTCAGCTCCTCGTCGCTACTGCTTATTAGTAGTATTTCTCTCTTGCGTAAAAGATCAATATCTTTCATTTTTGTGTCAAGCTCCCAATAAATGCGAAATACAAGCTAACGTACTTGCCATGAACCTCGCTTGTTTGCTCGAATGCCAACAGTAAGATCTATTATCCTCTAGATCCATTGTTCTAAACTTGAAACTAACTTAAGAGGTTCAATTTTAGCACTAGAGAAGGATTAAGGAGTAGATGCGGCAGAGAAATGGACGAAAATAACGAAAAATGACAGCAGTCAATCAATATATACGAGAAGAGGATTCGGTAACTCATTTTCAGGTTTTCTAACCTAATTTATTCAGGAATTCATTTCCAGATTTTCTTACCTAATTTAGGGTTAGATTTTTCAGAATAGGCTAGAAATTAGGCCTACTCATTTGTCTGCTCTTGGCTTCAATTATTTTTTAGATATATGGATTGAGGGGGAAAATTAAATTGTTTGGTTCAACACCTCTCACTACTTATAGTAAAGATAAATCGTGATAGAGAAATCCTTTTTTAAATACTAACTACTAAAATACATATGTTGATTTCCATATGCTGCATATTTCTGCAAGTGCAAAACATTTATCCATATATGATTTGCTATTGTGCTGCCCACAACCACAAAAACCAACAAGAGGTTCTTTTTACACGACCTCAAAATATTAAATACCCATCTCATGACCTCCCTCTCTTAATAGTCATCAAGCCATGCATAAACAGAGTCTAGGTGGCAACCTTGACCTGAAACTATAAAATCATTATATAAATTACTCAATGTTTTGGTCACCTCCTTGTCACTACTGCTTATGACTAGTATTTCTCTCTTGCGTAAGAGATCGATATCTTTCATTTTTGTGTCAAGCTCCCAATAAACGCGAGATACGAGCTGATGTAATTGCCATGAAGCTTGCTTGTTTGCTCGAATACCAACAGTAAGACGACTTGCGTAATCATCTTGCTTTTGGGTGATGCCAATAGTAAGATTTATTATCCTCTGGATGCATTGTTCTAAACTTGAAACTAACTTAAGAGGTTCAATTTTAGCCATAGAAAAGGATTAAGGAGTGATGCGGCAGAGCAAGGGATGAAAATAACGAAAAATGACAACAGTCAATCAATATATACGAAGAGAGGATTCGGTAACTCACTTCCAGGTTTTCTAACCTAATTTATTCTGGAATTCATTTTCGGTTTTTCTTATCTAATTTAGGGTTAGAGTTTTCAGAATAAGCTAGAACTTAGTCCCATTCATTTGTTTGCTCTTTGGGCTTCAATTAATTTTTAGATGTATGGATTGAGGGGGGAAATTAAATTGTTTTTGGTTCTACACCTCCCACTACTTACAGTAAAAATAAATCGTGATAGAGAAATCATTTTGTAAATACTAACTACTAAACTACATATGTTGATTTCTGCATGTGCAAAATATTTCTGCGTATGCTGCATATTTCTGCATATGTAGAACATTTATCCATATGTGATTTGCTTCCGCTTTGATGCCATATTTCTAAAAATATTTTTTTTTGCTTATGAAAGTGCATATTTCTACAATATTTGATTAAATTGAATGTTTCTTGTTCATCTTTAGAGTGAGGGATCACTCAAAATTTCATGTTATAAAAATAATAAGAAAATTGAATATAATTTCACCATAAATGAGACAAAAGAACCAATAAATTTGTATATTTTCTTCAAAACAATAAGAAAAAAGAATCACAAAAAATGTAAGAATCAAATTTATTGTGGTTAAAAAAATATAAATTTTGAAGTTTAGAAAAAAGATTTACCTTTGACTGATTCGGAGATACTTCCTTCGGCAATCGAGCTAGAAGACATTGTTGTATATTTCATGGATAAGAGGTATCAAAGCAATGATTTTTCCCTTTCCAGATCCCCATGAATATTTCATTTATTTTTTCTATCATGAAAAACGGTGTCTGTTATTTTAGTTGCAAGAGATCATGTGCGATCTTCTCGTCTTCTCACAACCATGTATTCGCAGGAATATCTACGGTTGAATTAACTGGTTCGACGACTCCCCACAATTTGCAATAAATGTACGATCCATCTAGAATCCACTTTGTTATTGAACATTGATTTTCGCTTTGTTACTATACAAAACAAAAATTGTTACTATATGTTACTATGTAAAAAAAATGGCAAAACATTTTATTTTATTAGATTGCGGCTTCTAGAAGGTATCGAAAAGACTTGACACGCATTCTGTTTTAGAATGAATTCTTAGATTCTAGAAGATGTCGAGAAGACTTGACACGCATTCTATTTTAGAATGAATTTTTAGATTCTAGAAGGTATCGGGAAGACTTGACACACCTTCTGTTTTAAAATGGATTCTTCTAGAAGGTATCAAGACAAGAACCAATCCCAACGAAAAGGCAAAATAAATTGAATGGGTAAATAATACTACCCCTAAACCCCCGAATACAAGAACTGATCCCAGAAATACGAAAATAATATCATGTGATGTCCCAGATAAATCCATTATGTATAAACAAAACTAAAGAACTTGAAATATTTCATTACCTTACTAAATGGTCCAGGAAAGAAAAAACCTCAATTTCCTCCACGAGGCAAATTCGAAGGCAAACTTGGATTGCCAGCTTAATATCGGCTAGAGCAATCTCTTGCAATACGATAAATTTTTGAATTTGTTGCTCGTCCTCCAAGTTGTTTACCGTGTAGAGATGTTGTTTTGCTTTTTCGATTTTTCCCCGATAATCATAAATATCGAAGAGTAGGAGAAAAAATGACAAAAAGATATTGGAACATCAATATAGAACAGATGATTGAAGCAAGAGTTCATTTATGTTATAGTAAAAAGAGATGGAATCCTAAAATAGCCCTTATATCATTACGAAGGATAAACACAGGCATAATGCTATACATATTATAAATCTTGCTAAAACTGTTCGTTTTTTATCAGAAGCTTGTGATTTACTTTTTGATGCAGCAAGTAAAGGACAAAACATATTGGATTATTTTCTTCTCAAGACCTTTTACTTTTATCAGAAGCTCGTTTTTTATCGGAAGTTCGTTTTTTTTATAATGTGGGAATTAGAATTAATTCTTGTTTACCTACTTTTATCAATGTGTGTGTGTGGGTCTGATGGTCGTTGGGGGGGCGGGGGTGAGAAACGTCTTTACTCAGCTACTAAATTTATTTTATACACCGGAGGGGATATATATATATATATATATATATATATATATATATATATATATATATATATATATATATATATATATATATATATATATAAGAATTTGTGCAGAGACAAAACAATACGCACAAAATCTTGATAGATTTGCTAATCATTTGATGAAAAACGGATATTGTTATGAGCTGTTAATTGGATATTTTGTTTGGTTGGCTATAAGTAGCAATATGTTTGATTTCCTTGTTGATTTAAACATAGTAACGACTCTTTTTTCTCTCGAGATTATTGGAAGAACATAACAAACCTGAAATTGAATATGATTTTGCAGATGCATTTTGAGAATTTGTTTTGGTAATTTACTCCCCGGCCCCTAAATTAATATTCTGATGATATTTTCATTTTTATGTGGTAGAAATTAGATCAAATAAATTATCTCAATTGTCTGTTATACTCTCTTGCCCTGCCTTCTTTGTACGACTTGTTTTTCAAAAAGTGCGTGAAAATCTTTTGAAAAAAAATTAGCAAGGAGGAGCATGCATGATAGTTTTATGTTCTGTAGATGTATCCATAATATTTCCGATATTTTATAGGGTTATATACGATATTTCTCATTTTATATGGTTATATAAGGCTCCTTGAGGATTCCATGATTCTGAAAATCACTGATTCCAATTCCGATTCTGATTCAGCCGATTCGAGTCATAATAGGCAAGGTCCGATACGATTAATATTCAATTCTCACGATTATAGAAATTTTTTTTTTTTTATATAAATTGGTTTGGTTTTTCATCCGATTCGACCGATTCCGATTCGATCAGTTATTCTAAATCGCTATCATTAGGTTCCGATTCCGATTTCCGAACCTTGGATGTTTCTTTTAATAAACTTAAACTTAATAACTTATTTACTTCAAAAAAGCTTAATGATAGCTAAAATATGATAAAAACAGTACAAATATATTAAAGTTTTTAACATCAAAGATTCTCATAATCAGCGGGTCCGTAAGGCTGAAACCACTCAGAAAACAGATCCTTCTTCCTCCTTGGATTTTCGCCCATGTCTCTGCAAAGCAAATCATTGTACCAAATATTCACAGCTGAAACGCATGATTTGCGAAAGTACATTTCGCCGATGTACTTTCTCTTGTATTTGTCCCACTCTTGTAAGTCCTTTTCCATTTTTGGTATGGAAGGTAAGTGGAATTTCCCTTTTAGGAAACTGGCCACCCAATTCGACATTCTTTCTGACAGATACATGCTTGTTAGACTTTCTGAGTAGCCGATGATCGCCAGCTGTGGAATCCGAGGGTGGATACATTCTCTGTTTTAAAACAAGAAATTATTGAAATTATAGAAATTTGACTTTTGACTTGCGAATTAGGATTAGGAAGAGGTAAGTTTCTACATTTAGTCCCTAAAATTCCGTTTCATGATTGTTAACATGTTAAAAATGCTAAAATTTGTACAAAATTGGGGCAGAATTTGAAATCTTGGTTTTTCTACCTGAGTCGAGATTTAAGACTCCGAACAATCAAAAAAATAAGTTAAAGATCAGGTTATTTTGAATATTTGAAAAATATATAGTAGAACTTTACCTGTAAAGAGGAACAGTGGAATTTGAAGACCCAAGAGCAATTTTCTGAAACCATGGTGACACAAAAAGATCTCTGAGCTTTTGATCTCCCTTAAATCCGGTGGCCAAAATCACAAGAGCAGACTCGACAACCTCATTTTCACCATCCAAAATTATCCCAGTTTCACAGAATTTAAATCCTTTTGATTTCTTCAAAATTACACTTCCTTCTTCAACCTCGTTGTAGAATTTTTCAGGAAGTCTTGCAATCAAACAACTTGACATTGCATGGCAGAAATTATAATCCGGCACCATGTCATGCTTCTCTAAAGGGAGTCTTTTTTTGAAATAAGTCTCCACAATTTTTGAAATAGCCCATCTCTGATGAAAAAAAAAAATTAAGAAAAATATGTATTATATTTTGCACCTGTAAAATGTTAGGACAATTTGCAAAAAAAAAAAAAAACTTCATTATTCAAAAGTTCAAAAAATCGCCTCTACCATTAATGACAGGGACTATTATTGATATTTTGAAGAAGGCATAATGCTGCTAATGCAGAGTTTTTTCTTTTTGCAAGTTCCTTAAAATATTAATGGATAATTTGTGACTTACCAATGGTGAAAAGCAAGTGGCTATTAGACTATGAAGAAAGCTTTGGCCTGGTTTGTGAATTAATAATTCGGAGAAACGATTGAGGTAGAAATAACTCAAATCAAATCCGAAAATTTTACTCTCATTTACCAACCAATGCTTCGTTCTAAATACCATAGTGCATGGATTCTCAACACCTTCAATTAAAAAATTACATATTAGACCTTTCAAAATCTTAAATTAGTTTATCTAGTGACTCACCGTTTGCTTTTGCACACTCTGCTGTGATGTCGAATGCTGATTTGCCGGAGCCGACAACTATAACCCGCTTTCCCTTGATGAAATCAGCTGCAACGTCATCAGCCATGTTGGAGTAGTCCATGGAGTGGATGACGTGTCCTTTGAAGATTTCAGGGCCTTTATTGGCTGGAAAATCAGGGATGTTTGGCTTACCACTAAACCGTCCAATGCATAAGATTATAAAATCCACCACAATTACCTATCAAGATTTAAGAAGGATTTCAAAAGTTGAAACCATCATTTTTTGTAATTTTTGCAAAAAAAAAAAAGAATAATAGAAGGCCCCAAAAGAATGAATCTTATGATGGTAAAATTATTATTATTATTATTATTATTATTGTTGTTGTTGTTGTTGTTGTACTGCAAACTTGAGTAAAAATCTCTTAACTGGTAAAATACAGGGTAGTGTCAACATCAAATTAGTCAACATGAGTTTCACCAATAAAATATCAGGGGTTGAATAACTTGAATCAGAATTTTAATTTATTGTCCTTCAACTTTTTATTAAATAGTAAATACTCACTTATAAGTGGATTAATTATATTAAATATAATACAAAATGTTGAAAATTCATATACTTAAAATATCTCAAATTAACCTCAGGATCTCCCCTCCTTAAGATATTATTGAAGTTTTAGTGAATAAAATTTCAATATATATATATATATATATATATATATATATATATATATATATATATATATATATATATATATTTTTTTTTAATGTATTAGTTCTCTCGTTTCAACTTATGTACAAGATTATTTATTAGTTAAAAAAAAATATTTTGGCCCCCGAGGCATTAAGTCAAAATCCGGCACTATACCTCAATTATGCCTTGCTTCAAGTTTTCAACTGTAATCTCCCACTCTCCTTTTCCATCTTCTCCAAAAGCCTCACCGTTTCCGGCCCACATCTCCCATTTCGCCATCTCCTCTTCTTCGGCGCCGACATACTCAATCCCCACCACTCTACTCTCAAACCTAATCCACTTCACAAGATCAAACTCAGTTGCATAAGCCTTCACATACTCCAAAACCTTATCATGAGTCGGAAAAGCCGAGTCGACCGGCCACGGAAAGTCTGAGAACTGATATGCTGATGTAGAAGCTTGAAGTCTCGTCGACTCAAGAGTGTGGGCCCATACGCCACCAATGTCGGGTGTAGATTCAAAGACGATCGGATCAAATCCTTTGTCTATCGTGTGTTTGCATGCCGCCAGACCGCTCACGCCGGCTCCTATTATGCCGATTTTCTTTCGGTTTTGGGAGGTTTTGTGGATGTCCATGGGAGTGTGATGAGTCTCTTTGTTGTTTTTGGATCTTTGGGAAGGGAGAAATAGATTTTTATATTGTTGCATAGATAGAGTTATGTAGATATTTTTTTAAGATATTTGTTGGTGCTTACATTTGGTCTTGAGATGGGGCCTAGGGGGTCGCTTTCATGTATGCCAGTGGGGAATAAATTATGCAAGATTTAATATTTGGATAACATGTGCTCTGGATGTAAGGGGATGCAAGGAATCAGGCTGGCTATTTTGATGTAGAAAAAGATGTTAAAGAAATAATAAAAATATCGTATACATCATCATTGAATTATATGATGTCATAATTTTTGTATTTATATTTTTTATGATTTCATAATTTTTATATTTACATCTCCATTATGTCATTTTTTTTATTTATACTCTTTATAATGTCATGATGAGCTATATTATATTTTTGTGGGAAAATGAGGACCATAGAAGTTCTCAAAGAAATAAGCGGTCTTTTCTTATGGGATATTTTTCCAAACCCCCTATTTTCTTAATGTTTTACAAAATCGTATGTATTCTTGAGAAATACATTTTAGTCCTTATATTATCATATGATGGATATATTTATTTTGTTACTCTATTCTTTTTTTATTTTATAGAGAGGACTCATATGTCCTAATGTTCCACTTCCACATCTATTTAAAAAAAATATATATTTTTGCTAAGTTTCAAATTCACAATCTTTGAGTTGTTGGGATGATGCTTAACCACTTCTACCAGAAAAACTTTGACTTGTTACTCTATTATTAGATTGTTTTCTCAAGGGGATGTAGAAAAATCTTTTTTTTCTTTAAAAATGCAAGAATTGCCTTCTTTGGTGGGATTTTTTTTTTTTTTTTTTTTTTTGAGAATGAATAGAGCTTGATTGTCTCTCTTCAAAATGTATTTTTATAATGAAGAAAAGGGAAAGAAAACTATCTAAAAATGAAAATAGAGCTTTTTTTTTTTGAAATTATTCATGAGAGTTTCCATATTCACCAGTCGTATTTCATCCATAAAACCTTTATAACATATCGCTAAACAGAATAAGAAAATTAAATCATTTCAGTCCACCTGCCCTAAGAATAAAAGAGAAATTAAAAAAAAATAAACTAACTTTCCTCAATATTTCAAAAAACTCCCTAACTTCTTGGATTGAAAAAAAAGGGTAGTATAAAGTTATTTATTTTAGTTTTCAAATAAATCCTTATGATGTTAAGATGATGTTAAAAGTTAACAAGCTGGGTTACAAAAATTGAGGGACCAAAATACCCTTATGGTTTTCATGTTTAATTTTAATAATTATTTTTTGTGCTTCTTAATATAAAAATATCCAAAATATTTAAAATAACAATTAAACACGACAAATAATAAATTTTAGTAACTTCAATGATTTTTAATATTAGAAAAAAATAACTATTTAAAATACTAACTAACAGATAATTAACAAAAAATAAATAATTATTTAAATAATAACTAAGTACATAATTAATATGTGATTAATATAATAATTAGTACTTAGTATATTTGCAATTCCATATGCACCTTTAAATTATTTGCAACTCCCTCGGATTCCAATAAAGATTTTTTCATTTTTATTTTTAACATCTTCCAGCGGCACTGTAGCCTTGTGTTTTCCTTGCATAAATCTATGTTATCTTAATATATTGCGCTTATAGCTAACTTTGAATCTTTTTAGGTCACGAGGCGATTAAAAGATCTTGTATAGAACAGACCGGTATGATATAAATAAAGGGAAATGTGCAAACACGACGGACTGTAGCACGACACACTGTAGATATACTGTTATTTTTCATTTTATATACTGTTTTCTCATTTTATATACTGTTTTGCCATTTAATATACTGTTATTTATTCTTTGTGTATTTCTTATTTTTTTTTACTTTTATATACTGTTTTCCTATTTTATATATTGTTTTCCCATTTTTATATATTGTTTTCACTTTTTATATATATACTGTTATTAGAAAATAAATTATATATACTGTTATGTATATATTGTTATTAAAAAATAAATTATATATACTGTTATTGGATCCTGTCGTCGTGAACAGTCGTACTATAGTATGTCGTGCTGTAGTATGTTCCTAAATATAATGATTCAATGAAGGTTGTCAGTAATCAGCACAATAAGTGAAGTTTGACCAGTATATTTCGTGTTTCTTTCTTTCTTTTCCCTTTTACTTTCTCTGTGAGTGTGAATTCACGATGAATATGTTTGTCCTTCTCATTAAAATATGTGTTTGTAATATGATATTATTAGAGCAACACATTTACTCTCTACTATTACCTTTTACAGTTCTTTATTTTAATACATCAGGTACAAATTTGTTCTCTGTCTTTAAGAGATTTCTTTTTTTATTTGCTTGCTGGCTTGCTTTTGTTTACGGCTTAAATCAAGAAACATCATATTCTAGGATAATAAATTATTTCTTTAAGATTTTTTATTATTAAATTAAATTATTTTTATTATTAAATTTAACTATTTTTATTATTAAATTTAATTAACTTCTCCTTTTTATTTTTCAACTTCATTTGAGCATTCTCAAGATGCCACATTATCTCAATTGTGGACATGTGCTGTTTGTGTTGTTGGTGCCGAAAGGTTTATTTTATTATCATTTTTTTAATTTATTCTTTTATTATATATATTTGTATAATTAATTGTTATTGTAATATATAAAACTTTTATTATATATATTTGTAGAATTAATTGTTATTATAATATATAATTATTATGATGCTTAATTAGGTCATTAATTGCAAACTTGTCTGCTGCTAACATAGCATTTGAAGGAGCCAGAAAATTGGGGACTCGGTATAATTAAATCAAATTAAAAATTAAAATAATAATTTTCAAATGGGGTAATATCACCTATACCCTTCCAAAATCTCAAAATATCAAATTTACCCTTCCAAGAATACAAATATCAAATTTGACCTTTCAAACTATCAACAATATCAAATTAACCCATATATTAAACTTCACCGTGAAAACAAACCAATGACATATATATTTACCATTTTGCCCTCTATAAGACTCTTCTTCCAACCATTTTTTTTCCCACTAAACTTCAAAGCTCCTTACACTTCTCAAGTCTTAACAATGACCGAACAATACATCTCCACTCAACTCTCTCTCTCTCTCTCTCTCTAAGATTATCTGACTCTCTCTCTCTCTCTCAAAGTATCTAATAAAAAAATACATTTCCTCCCAACATCTCTCTCTCATTCTCTACTCTAGTCGCAATACATCTCCTTCAACATCTCTCTCTAAAATCTAATTATTTAGTTTTGCATAACTTTTTTACATGGGGATGAGGATGAGGGACCTATTTGATTCGGCAAAAAAACAGGGGATTTTTGCATGGGGATGAGGATGAGGGACCTATTTGATTCGGCAAAAAAACAGGGGATTTTTGCATGGGGATGAGGATGGAGAGAAAGGAATGGTGTGTTGGAGAAGAAGAAAGGGGCAAAATTATAATTTCGTATTTTGTATGTGAGTTTGAACGGTAGAGTTAAAGTATGGGCAAATTTGATATAAAAGAATCTTTGGGAGGATAAATTTGATATTTTGAGTTTTGAAAGGATAAATTTGATATTTTGGATTTTTGGAAGGGTATACGTGATATTACCCCTTTTCAAATTTAATTTCTTCTAATAATTTGAATTAAACAGTTGAAAAGGCGAAATATATATATATTGCTGGATTTTTCCGGACGGTTTCGCCGGAATCCATCGTGTTAGTAGCTGAACATGCTGCCAAAAACAACAAGGTACTAATTTAATTTGTTAATTATATAAGTTTTGAGGGGGTTTTATGTGAATAATTCGTCACTAATTGTTTGTATTGCAATGTTTCTTAATGAACCTTTCTGCTCCTTTTATTTGCGAGTTCTACACTAAACCCCTGGACGATGCTCTGAAGTAAATTATATCTTTCATATTAAATTCCATTTTCATTTATTTTGGTAATTAGTCCTTTTATTTTTTTAGATTATATATATTTTTATTTTTTTTTATTATATTTATTTTGCCGGTATGTTGACTATATATTTGGAAATGAAACTGAGGCAAGAACATATGCTAAGGCTCACGACTGGATGGTAAAAATTTATGAAATATTTATTATTTATTTATTTATTTATTTATTTATATATTTATTGATTTGAATTAATTTTCAGATGGAAAATTTCGAGGAAATAACATTGAAACTGTATGAACATAAAAAAGAATCCGGCAAGAGGATAGCCGTCATAGTTGCCCAAGAATGCAAGGTCAGAAACAATACAAAAATAAAAATAATAATATTAACCTTTGTATTTTGAAAAATTATTATAATAATTAATAGATACATGTTTTAAAATCTTGTTAGGTTTTATATCAGGTAACGACATACCCAGTGACTCTCTTGCGGAAGGAGAAGCTTGTCGACACCAACGGTGCAGGTAAATAAAAAACCACAAAATATTAAGATTTCAGGGGCACATATGTAAAGACAAGTGTTCAAAGGGGCCTAACTGAATAATGTTTTTCAGTTATAAAACAGGGGATGCATTTGTCGGAGCATTTCTGTCGCAATTGGTGCATGAGAAGAGCATAGAAGAATGCATGAGAGCAGGCTGCTATGATACAATTATCCTAACAATCCTGGTTTTAACTAAATTGAGTTGGTTATGAATGGATATCTCCATTTGATATGAGATCCCATCCCACAAAGTCGGTTGTGATTTTTATGATTTGATGTGTCTTATTGGCCATGTGTCATGGATTTGGTTCGAGAATTTGGTTAGTGTTTTGGTTTATTATGAATTTTGTAGTTAACTTGGAATTGAAAATACATATGGTGTGATTGTGGGTTTCTTTATAATTCATTGTAACACTGGTGGTCAATAATCTGCGAAAAAGAAAAAATTGCACGTTTACACAGGTAAATGTGGGTGCTAAACAGAAGGCACAAGGTGCCCCATTTAGTGTCTCACACTGCACATTGTTTTCTAAATTACTAAAAATAATGATCGATTAACAAAACTATTAAAACTGCAGGGAAGCAAGGAGTCAGGGACGGAGCTTGACGGTGTTATTTGGGGGGGCCAAAAAGAATTTTTCCCATTGATTAATACTTAGCAAAAAGTTTGTAGAGAGAGAGCAAATACATAAAAATACATATATTTTAAAAAAAAATTTCAGTAAAATACTACTAATATATACTACGCTTTCAAAATCTTGAGGGAGCCATGGCCCCTTCCAGTCCCTATTAAGCTCCGTCTCTGCAAGGAGTTGAGCCTGAACTGGCGAACCGAAGTCGCAGGGAAATTCCCTAGTTTATTTAACACTTCATAATGACGTGGACCATGGTGAAACTTGGGAGCAAAATAGTAAACCAATAATTTTTATTTTCTTCTCTCCACATATATAAGACTTGTATTTATCCGTAATTTTGGGCCCTTATTAATTACCAGTTATTTGAATTTTCAAATAATCATAAATCATATTTATATTGGGATTTAAACCCCAATCTGTTCAAGCTTTTATTGTTTGGTAAACTTCCATGTGCAGCCCCACAAAAATAAATCATCATAGATCCATACAAATTAGTAATATCACAAATACAACATCCCATTTAACATACAAGTAATATCTTACATACGCCGTCTTTTTAAAATTTTAATCATCTACGGCAATGCCGCATATCGTCTAGAAGGCCACGAAAGTTTTTATAAAACAATAACTAAAACAACACAACTCAAAAATGCGCAAATCTATCAATGTAAAACTTATTTTTTGGGGGTGAGATCTGCATAATCACCAGGTCCATAGGGTAGCAGCATTTCAGCCAGGAAGCCATTCTTCCTTCTAGGGTTACACCCCATATCAAGGCACAACCGGTCATTGTACCAAATATGAAGAGTTCCAACACACGATCTTCGAAAATAATCGCGAGAGTATTTTTTCATGTATTTTTCCCATTCCAAAATATTCATTTCCATTGATCTTGTGCTCGGCAATTTGAATCCGCCATCGATAAAATGAATCAACCATTTCGATCGCAATTCTGATGTGTATAAATTAGCGAGACTTTCTGAGTAACCGATGATCGCTAGTTGTGGAATCTGAGGGTGGATGCATTCCCTGTCAAATAAATAATTTAATAGTTTATTAGTCTCATTTTAATTATGAGATGAATACTCAAATAGTTTTTTTTATTGAATGAAGAGGTTTTTTAATCCCACTTCTATTTTTGGTGTAAATGAGTTTTAACTTTTAAACTTAGAACTTATGATTTATTACATTTTGCATTTAATTACTAGGTTATGAGCTCATTGACTATTTTAATAGTCGATGATTTTTTTTTTGATGAATTTAATAGTTGATGATTATATCATTGCTAGTGATATAATCTGATTTTGACATTCTGTTTAGTAGAGAATTTAGTAGTTATGATGGTACAATCATATAATTTAGATTTGTATTTGAATTCCTATACGAACCTATATAGAGGAACGGTAGAAGATTGCGAACCGGTAACGAGATCTTGAAATAAAGTTGATTTAAAGATATTCTTCAGCTTCTGGTCTCCTCTGTATCCAGTTGCCAAGATGACTATATGACTTTTTACCATTTTCCCCTCCCCTTCAAGAATCAAACCCTCCTTGCAAAAGCTAAATTCTTTGGATTTCTTCAAAATAATTCTGCCTTCTTCAACTTTGTCATAAAATTTCTCAGGCAATATGGCTATCAGACAGGAAAATATGGATTGCGCAAAACTGTGGTCAGGCACCATGCCATATTTCTTCATTGGAACTACGGATTTGTAGTAACTTTCGCAAAATTTAGAGAATAACCATCTCTGAAATTAGAAAAAGTAATATTTTTATTTTTGAAATAAATATATTTAACTGAGAGAAGTAGTGAATATATAGTAACTAAAAATTACCAAGGGTGAGAGCATAATAGCCAATAACCAAAGGAGGAATCCTTCCCCTGGTTTGTGAACAAGTAGTTCGGAGAAGCGATTGAGATAAAAGAAAGCGATAGGAAATCCAAACCATGTGTAGTAATCCGGAATAATCCAACGGGGCGTTCGAACTATCATTGTGCATGGATATTTCACACCTGAATCAAACAATACAAATATTACGATTTTTAACAATATAGCAACATAGGTATATTTGTTATTTATTAATGCACATATTTTTTGTTACCGTTAACATTAGAGCACTCATCAGCAATATCAATGGCCGATTTTTGGAAACCGACAACCGTAACAAGTTTATCTTTGACCAATTCACTTGCCTTCTCGGTTCCCATATTGGAATAGTCCATTGAATGGATCACCTTTCCTTGAAAGACATCAGACCCTTTGCCTTGTGGAAATGAAGGAATGTTTGGCACGCCGCTGAATCGACCGATGCAAAGGATCACAAAATCCATCTGGTATGTCTGCAATTACAAAATATTTTGCTTACATAATACAAATGATTATTACTTTTATTAGCAATAATAATAATAACAATTAACCTCAATGGACCCTCCAGTCTCGACCGAGATGTTCCATACGCCATTACCGTTGCCAAATGCCTTGCCATTACCGGACCAAAAGTCCGAAGACGCCATTTCTTCTTCTTTCGGCCCGACATACTCAATCTCCACCACCTTATGCTCAAATTTTATACATTTTAAGAGCCCGAAATGACGCGTGTATGACCAGAGGTACTCCATCACCTGTATAATCAATTATCAGTCACAAATTATCAAATAATGTTAACTTTTTTATGGTCCAGTTTCAAAATTGAACTTGAAAGGTAAAATCATGTATAATTATTTTTTTGGTCCAGTTTCAAATTTAAACTTGAAAGGTAAAATCATGAGTGCTTGTTTTTTGGTCCAGTTTCAGCAAAATATACTGCTCATAAAAGATTCAAAACAAGTAGTTAAGGCAGATTCATGATTTATACATACAAAATCCTCCAAAATCCATAATTCATCATAACATGCAACCAACTGAAAGTCTCATAGAAATTAGCAAATTGCAAGACCTGTTTATGGTCAGGATAATCTTCCTTAACACTATCCGGCCAAGGAAAATCAGAGAACTGGTAAGCGACACGTGGAGACTGGAGTCTGGTCGATTCCAACGTGCGGGCCCATACGCCTCCTATGTCTGAGTCAGACTCGAAGACGACTGGATCGAAACCCCGCTCAAGAGCATGTTTGCATGTGGTTAAACCGCTTATGCCGGCTCCAATAATGGCTACTCTCTTATTCTTCTCCATTTTTGGATGATGATCAAAGAGAGTAAGGGTGATGGGACTTTAAATGGTGTTTGAGAGCAAGTTGGAGAGTTATTGTGGGGAGGTCAGATTGTGTAAACAAATGAGAACTGTTATATAACTCCAGTTTATTTGACTATATAGTTTTTTTTAATAGAGAAAGTTGTTTATCTCACTTCTATTATTTGATATCAATTATATTTGATCTTATACTCTGTAGTTTATTGTGCAATACGTTCAAATAACCACGCTATATGTCCATTGGCGACTCTGAATTTTTTTTTTTAGTAATTTTAATTTGTTATCATTTAATTGTGTTAAAAGTTACAAATGATTACATAGTCTAGTAATTAAGTATTTTGATTAGGACACTAGAACTATTATGAGTTCAAATTTCATTTGCATCAATTGGAATATAGTATTTCTCTATATTTGTTCCAAAATATTCCTCACTTGAGAAACCTTAAAAAAAATTGTGTTAGAAATTAGAAATTAAAATTGAAAAAGTAGTTTGTTTTATTTTGAAAGAACATGATTTGTTATGTTGGAATAAATCTTTTGGACGATTTACGAGCAATATTTTTCATTTTTTTCATAATTTTTTGTCATGTCAATTTCATTCAACTGAACTTATAGGCTTAATTATAACTAAGATAATTCAACTGAACTGATAGGTTTAAGTATAAGTAAGATCTAAGAACTAAAATAAGTAGAAACTTAATGAACTTCGTTTAAATCAAATTTGCTCTCACTATAAATATCTACATCTACAAGCAAATTAAGATCATGATTTCACATTTTCTTTAAAGAAAAAACAAGAACAAAAACATGCTATGGTTGATAACAAATTCAATTTGTTTAATAACAAATAAACTTCGCTCAATATCTTGCCATTCAACAACAAAATGGAGATATCACTTGTCAAACAATGCAACATCAACACCAAATAACGCCAAATCAAGTCCATTTATCGTATACTATATATAAAAACAACCGCACATTTGTGAAGTAATTAAATGATAACGTCAAATAACGCCAAAATGGATCTACTATACTATAAAAACAGTTTTTTTTGCAATTAAAAAAAAAAAACAGTTTTTTTTTGAAATAATGTAATAGCAATACCAAAGTAATTTCAGACTGAATTATCAATTATCTAAACCAAATTTTGTTGGAGCAAAATATAAAACTCAAAATTAAATTAATGAAATTATTTCTTGATGGGAAATTCTACAGTACTCCATATTTTGTTCTTCATTTAAATTAGACAGTCCAGATTAAATAGAAAGTGGAGCACTATAGACTTTTATTTCGTTTTCTAAATTAATGAATAAGGGTAAATATGTAATTTTCTCATCCTAATTATTTTCCTTCTCTATTTTCCTATTCAAGATCTCATCTCCAGTATATCTCAAAATAGGAAATATATTAATTTAATTGTGGTGATATGAGAGATACTAGGTCAACGAGAGAGAAATATACTAAACATTTTTCAATAGAGAATACAATATTTAATTGAACAAATCATGAGAATATTGAAAAAATAATAATATACAAAAATAATGTAATATTGACAATATCATAATTCATGACACATCATATAAAAATAATTAACCAAATATTATGCAATTTGTTGTGAGTATTATGACTACTAATTATCACAATATAAAGTAAAAAATAAGCACACATGTGACATAAAATAAAATCTTCACTTGATAGTTTATAAAAATAATAACACATAAAATCAGAATTAGGAAATTTATTACGACATAATGATGACACATGATTATATCCTTCTAAAGAGCAAACCTTACTAACCTTTAATACATCTATAAAGAAATAAAAATCAGTATATACTCTTTTTCTGTTTGTTCAATTAGTTGTTTATTATATTCTTTCCTCTAATTTTTGCTTTTGTATATTTTATTTATTTGAATGCTATCATTAAAGAGATACAAAATTAAATCTTGACCAATTATTACCAAATAATCTCTACAAAATACACAAATCTTGTCCAGTTTTCTCTCTCCAGTTGTGTATTAAAGGATGAGTATGTTATGGAAAGAAATTAAGAGTAAATCTATATAATTAATATTGTTATACCTAAAATACCCCTCTTAATCATAACGATCTTGCTTGGATCTATCACTAAATTAAAAAGAAAAGTGAAATACTGTAGACGAGCTCATTTCTTGATAGTCAAGTCAATAATCTGTAATATTTGATAAATTACAATACAATTATAAAAGCCATTAATTATAGATTGCTCTTTTTGCATTCATTACCATAACCTTGTAATATTCTATCATTAATTACTATTAACCTCTACCTAAAACATGAGTAATTATCTTAAATTCATAGGTTACTTGACTATGAACATAAATAGAGCCAACTTAGTCCATTTAAGTTACTTGACTATGAACATAACTAGAGCCAACCTAGCCTACACTGATAATGAGAGAGAGAGAAAATGAGAGAGAATATTAAAATATATCCTCTTCCAATTCCTTCACAAATATCTCAATATTATATTTAATAAGAAAATATACAATTTTATATAAATAATATGATATTTTGAGTTGGGTGTTAAGAAGCTATCATCCGTCGCTTTCATGGTCGTGCTCTACGTAGCGACAACCCCAGATTATCTTGGGGCGTTCCGTATAAGTCCGCATGTTGGACGGAATAACGCCTTAGGACAGCGTTCACACGATCTGGGTAGAACGTTTCATTTTATATTTATTTTATATCACAAATATATTTATTATTTGTAAAATAAATTTGGATATAATATTTATTAATATTTTATTCTTTATCTTTATCTGAATATTCCATTTTACTACAATTTGTTCCAACATTCTAAGGCGTTATTTCCATTTTGGATAGAATGATAAAGAATAAATTAAAATAAATATTCATGAATTTAAACTGCCAAAAAAAAAAACGATTTTTCTATTGACAATTTATAATTGATTTCACGTTCTAGTTTTTGTCATTAGAAATTAGTTATTCTATTTTATAGGAAATCAAAATATCCTATATTTGACACTGTCATATGCAAGATAATTACTAATCACAAATTAAAACGTGGTTTCATTTATTAATTTATTTATTACCTTTTAGAGACAATAAAGTAATAAAATGTGATTTGTTGATAGTCAATCTGCTCATAGGCCAGATAATATATTTCGATTGGATTTATTCTGTTTTTAAGGATTAATTTAATTCTATACTTTATGTTTATAATTTCTCCAATCAAGTTTAGTTTCTATTATGCACCAAATAAAGTAAACATAATATATCCAGTAGACCACAATTTTGAGTTAAACATGTGATCATTTTCACCTGTATGTTATATGCAAATCATATGATACTCTTATATATTTTTTGATACTTCGTGGAGATTTTTCGTTATTTTGCAGATCATGCCAAAGACTAGGAAATATAATTTTGCAGATCTTATAAAAATTAGAAAATCAAACTATTTTTCTATTATTCTTAATTGTACCCCGGATTTAAGTCATAATGAACAAATGTCAATTATAATAAGATGCATGAATGTTGAAAATGAAAGTGGAGTCAAGGTGGAGGAATTCTTTCTCGGGTTTATAAATGTTGATGGCATGTCGGGTCTTGGGTTATTCAACCAACTCAAAGAGGTGTTAATTGATCTTAAACTTAATATTGACGACATAAGAGGTCAAAGCTATGATGACGGCGCAAACATGAAAGGTAAACAACAAGGTATGCAAAGGAGATTACATGATATAAATCCTAGAGTCTTGTATATTCCATGTGGATGTCATAACTTAAATCTTACATTATGTGATATGGCAAAATCTTGCGTGAAGGGTAGTGATTTTTTTGCATATGTGCAAAAGATTTATATATTATTTTCGGGTTCAACACATCGATGGGATATTCTTCGGAAATTTGTCAAGGGTTTGACACTGAAGTCATTGTCCGATACTCATTGGGAAAGTCATATCGAGAGTGTTAGAGCTATAAGAAACCAAGTACGAGAATTTAGGGATGCATTGGTTGAAATTTCAAAAGTATGTAAAAAGGATAGTGTTGTAACGTTGGAAGCTAAAGGGTTGTGTCGCAATGCTTTGGAGAAATTTGAATTCTTGATTAGCTTATGCATTTAGTACAAAATTTTAAGTAAAGTTAATCAAGTTAGCAAACTTCTTCAACAAGAAGAAATGGATATTGAAGATGCAAGCAAAATAATTAAAGAGTTGAAACAATTCTTTGAAAAGTTTAGAGAAAATGGTTTTGAAGAATCGATAAAAGAGGCAAAAGGCCTTGCACTTGAAGTTGGTATTGAGCCGACATTTGAAAGAAAAAGAATTGTTCGAAGGACAAACTAATTTTATGAAGATGCGGAAGATGAAGCAATTGAAAATCAATCACCGGAGGATAAATTTAGAACTACTTATTTTATATACATTGTAGACAAAGCTCTAGTATCACTCAACGACCGGTTTGAGCAATTCGAGGAATACGAAAAGTTTTTCGGATTTTTATGTAATGCAAAATTCAAAAATATTTGTGAAGAGAAATTGAAGGAGAATTGCATCAAACTTGAAAGTTTTTTGGAATATAATGGACGTGGTGATATTCGTGGCTTAGCTATTTAAAAATAGTATTGCCAAAAAAAGTTGTTAAATCGGATGACATTCTTAATTACATAAGGTGTTATTGGAAAAGTGGAGGTTTAAAGATGGTATGGGTGGCTATCATATTTTATTGACTATATCTGTTACAGTTGTTTCGGCTGGGAGAAGTTTTTCTAAATTGAAGTTGATTGAAACATATCTTCGAACTACTATGTTACAAGAGAGATTGAGGGAATTGACTACGATCGCAATTGAAAAAGAGTTTTTAGATACATTAGATTATGATAAGTTAATTGAGGAATTTGCCTCGAAAAATCCGAGAAGAAGTATGTTTCTTTAATTTTTGTTTGTTTTGAGGATTGAATTTTGTTTTGTGAATTTATGGTCATATTAATTATAAACAATATGATGATTTAATGTATTTTGTAATGGATGTTAAAAATTATGTACTAGAATTTTTTTTGGCTAATTTTTATTTTTAATTAAATTTGTCGTCGACATAATAATTGGACAACATTTCATCTTCGGGCTTAGACAACCGAATATACAAGGCCGGCCTTGAATGTGACACACATCAGCATCTTGGACATCACAATATTACGATATGGTTGAGGAGTATTCATAAGCCAAACATGAAGCTCTCCCAAGCCTATTTAGACCAGTATTTATTTCGTACGTAAAGAATATGATTATGATATATAAACTCATTATTCGATTTTACTAGGTGAATTATCAATGAAATTTATAGTTACGTAAGTAGTATATATTTATGATCTATAACCGATAAAATACCGAGGTCTTTATTAAGATAATGCATGTTATTAGTTAATAATAATATCATTTTAATTTACAATTATGCACTGTGGGGGTTATAAAATAATTGTGACCAGATGTTAATATATAAAAGAAAATATGTTACTAATATCTTTCTATATTCATCAAATTTTGTTTACTATATTATTATGGAGATTTGTCAATTTAAAATGGAAAATTAAAGGAGCCTGGAAGGTATGAGTTTTATTTTCTATTTATTTAATTTATGTCATTTAACTATTCTGACAAAACATTCTATGTATGTATTAAAATAGTAACCAAAATGTGGGGGTAAATTAAAAATAAATGTTAGGTAATATTTTTATATCAAACATTAATCATATAGTAATATTACCTTTAATACACTAGATTCAAAACCATTTCTCTCTTCGTAAGTTAGGAGACAATATTATAGGCTTCCTATGGTATTCATAATCCCATATCACTACTGAAAAAGTAGGTATCAGACACGCAAGGTCGGCCTCAGTATAGAAAAAAAAATAATGATCTAGAATCTAGAATTTTAAGGGGCCCTATTTTCTTATATTGAATGATAATAATAGCATTAATTTTTTAATTAGCCCAATACAAATTAGAGTAATAAATCAACTAAAGACCCATGAAAGATTAAAATTAAGTAAAGTTCATTTTAAATCCTTGCATATTCATTCAGTGTAGCCCAACAAATAAAACTAAGTCCTTAATTATTGAATAAGATTACTCATTTCTAAGTTGGTCTAAGGGCCCAAAATACCTGTGACCGGCCCTACAGGCACGGTGATAAACCGTGACAGAAAGTGCCAAAACCCGTGCCTGAAAGTCTGTGCCTGATGGTGTCATTGTAGATGCCACTCACAGGCACGGTCCGTGCCAGAAAACTTTTCAGGCACGGTTTCACTGTTGATATCAGGCACGGTGACCTGCCGTACCTGACACTGTGTCTTTCAGGTACGGGCCGTGCCTGAAAAGGCCTTCAGCGAAGGGTTTTCATGCACGGGCTGTGCCTGAAGGTTATACAAAATTTCTGATTTCGGTTGACTTTCAGGCACGGCCCGTGCCTGAAAGTCTTTTCAGACACGGTTCTTCTGGCACGGCCCGTGCCTGATGCCTTTTTTAAATAATAAAATAATTCAGGAATCAGGCACAGCCCGTGCCTGATATATCAGCTAACTCTTTTTTCCAGCACCCATTTTTTCTAAATCTACCGATCCAAATAAATAAAATTCCAAAACACGCAAAATTCACAATAGCATATTCATACATACCAATTCATATCCAAAATACATCGCTCAATGAAATAAAAGTTCATAGACATAACAATATCCGTCAATTGTTAAAAACGCACAAATATCCATTTAAACCTACAACAAACAAACATATACTTAATCATCCAACCTCTTGACAGATCCTGACCTTTGCGTCGCATTGTCGGCCTTCGTGGTAGATCCAGAACCATCTCCATTCCTTTGTGCATTACGAGCGCTAATATCCTAAATAAAAATACAATAACCAATTATAATTCAATTACGATATTTCTCAAAATAATAATAAACTCTTAATTCTAAAACCTAACCAATAAAGTAGCAAACTTTAATTAGAGATATAAACCCTAAATAAATAATTCAAATATGTAATTAAACTCAAAATAAATAATTTCAGTTTAAATAATCAAAAAAAGCTATACATATTACTCTACTACAAACAAAATAATTCAATTTTAATAACCTAATTCTTCAAAAACCAAATTTCACGCTTGTCGTGCGCCAACCGTCCAACCCTAATTCAAAAAATAAAAATACAATTACAAACCATAAATCAAAATAAATAATCAAAAGAAGCTATACATATTACTCTACTACAAATAAAATAATTCAATTTTAATAACCTTATTTAACCCCAAATTTACCCCTAATTAGCCCTATTTAACCCCAAATTTACCCCAAATTAGCCCTAATTAACCCCAAATTACACCTAATTAGCCCTAATTAACAAAAATCCTAATTTAAACAAACGAGCAATTAACCCTAATTAATTCTAAATCTTAAAAAAAAACTTAGTTAGCAAAAAATCTTAACACTAATTAATTAACCCTAGTTAGCAAAAAAATCTTAACCTAGTTAACCCTAAATCTTAGCATTAACTACAAAAAATTATCCCTAATTAACAACAAATAAAAACTAATTTTCTTTTGTTTGGGGAAATGGGGCTGCAGCCAGATCTGGCCGGAGGTGATGTCGGAGGAGAGAGGAGAACGACGCTGAGGTGGAGGATATCTTGCGTCGCCATTATTGTCTCCAATGAAACTCGGAGTGTTTCCCAACTCGGTGACATCGCCCTGATCAATTTACCTACAACTCGATCATTCATTAGTTTCTCTTCTAAATCGGTATATCCATTTCGGATATGCGACATACGAGCGTACATATCCTCTATGACAGTCAAATTATTGTTCAAGTCCCATTAATTTTGTCCTTTTCATTTGGTTGTTTTCCTCAAAATGGTTTAGGAAAGCTTTCCACATTTGATTAGAGTTAAGACAACTATCCATTATGACAGATAAAGTATTTACCATGTTTGTGAGAATAAAGTGCTGTGCCATATTTTTTTTTGTGTCTTCAGTGTAATTTTGGGTACTTTCTTCTCAAATGCTACGGTCATTTTCTACTACCTTTCGAAAACCATGAAGATCGAAGGCATTCATCATGCATCTTTTTCAAACATTTTAGTTCTTGGCGTCGAGCTTCTCCGGATACGTGATTTGAAGCCGGTTGATTGCAAGAGTCGCCGTCATTTATTGAAATACACGTTATTTCAAATTTAAATTTGAAACGGTCTGTATTCCCGCCCTGATACCAATTATTGTCTAATTGAGGCCTGGGGGGTGAATAGGTCTTAAACGTGCGGAAGTGTGACTTAATATTTTTAAGCTTTCATATTTTTTTAATGTTTTTTGATTTTATGTGGATGGTTGAGTTAATTGAAAGTAAATAAAGTAAAGAAAAGAAAAGTAAATTGAAATGAAAAGAATGAAAGTACCAAACACCATACTTGTTGACGAAGTTCGGCGAGTTGGTTGCGTATACCTTTACCACGCATTCTCACTAGCAGTCCTTGGTGCGTTCACGATCGCCTATTCTCTGGATTTGCCTTTCGGCTCCTTGATTCACTAATCGAATTGCCGATCACTTTACAACACCCATAGCCATTCGGTGAAACTAAACATCATTTCTTTCAATCACAACCAATAACAACACAAAAATATCTGCTCACTAAATTTCTTAATCTCACATAAAATTTGGAGTAATTTTGTTGAACACTTAAGAGAAAATTCTTGCTTCTGAATATGTAAAAACTGATTGAAATTTTTTTTGGACTGGGGCTACTCTTTTAAAGGGGGAAAGAGCAGCCCCCAGAGATATGGAAACTGGGGTTGTTTCGTTTGAATGGAGCATAGTTCTGTTCGAATGAAAGTCAAAGATGGAAGTGCAATAAATTGCGAATCAAAGTCAAACGGCTAAAAAATCTGACATTCTATTTTAGGGGCCAAGGTTCCGTTCGAACGGAATAAAGGGAATTTTCAGCCCAATAAAATGATAGAGTTATTTTATATAGATAATTATCATCTATCTTGTATCTTACTTTATGCACTTTTAGTATTAATTTCAGTAGTTTAATTTAGTTTAGTTTTAGTCAAGAATCAAATTATTGCTAATTTTTACTTGTATTTCAGGAAAATAGAGCAAAACAGCAGAAAATAGCACATCTTGGAGCACATTGGAGCGCGGGGTGACTTGGCATGATGCGGCAACTTCACGGGAGGAAGAATGACATTTCCAGCACCTGTTCCCGCATCCTAGAGGCCTCAAACCCGCACGTGTGATACCCTCATCCACGCTTACGAGTCTGAGCTGCGAACCTGCTGATAGCTGTTCAGTATTTTGGGCATAACTCTGGACCTTGTGCCGGGACAAGTGAATATGTGTTGGAAAGCTAGGAGGAAGGCCTATAATATTCAATATGGAGATCTAACTTGTATGCCAAATGGAGATATTCGTGGATCTTCATACCTATGTTTCACTTATGGAAACATCACCATGCATAAGAAAGGAAGCTTCTCTCCATCGCCTCTCTAGATTTGACAAGGGCAATGAAAGAAAATAAATCTAGGGTAGAATTACCACTGCCTGGAGAAATTGCCATATTTACAAGGGTCCCTTGGCCTATAAAAGGAGACCCCCATTAGAGCGAAGCAAGCAAGACACCATATGACAATTTTCACTAAATACTAGAAGGCCAACTGCCGTGGTGAGGCTCGGCTTCGCCACGGTCGCGAGTTAGTTAGTTAGGTGGTCCATTCCAAGGGAGAAGGGGGACGTAGATCACTACTAGGATCCGATCTCGTCTAGGGTTTAGTCCTTCTTTATTTTATGATGTATTTCAGATTCTTTACTTTATCTTGTATCTTTATGTGTTATAACTAAACCCGTATAGCGTTAGATGTTAGTAACCTAGTAATACTTTATTCGTTTTGTTACTCATATCTTGTTTGTTGTATTCTTTACGGTGATATTGTTTGTCTATTTTAACTCTCAGTTTTAGGTACTTAAGCAAGTCGGCGAAGTACCGAGAGAAGAAGCCAAAAGCTAGATCCGCGAGCAACATTTAGACCGACGAGACACAACAATAGCCTAGACGTTTGAGGGGAGAAAAAAATGCCACAGAGTCCAAAGGGTTTGCACGTTGGACATGCAATTATCCGGAGGTAGGGACACTGTGATTCACTGTGACAGCCGGCTTCGCGATACAAGGGTGGATCCCCCTCACAAGAAGAGACCAACACCAAGGCGAATCTTACTTGTTTAAGACTCCGGAGGATGAGTGACAACCGCCTCCCCACAGTAGATAAGGTGAGAGCCTTTTGTGTCGCGACAAGGAAGCACGACAATTCATGAGGAGCCAACAAGCCGATCAAGAGGATTTATGGAGAAACCATCGAGCCCTAAAACCCTTCTCGTCGTACCTCTTCCCCGCAATTTGTCCCGCGCACATGGTGACAGCACGTGCGCAGATCAAGACTTTTATTTACTTTCTCTTTATAACCAACCAAACTTAATAGATTCGGTTTGGATTACTTGCCAAAACCGAGTCTGCATCTCCACCTTCAGCGTCCCTGTGGATCGATACCCCAACTTGCTACAACGCGAGGTCATGAGGACGACCTAGAGAGTAAACTGAGGTCTAAAAATATTGAATTGGGACCTGACTTTTATCTATATACACACCCATCAACATCTTTTTCTGGTGCCATTGCCGGGGAGGCATAGATATTGGAAATCTAGATTTTTGATAGTAAGACCAAACCATTTTTATTTTTTTTTTCTCTTTAATTTTGGATCTTTCTTTTGTTATCGTAGGAAGTGACAGCCTACGACACGAGAAGAAATATTTAACCACCATACCATCAGTCACACCGAGAAGAACCAGGCGTACAAAGAACATACTCGTGGCTGCGATACAACAGACGATGACAGGAAGCAGCACATCTAACGGAGACACGGAGGTGCGAGTGAACACTGGAATAAGGGGACGAATCGGACCGTAGGATCTGCCAATCCAACCTAGAAATGTTCAACCAAACCCTCCGCGACAAGCAACGAGAAGGACATTGCACGACTAGGCTTCATCAGGCGCGATTCTTCCATAATCGAGTTTCTTGCCACCGACCATAGAAGCTAACACGTTTAATCTTAGATCATCACTTGTCACACTCGTACAATATATAAATATATACGAAATTAGTATTTCATTAAACTTTCTTTTTCTAGAAACTAGATATGGCATTTTCTCTATTCCGACATTTTTGTAAAGCTTAACAACTACACTAACATAGGTATACATGAGTTTATTTTAGATGGCATACAATAAAATAATAAAGTTTTCATTAAATGCTCAAATTAGACTAGCTTTGAGCAAGTCAAATTAGAGAGTCATTTAAGGTGTATAAAACGTGAATAACTGGTGCATGGCAAGAGTTTATGTTAGTAACGTGTAGGCATTTAATCGGCCATTTCATTTCAATTAACTCCTGCAATTTGATTAATATTTCTTTTTCAAACGGTTGGACTACCTCATCCTTATATATACCAACTTTTGTTTGCATAAAATGAAACTATTCATTCTATTATATTTTTCCCACAATAAAACCTCCCCCTATTGTATATGTCAAAGTCACGAATATGCATTATAAAGTTAATGAGAAATGTCATCTAGAGGATCATTGCTTCTTTCAAGATAAAAGCTGATATATATTTTGAAGCTTTGTTGTGTCTTTCGTTTCAAGTAAGAGATTTTGCTCTCATATACGTTTCGCATTTTAAGTATTTTTATATTATAAAATAATATTTTAAAATGATTAGAGCATATGTAGCTCATTCGAAATGTTTTATTATTTCTGAAAATAAAATATTATAATATATTTTTATGGGATATGAAATGAGATGTGAAAAGTGATAATAGTTAAAATAAATATAGCCGTACTTGGAAGGGTAAGTCTTTGTGTGGTGGAATCCAAGGTCGCCGATCACCTAACAACGAGCTCGGAAAAACTTGTATCTGTGTGCGTACTCGATGTTACGGAGCATGATCTAATGTGTGTGCGTGAAAGTGAAATAAAAAATCAATATCTCAATATAAAAGAATTTATATATATATATATATATATATATATATATATATTTATTATGACTTATTCAAATATTTATTTACTAAAATTTAATATTATTTTTACGTATGCGAAGCATACCCTTACTGAGTTGTTGTGCTCACCCCCCCCCCCCCCTTTTCCATTTCCCCAGATTTCAGGTTCAGTTCTTCGGGAGTGTCGGGTTGAGCGTCGTCAAGCATGAGAAAATTTAATACAAGTAATAAATATAAAAATAATTATTAGATACTTGATTTTGTATATTCCTTGTATATTTCCGTTGTTGTAATATGATTTTAGCGTCGTATATCCTTAAGAATATACGACCATTACACCTCAAGTCGAAATTCGAGTCGGGGTGTAACAGTTTCTATCTCACTACTTTTCACAGAGCAAGATTATGCACCTGCGTAGTCAAATCACGAGTTTTGCTCAGAAGCCAATTGAGCCACTCTACGAAGCATGGGAATGCTACAAGGACATGATGAGGGCTTGCCCACACCATTGGCTAGAGCAGTGGCTGATTAGTCACACCTTCTACTATGGTATGAACAATGCGTTAAGAGAAAATGTGGACATGGCAGCAGGAGGGCAACTTATGATAAAAACCCCCGATGAAGCTTTATCGTTGATCGACGGCATGCAGCTAACTATCAGAGTTAGAATGAGCGACAACCGAAGGTGCGAGGGATCAGTGCAGTTGAAAGCGCGACAATGCTGGAGGCGAAGTTAAGCGCGTTGAATAAGAAGATAAACGATTTTGCGATGGCAAAAGAAGCACGACGTTCTACAGTTAATCAGGTAAACAGTTCCAATCTTATATGTGTAGTACGTGGTCGGTCGGGACATAACGGTAACAACTGCTTATTATTACAAGATGAATCTAAATAAGTAAATGTCATTAACAGCCTGTACACACCCGCATATAATTAGAACTGGAGGAACCCGAACTTATCTTACAGAAATAATCAATCAATCGGTCAACCTCAAAACATCACATAAAATCAAGGGTACAACAATCAAAGACCGGGACTTTGCTCTATGCTAACAAATTTTATGGGGGAACAAAATAATGTTACTGTACTTCTAGCCTAAGGCCAAGAATTGAATAATCAATTTCAAAAGTTAGTAAGTCGGGTGGACTTGCAGGTCTCACAATGGTGTTGGAGACGAAAAGGGCACAACATGCGAGCATTTTATTCCTGCAGGAGGGGGAGTTGTCGAGAAAAATCAAGAACCCACATGAGTGATTGAATGATGTGATGACACTTAGTAATAAATGCGACTACCAAAGACACATGACGGAGCAACCGTAACATGCGGTATTAGCAATACAACCTATGGTAATAGGCGATTATCACGTGGATGCATGGCGCATGAACGACTACTACGGGCTTCCACAACCGCGGTTTCTGACACAATGATGGCGCATACCGACCACATGGGTTTATGAAGAAATATCGATATGTACGAGATTCTACCTTGCTTTCAACCCGTGTTTTCTAACACGAGGGAAGTGCACGCCGACCGCATAGATCCATGGCACACGCTCGATGGGTACAAGATTCCACCTTGTCTCCAGTTCGCGAATTTTGATGCCAGGACGATACACGCTGACTATAAAGTCAACGAGTATGAGGCACCACCTAGTCTTTAACCCGTGATCTTCGACACACGGATGGTTCCATTGCCGAGATGGTCATCTTCAACGAGGAGTGCCCTAGGTCCAGAGGGCAGTAAGCCGAAGGAACGAGCAAAAATGACACAAAAAGGGTACAATTGCGATGAGTGGAGCGACCAACCGGATTTCGGTTGGCAATACCAAAATGATGCACCAGACCACACTCATGAGACCCTCGACTTTACCCAAAACCCTGATTTCTCCTCCGACCAAACCATGACGACTATGATACAACTTACAACTGACTTTGTAATTTATTATGAAGTGCTACATTGCGGGCTATTGGGCTTTGCGATGAAGATGAGTATGAAGAAGTGGTGTCAGAAGTAAAAGAGGAGGAAGGAGAACCGCTACCTATAGTGTCACGGCAACCCATGGTAGTACCTCCGGAATGTGCGGAGCAAATGGTTGATGCACCCACCATAGATGAGCCATGCGAGCCAACTCCATCTCTTGTAGTTTGTATGACCGAACCCGAAAGTTACCTTCTAAAGACTCTGATCTGCTTGATCGTAAAACTTTTGGGTGTAAAAGACAAAGCACCCGTCTCGACAGAAATTTTTGAACTTTACCCCGATCCAACCAAGGTTTTCCGCGAAAAGAAGGTGAAATGTATCTCTTTTCTTATGGGCATGAGACTCCCACGCAGATTCTATGATGCGAATTGGTTTCGGATTCCTCATGTCTACGATCCATTTGAGCGAGGTTAACACACGAGGAGATGGTCAAGCTAGCGACCTAAAACAAGCACTTCTCGGGAGGCAACCCATGTGTTCTTTATTTTCCAAAAAAAATAAATAATAAATAAAATCTGGTGGTGCGAAACTTTCAAAGAAAGGAGCAACAACAAGGACGAAAAAGCGGCAAGTCAGCAACTAGGCCGCGACCGTGGAAGGAATACCGCAGGCGCGATCAAAAATTTTCACACCCGGTGGGATGGGTACCTGGGACGGGTCGACACACTAGCACGAGCGCAAAGCCTTCAATCGGGACCGTGAGGAAAATGCAACACCTTGAAGTAGTATTGAGCATTCACAAGGAGCGAGAATAAGGACTAAGAAGCTGGACCTCGACTGACTCATGATTTGCACGAATTTTTTCTGAAGGTGTGATGACAAACCGCAAGGCGACTATTCTGAAGATGACAGTAACCCTGACATGTAGAAGAATCGAGGATGTCACGTGCGATCAAGCTAACTATGCAGGCATGGAAGAAACACAACTGCGGTAAGAGCCGCGACATGAAGCCGCAACCAGAGCATGAGGGTGACTTCGGCTACTCTCAACTCAGGTTAATTCACTTCTTTTCTCTCCCTTTAAAATTTTCACATACTTACCTGTCTAGTGCACCGAGCAGTGCACACTTCAAGCTTGGGGGAGTGTTTTACATGCATATACCCGTACCAATATATATCCATTTTGTTATTTTTGCATTAAAAAAATTAAAAATTAAAAATAAAGAAAATAAAAAAATAAAATAGGTGGTAGACCAAACTATGACCCTTTATTCTGTGTAGACTATCCTCACTTGAAACAGGAACAAATGAGCCTGCACTGTAAGCACAAAACTCCTCCGTATAAACCTACTGCCGGGACTTCAAATGAGGAGGATTAGTAAGTCCATGAGAGCGACGGACCATTTCGGAGGGTTTCCCGCATGTCTGCGGCTTTGGCTGATTTCATGTACAGTAAATATTGAAATTAGGGAAAATAAAAATATCTTTGTTAAGAGTGTGAAATTGCAAACGACACGATTTTCCCATTTCTTACACACGCTCGGGTGAGATTTCTTCTTTTTGGTCACGAACACAGCACAACTTTATTTTTCATTTTTTATTTTTTTATTTTTTATTATTTTATTTATTATTTTTTTTATGTACCGCAAGTGCGTTCGCCGGCTCTTTCCTTGTCCCTAATCCGCCAACTTCTACTTCCACGTTTCGGTCTCTCCCCTCCTTACTCTCATGCAATCGGATCAACTGTGCGTTTCACTCCCCCTTTGGTGGTTTGAAGAGTTGGATGGGTGGGGTTATAGGTGGTAACACATATAGGTGGATATATGAGTTATGAGGGTCGGTTCTCGAGTAGTGGGCTGAGGGTCACCCTCGCAAGGTAGGCTAAGTTTCTCCAAAGGCTAGGCCTCTGGCAAATCTATTGAGATAAGGGTCGATCCACAGAGAGATTGGCCTTAAGTTTAACGGGTTCACAATCAATTCTCAAATTTTTATGGTCTTATATGCAAAAAGTTTAAACCCAAATTCAAGTTTTATTCAAAATTTCCAGCTCGACGCACTTTTGTATTTTGACTCGTGACTAGACCAAATGAACTTCAAATTCAGCAATTAAGATATAGTTGGAAATTAGAAAGAGAGTTATAGACAGTGGTACCTTACTGGTATTAAGGTTTTATTCAATTATTTCAAGAATTATGCAGTTTAGTGCAGAACTTTATCGGATTTACAAATTCAGTATCAATCAAGTACAGCAAATTCCAGAAAAATAACCACATTTTCAAAAATCACCAAATTAACCGTTCAAATTTCATAAAATTGTGCTGAATAGATTAGGAGAAATAATTAAAATACAGACAGCAGATCAGAAATTTCAGCAAACCGACCAGCAGTTGAAAATTATGCAATATCTCAAAATAGGACAAGGACTGCGCCCTGTAGTCTATCCAGGACATTGAGCCTTGCCTCTAGAGACTACTCTCCATCTGCACACACATAAGGAATTCAAAGCTCAAGACAAGTTCAAGATCATCAAGCCCAAACTAAGAATCTTTCATTCCATTCACAATCTCCAATCACAATACATACAAAGATCAAGATCAATGGATAAATCCTATATGCAAATCATCATCATCCCCAATTATGAAATCAATTCTCACACCCAATCCAGTATCACCAATTCAGTCTAATATTGCGAATCAGTTGGAACTAGTGATTTATCAAGAGGATCAAACCAATCAGGAGGTCTCACCAAGCCTAGAGAATAAATCTGAGCTCAATGACCTTGTAATTAATGAAGGGCAACAACAACTTTTCTTAATCACATACAATGATATTGGTGAAGTAGCATTGAGCCAGTTTCAATTTCACAAGATCAGGATTTCTTATATGAATCCCAATAAGAGATGGAATTAAATGAGGAATTATTAGGGATCAAGGAGATCCAATCAAACCAATCAAAGAGGATACTAGGCCAGAAGAAGGACTGCAAGGTTGTTGTGACTGCAGCCAGATAATTATCAATCTGCACTAGAAAAAGCACAGTTAATCAAATACAATGAAATTTCACAAGGTTTTGAAAGAAAGAAATATAACAAAAAATGTACCAGCAAATAAGACAAGGCCTTGCAACTTACAAGGAAAAATTATTCACAGTGAAAGATATTTGTGAATTAATGCCAATAATTGGGGTAGAGTTAAATGAAGAGCAAGCACTGGCCTTACAGTCACTAGAGCAGTGAGGTACCTGAAAGATAAAAATCAAGAGTTAGTTAATTAGTTAATAATGAATTTTAAAAAAGGGTTCAAATATGGAGTATCAGCATTTTGGAGCGTCCAACAGCGTTCGATTATAAAGATATGATGAAATTATAAAAAAAGTATTTTTGTAAACACAAAAGGCATAGTGAAATATAAAAAAGTATATTTTTAAAAAGATATATTTGTAAACACAAAAAGTATATCCAAGTGCAAATATATATGTATACAACTAAAACTGTATGGTAGACGCTTCTGAGCACTCTAAAAACTGAACACTCCGAATAATTTCTCTTTAAAAAATTAAAAATTATCAGTTGGAATGTGAGGGGCATGAATGAAAGTTAGTAAAAGAAATTAAATAAAAGATTTTTTGAAAGGAGAAAGACCTGATATGGTTTGTCCTGAAAACGAAACGCAATCAACTCACTCCACAATTGTTAAACAGAAACTGAAAGAGAGAACTACCAAAGAAGAAACGATGAGGCCGCGCTCATTGGGAATGCTTCTCCCGTGCCTCAGCGCCCAATAATTGAGAATCCGCTATTGATGTTCTGATCGGAGAAAGAGAACGAGCTGGTTTGTGATGAATGGGAGTGTGATGTGAGCTGTTTGATTTAGTTTGGATGGCTTGGATGTGGTTAGGGTGTTTGTAGTGTACAATTATGATTGGATTATATCAGGTTCTTGTGTTTTTGTACTTGTTTGTGGATCTGTAAAGCCCACCAAGAAATAGGCCCATAAGTCCCTTACATTACATGTTGATGAAAATGGACTTTTTTTTTTATAACACTATTAAGAAAAATAAAGCAACAGTTGCCACTGGTTTGAAAATAATGTGGTAACTACCATTTCCGCCACTATTAGTGGCGGAACAACCTGTGTTCCGCCACTAGTAGTGGCGGAACAGATAGATTTTCAGTTCTGCCAAAAACGGTCCATTTGACGCACTAAACGTGGTTAGTTAGTATTAAAAATCTTGTTCCGCCACTAGTAGTGGCGGAACATGTTAAAATATTTTTTTACCCCCACTTATAAATTAACATGGCTCATGAATGGGCAATTAGCGTAAAAATTGAAGAATTACTATGTTCCGCCACTATTAGTGGCGGAACAGGTGCATATAGTAGCTGGGCGAAACACACTGTTTCCGGAAAAAAAAAAAAATTTTGTACATTTAGTATCGGTTCTTACCAAATAACCGATATAAAATACAAAAATCCTCAACGGTTATTTAGAATAACCGTTACAGAATGATTCTCTTTGGTAGCGGTTATTTCTTAATAACCGTTACAGAATCATTTACTATCTGTTTCCGAAAAAAATTTTGTACATTTAGTATCGGTTCTTCAAATAACCGATATAAAATAGAAAAGTCCGCAACGGTTATTTAGAATAACCGTTACAGAATGAATCTCTTTAGTAGCGGTTATTTATTAATAACCGTTACAGAATCATTTACAGATACTAAATGATTCTGTAACGGTTATTAATAAATAACCGCTACTAAAGAGAATCATTCTGTAACGGTTATTCTAAATAACCGTTGCGGACTTTTGTATTTTATATCGGTTATTTGGTAAGAACCGATACTAAATGTACAAAATTTTTTTAATGATTCTGTAACGGTTATTAAGAAATAACCGCTACCAAAGAGAATCATTCTGTAACGGTTATTCTGAATAACCGTTGCGGATTTTTGTATTTTTTATCGGTTATTTGGTAAGAACCGATACTAAATGTACAAAATTTTTTTTTTTTTTCGGAAACAGTGTGTTTCGCCCAGCTACTATATGCACCTGTTCCGCCACTAATAGTGGCGGAACATAGTAATTCTTCAATTTTTACGCTAATTGCCCATTCATGAGCCATGTTAATCTATAAGTGGAGGTAAAAAAATATTTTAACATGTTCCGCCACTACTAGTGGCGGAACAAGATTTTTAATACTAATTAACCACGTTTAGTGCGTCAAATGGACCGTTTTTGGCAGAACTGAAAATCTATCTGTTCCGCCACTACTAGTGGCGGAACACAGGTTGTTCCGCCACTAATAGTGGCGGAAATGGTAGTTACCACATTATTTTCAAACCAGTGGCAACTGTTGCTTTATTTTGGCAAATAGTGCTATAAAAAAAAAAGTCATGAAAATGGTATGCATTATTTTGGGATAAATTTTATCGTAGTTCATTCAACTTTAGAAAATGACTAAATAAGTCGCTCCACTTTGAATTGTCTTATATATGTCACTCAACTTTCAAAAATTATCAAATAAGTCGCTTAACTTTTATTTGTCCCCGATGAATCACTTAACTTTAAAAATATGATCAAATAAGTCATCCAATTAATTGAAAAATAATTGATCTATTTGATAATTTTTTTAAAGTTTAGTGAGCTCAATGAGATAATTGAAACTTGAGTGACATATTTGATAATTTTTGAAACTTAAGTGACCTCTAGGAGACAATTGAAAGTTGAGTGATTTATTTGGTCATTTTTTAAAGTTGAGTGATATACAATGAAATTTACCCATTATTTTGCTTTAGAATTGTCTGTATAAATGTTTTGCTAATTTGAGAAAGAGATTGGTTGCCTCTTGAAAAATTAGAAAATGGGTTGTTGGATCTGTGTGGCATGTCACATGGAAATAAGTTTTGATTAATAAGGGACATACATTAATAGAATGCTGGTAAGAAACATTTTGTGAGTCAGCTGCAATAGCAACTCAAAGAATTCAAAAACCAAATCTACAATTGATTACAAGAAAGGTAATGAAATTCGTCATGTATATTATTTGTATGATATTACATATCAAAGAATTATTGCAAAATAACGAGTCCTTAATGATTAAGACTAGGATTATGCTCGCGCTTTGCTGCGAATATTTAAATTTGTTATTCATTTAAAATTTATGTATAAATTACAATTATGTATAATAATTATGTTATGTAAGTTAGATATGTTTAAAGTCATTTTGAATTATATCATCAGATATTCTATCCATTTATTATTTATTAAAAAATAGATTCTATATCACATTTAATTTTATAAGGATGTATAACTCCATACAAATAAATTTACGTCTATAAAATAAAAAAATATAAATAATAAATTCATAAAAAAATAAAAAATAATAATCCAAAAAATAATTTGAATTATTAATTTACAATCAAATTAATTTATGTTTGTATTAAGATTTCTAAAATTAAAATATCATCTTTTTTATCTCTTTAGTTTTCTTGTACCGTTATCTATTGTCATATTATATAAGAAAAAAATCAAGTATTAATCAGACGATAGAAGAAGATCTAAAAACTAAAAATAAATGATAATTTATTTCATATATTTTAGTTGAAAACCTATAAGACTTAATTATAGATGATTAACTTTAAAAAATATAAAAATAATAATTATATTTAACATGATTTGTAAAAAGAAAATATGATATTATATATATATATATATATATATATATATATATATATATATATATATATAGAAAAAGTATGTTTGCTATACATAAAAAAATATAACATGATTCATTTTCTAAAAAAAGTGCCACCGTTATTTTTTTTCTTTATATTTTGTTATTTATTAAAATGATACATATTATCCGTAAAACATTAAGTAATGTAATATAATTTTTAATATTCTAGAATTTTATTTGATATGATAGTTCTCACGTAATTGTAGATATAACACGAAACATTAATCTAACTGACCATGTGCTATTGTGGTAATAATTTAAATGAAAAACTAATATTTGAAAAAAAATTGATCCAACGGCCGAAATAAAATTGACGACAGGTCTCTTGAGAATGCTTAAAGAGAGATGAAAAATAAGGTATAAGGTATAACTTAATGAGCGGATATTTTTTTTACATATTATTTTATATAGTCTTTATAGTTTATTCACATATTTTAGCAAGAAAATAAATAAATTAGAACCATAACAATATAGAACTCAAAATAAAGAGAAAATTTCAATAAATTTATATTTGATGATTTTAACATGAGAAATAAAATATTTCATTAATAATAATAATTTTTTAAAGAAGAAAAGAAAAATTATTTATATTTTAATGAATGAACTCTTCATTAACTATTGTTATTAATAATAATTGAACATAACTTTGAACTATGATTCATTGAAGTCATCTTATTAAGATCTGATGGTTAGAAATAAATTTACAACGGTTCTCACTAAATCGGGAATGAAACACAAAATACCAATTCTACCAATCATATGATTATATTTTAATAAGCACATATATCTTGCCATAAAATATCAATAAATTTGAGAAAATAAATGTCTAAGATTTGACAAAAAAATTAATCGAACTATGAAGATAAAATTATTGATGTGGCATCTTGAAGAGGCTCAAAATTAAGTGAAAAATAGAGAGTTGGGGTTAATTTCTCCATATCTCATGAATCTTTTGAAGGAAAAAATTTGGTAATGTGCAATAATGAGAATCCCCAAAAAGAATGAAAATATCAATAGCGAAGTAAAACTCCAAAATGTTCTATAATCAATGAAACAGAAAAATTGCAACCACCTTCTAAGTTTGACCAAATTTAACAACATTAAATATGCCGTCACACCATTTTTCATGCATAGTTAACTTATCAAACAACATTGAATATGCTCTCACACCACTTGTATGCACATAGTTATCTTTCTTTATTATTTTCGGTAGAGCAAAAAAAACATAAAGATAGTTTTGATTAGAAGAACTTTGGCGCAAGAAAAGTTCGTCGAATAGAAGTTAAAGTTAATCTTTATAAAGGTAAAAAAATTTCATGAACTTTATATAGCGATTAAGAAGAGACGAAAATTTTCTCAAAGTACAAAGTAAAAAATATAATATGGAGGCGGAGAATTAAATATTATAGTCAAATTTTCTACAGGAAATCAAAATAACTTACGTGTCATGTGTTGTGCCACAAATTGAAGAAGTATCCGCGCCTGGTGCACATGTACATAAAATATCATGACATTAAACAGCACTGAAGAGAATGGTCAGAAAGGAACAAACCAGATCAGCTTTCCTTTTTAACAATCAAAAATTAATTTCACCACCACCAAGTAGCCCCAAATATCGTATTGACAACATAATGTATGTTTATGCTTTTATTTTCAAAAAGAAAAAAAAAAGACTAGTGTAGAGAATTACACATAAAAAAGAGTTATTTGGCTTGATAATCTACTGAAACTTGAATTAATATTGAGAAAATTTATGAAAACAATAATGTAATCCATATCTACAATGTCGTTGCTAATCACAATGTAGTGCATTATTTCTATTTTTCGTTTGGTTAGGGTTTGGTTCAGATAATTTGGTTCAGATAAACCCGAAACCCTAAATTTGTTGGAATAAATTGTAGTAAAATGGAATATTCGGATAAAGATAAAGAATAAAATATTAATAAATATTATATTCAAATTTATTTTACAAATAATAAATATATTTGTGATATAAAAAATATAAAATGAATCGTTCTACCCAGATCGCGTGAATGCTGTCCTAAGACGTTATTCTGTCCAACGTGCGGATTTATACGGAACGCCCCCAAGAAAATTTGGGGTTGTCACTACTTAGGGCATGACCATGGAAGCGACGGATGATAGTTTCTTAACACCCAACTCAAAATATCATATTGTTTATATAAAATAGTATATTTTCTTATTAAATATAATATTGAGATATTTGTGGAGGATTGGACGAGGATATATTTTATTATTCTCTCTCATTTTCTCTCTCTCTCTCTCTCATTATCAGTGTAGACTAGGTTGGCTATATTTATATTCATAGTCAAGTAACCTATAAATTTAAGGTAATTACTCATATTTTAGGTAGAGGTTAATAGTAATTAATGACAGAATATTACAAGGTTATAGTAATGGGTGCAAAAAGAGTAACCTATATTTAATGGTTTTTATAATTATATAGTAATTTAACAAATGTTACAGATTATTAACTTGACTATCAAGGATTAATTTCATTAATTTAATTTTGATTTTTATATTTTGCTCCAACAATCCCCCACAAAACTCAAAATTACATAATTATAAAAATTTAGTAATAAAATAATATTAAAAGTTTTAAAAATAGTTTGTTGGGTGTTTATATTACGTATTTAGTAAAAGTATCTTATAAGATTTGAACTTTTACCTAGTGTAATAATTTATGTCTGGAGGAAGCAGAGAGAACTAGGTCTTGAACTCGCCCCTATGACCCAGACTTCACTATCACACGTATAGCACGGAGATTATCATCGGCGGTTTGTGCTTTATTATAATGGCCTCGCACAAGTCTCTTGGATTTTTCGTGAGAGTTATAGGTACTTACCCATGCCCCGCACCGCGGCCGTATATGGACATTCTCATATAGATGAGTTCCTATCAAGAATGTGTGTAGAGTCACATCCTGCGGAAATTACCGCCTCGGTACTCATTGAGAGCTATATGCTCAACCTTAACCACTACATTTAGGTACATGTATTTTTAATCACTATATCAACTTGTTATTACCCATTGAACACACTTCAAGAGATCTCCTGTCACATATGTCGGGTTACCACAGCAGGTTGATAAAATATGTTTTATGCGAGTTCAAAATATATTCGTTTGTATTTATGTAAAATATTATTTTAGTTTACATAAAATATCACATTGTTCTTTATTAGTTTGCATCTATTCATATTGTAATTGTCATATGGAACGCATTACCCAACCCTAGGGGCTAGGAGTTCACATGGAACATATGGCAGACAATTTGACTTTTCAGACCCGACAATTAAATTAATCCAAGTAGGTAGTTAGATAATCGTGCACATGGGTGATAATATGGATAAATTTATCCATTTTATTATTTTTATTATTTTATTCCTTATTTGAAGGAATTTGATTTTTTTTTTTAGATCTCTTTGCCGGCTTCGTCTTAAGTTTGCAAGCATTTTTTTTTATCTGCAAAAAGAACTTGCAAAACAAATTATCCAAATAATTTGTAAATTAGCTCAAAAATTATATATAATTATTTTTATATAATTAAAGATATTATTAGTTGAGCTTGTGGTATTTTCCTTAAAAGAATATTTCATTTATTATTAGCCCAACTCCAATCTTAACCCCAATATTTCTAGAATATGAATAATATCCTTTTTTTTTTCTTAATTGGCTAATAACATGTCTTTTACCTCAATAAAGTCTTGGGTATTTGGTACAGTTATTAAATCAATATTAACATAGAGGCTTTCATTTGTTATTTTTTTTTAATAAATAAATACCCATATAAATTTCCTTTTCACCTCATACATTAATTTATTGTTTTTGGCTTATGGGGCAATTAAGGTAGGATATACAAAAGTATATTAGAGGTTAATTTATGTTAAACACTTTTATTTTTAGTTCTTCCAGAGATAATATACTAGAAAATTAATGTATAGCTTTAATTTAATCAACTCTTATAGGGTGTCACAAAAAATGGCTTCTATTATAATTGGGGCCTATTATATATTTTGTTTTAATAAAATATGAAATAATAATAATAATATAAATAAGCCTGTCATATTGGTGCCGACTAATAATGGCTTGATGTCCTTCATCTTTTTCCCCGCCGCAAATTTTCGTAGACCTTTAACACCTCTTGAGTTTTTTTTTTTTTTAAATCGTCACTTCTTCAGTTCTTCTCATGGTCTGCAACTTCAACTTAACAAATAGAAATATCACAATTAAATTTGAAGGATTGACATTTGAATTAACCTACATTCAGAACTTAAGAAATTTCCAATCAACCCCCACATTTTGTGTATTTAATATACACTACAACAAAATCAGCTATCAGCCACGGTGTGAATTTTTCAGACACGGGGCCGTACCTGATACCTAGAGAATCAGGCACGGGCCGTGCCAAATAGTACTCACCTTCGCAAATTGTTGACAATCAGGCACGGTCCGTGCCTGATACCTAACAAACCGTGCCAAATTGTCAGGAATCAGGTACGGTTTATAAACAACAGGCACGGACCGTGCCTGATAGATCATTTCAACCGCCAAAACAAAAATTTCAGCCAAAATTTGAACTGATTCCCTCTGTACCATCAGGCACGGGTTGTGCCTGATATTACATTTCAGAATTAAAAAAAATAAAATAGAACCTTCAGGAATGGGCCGTGCCTGATGCTATATTTCAGAAAAAAAAGATATTTTAGACCCTTCAGGCACGGCCCGTGCCTGATACTCTCGTTTGGCCCGGCCCGTGACTGAAGGGCCTTAGCTCTTTCTCCCCCAGCGCTTCTCCTCTGACTGGAACAAATCAGAAAAAACGAAAAAAAGAAAAAACGAAACCAACCCCCCCCCCTGCAACCCGCCGCCTTGCTCCGATGCCCTCGTCCGCCGCCCTCCTCCACCGATCCGCCGCCCTCTCTTCTCTGATTTAGAAAGGAAAACGGAAACTAACTCCAAGCTTCTCCACCACACACCCGCCTCATCAACTGCTTCCGAAATTTCGAAACTAGACTCAAGCAAATGGGCGTCGACTCTCAACCTAAAACCGTGACCATGTCGGCGACCAACTCGAATGATGAGATGGCATTTTTAGTGATACAGTTTGGTAACTTTCGAGCACATGAGAAATGGTAGAAGGGTCATACCGTTGACAAATGTTACATCCTCCAACCCGAGCTTGTCTCTTCGAACAAGAAGGAGGGCAAGAAATGTGAAGGAGGATCTGATGATCGACGCAAGCGACGTGAAGGATGATCCGACGATCAACGCGAGAAAAGGCGAGATAAGAGGCATGATTACAAAGGAAACGACAAGAAGAAGTCAAACAATTATTCCACCAAGGTGGCTGTTTGGGGGAAATGAATTGAGCGACTCCTATGACTCCTCCGGTTCAGATTCCGACTCCGACTCGGGGATGGTGTGGATGAAGTGTGTGAACGGGCTATCCAAGGGGGTGCAGACACTGCGATTTACTGCGACAGTCGACTTCGCGATAAAAGGGTGGATCTCCCTCACAAGCAGAGACTAACAACAAGGCGAGCCATACATGTTTTCAACTTTGGAGGACGAGTGACATCTGCCTCTGCACAGAAGATAAAGTGAGAGCCTTCTGCATCACGACAAGGAAGCACGGAGATTCATGAGGAGCCAACAAGCCGATCAAGAGGATCTATAGAGAAACCATCAAGCCCTAGAACCCTTCTCGCCAGACCTCTTCGCCGCACTTCATCCCGCGTACATGATGGCAATGCGTGCGTGGATCAGAACTTTTATTTACTTTCTCTGTACAACAAACCAAACTCAATAGATTCGATTTGGATTACATACCAAAACCCTAGTTTAGTACTCCACCTTAGACTCCATGTGGATCGACACACCAGCTTGCTACAACGCGAGGATGTGAGGGTGAGCAACCAAGCAAACTGAGATCTACAAATATCAAATTCGGACCTGAGAATTTTCTATATGCACGCCTGTCAATAGCTTTCTTGTAGATATGCCTAAGTTGATCGTATACGACCACCCGGCGGTATTTGGATAGTGGTTGTTCTTGCCATATGACCTGGGATAAGAGTAAGTTCCTGACCTTGAGGCCCTTCGACGGAGGAGATGTAACATTTGGTGGGAATCAGAAGGAAATGATTGTTGGCGTGAGCTAGATCGGCACATGTAATTGGATATTGGAGAATGTCTATTTTGTGGTTGGACTTAAAAATAATCAAATTAGCATAAGTCAATTATGTGATGCTGGATATTATGTGAAATTTGATAACGTGAATTGTCATGTGATTCAAAATTCAGATAATATCATAATTTGTGTGGTAAAATGGCGAGATAATCTCTATTTCTCTGATTTCCATTCTTTCGCGCCAGGCACTCATTGTCTGACCGTATCGAAATTGATTTCGCATTTATGGCACAGGCGGCTGGGCCATATTGAAGGAATTATGTCCTAGGCCAAAGTGTTGGACTAAAGATTAGATTATGAGAAACACTTTTATTCAGTTCATATATGAATGAGTGGATGGGTGATTAATATATTTAACACAGGTTCCGGTCGATCGGAACTCTGGCGGCTGGAAGGGTTTCCTTATCGAAACTTGCCATTCTTTCACCCCTCTCTCTAGTATAAATAGAGGGGTATGCCCCCTTTATTAGACACACAATTAGAAGCCTTAGAGGCAGCCGTAATACCAAGAGAGAGAGAGAGTCTTGTTAGGGTAATTTCGGAAGGTATTTCCTCCCTCGTCTAGCCGAGTTCGGTAATTCCGTCTGTCTGAAGTTCGCGTGGATACGATTAGAGGTTAGCGAGCGATCTAGTTCTTCATCCCTAGGAAGAGCAAGGAGGTTCGTGGAGTCAGGCTTCAGGAAGGAGAAGGTTGCCTGTCAGAATAGTTCAGACCTACATCCGTTCTTCGTCTCGCGGATCAGGAAGATCCGAGGTATTAATTGTAATAGTTAATCTCGTACTTTTATTCCCTTAACGATAATCCTAGGGCGGGTTGAACCCGTAGTTTTCGCTGCGCATGTAACGTACATGGCTATGGGTTCCCCAACATAGATTAGGTTTTTCAGTTATGGTAACTGAGCAATCGTTTGCCTCCCTCTCTAGTATAAATAGAAGGGTAATCTCTCTCTATTACATACACAATTCAGAAGCCTTAGAGACCCCTGTGATATAGAAAAGAGAGAGAGAGTTTTGTGAGGTTATTTCAGAAAGTATTTCCGGACTCGTCTATGGTTATTCCGTTTGTCTGAATTTCGCGTGGATACGAGTAGAGGTTCTCTAACTTGTAAGGTATACAAATTCTGGCTTTGTAGGTTCTAAAGTTGATCTAAAAAGTATGAGTGGCACGGGAGGAAACATAGTTTCGTGGTCGAGTCGAAAACAAAATTTCATTGCACTTTCAATGGCCGAAGCAGAATACGTCACGGCAGGAAGTTGTTGTGCTAAACTACTATGGCTCATGATAAGAGGTATTTTTGCAGTCGTTTTACACTTACCAAAAGAAATTTATAACCCTAGACTTAACTACAATAAAGTAGACAGTGGAAGTAGGGGTCGAACCACAGAGAGCTATTTAGACTAAACTAGGTGAAAGATTACTTCTCTAATGAAAATGGACTCAATAAAAATAGAAACTAAAATAAAGAGAAACCAAGACCATAAATAAAGCCAAACACAAGACCTAAAACAAGACACACAATTGGGGGGGTTGTTGATTGGTTGATTGCAACAAAATGAAAGTAACAAGTAAAGAGAAAACTTAAAGTAAAGATTAAGAGATGTGGTGGTTTTGTGGAATGAGGCATAGTTTCGTGTAGTGAATTTGTGTGTAACTTTATCCTTGATTATAATAATGAATTTGGAATTAATCTCTTAAGTGCAGTAAGATGAGCTCTAACCGATAAATAACTCAAACGAAAAGATAGGGTTTTAGTTTAGATGAGCTCGTAAATAAAAACACTAACCTATTTGAATATCATAACCAATTCAATAGAAATCATTGGTTATTTAAACAAATCAAAACCTCCTAAACAATGAGCTTGTTTAGAACTGTTCAGATCGTTGTGAGTTATTTGCACTTGGCTATTATTCAAATTCTAATGGATGCTATTGAGCAAAGCAACCAAAGGAATTTTGTGGCCCTTGTTAATTACTATTGAACATAGAATTGACCGAAATAAACTTAAAATAATTCATTGAGCATGAAAGATAATAAGTAAATAAAAACAGAATATAACCGTTCAAATGAAATTCATTATTAATGGTCTCAAAAGTTACAACACAAAAACATAAACACTAACTATGCCTCGAAGGGCTTACTCGAAATACATGGAAAATAAAAAAAATAAAATAATGATAGAACCCATTAATGAAGCGTGGATGGAAGGGTGAAGCTTGCTTAACTTGCCCAACTCCAAGAGAGAGAATGATGAAGTTCAAAAGTGATTAGAATAGATTCCTTGCACCTGGTTATATCCCTCTCAAAAGGTGATCATGAGGGATGAATGAGGCCCCATGCAAAGAGTGTGAATGAGCATGACAAAAACATGAAGAGTGAATGCAAAGTGCATGATAGATCTGTCCAGAAGATGGTCAATTTGGGACACGTATATCTCTGAATTGGGCTCTGGTGATATGGAATGAATTGTGGGCCTTGTTCTCTTCTTTCCAACAGTATATAGCATGCATATAGAGAAGACCCAGATTGTGAGTTATGGCCGAAATACTGAGGCTGTGTCGGCAGGCCCGAGTCTTGATTATTATTTCCATCTTGTGCTCCAACATATTTATTTTCAAGCTATGCTCCATCCAAATTGCACCTGAATTCACATAAATATGTCATTAGTAGTATCAACATTCAATTTGTGATTATTATCGATATAAATTGAATATTAATGTATATAATGGTGCAATATCACATATGTATAGGGTATAAAATGTGTATAATTAATGACTTATCAAATCACCCCACACTTAAACATTTGATCGTCCTCGAGCAAAGATTATAACTTGCATTGGTAAGATGGGTCCCATGTTTTTGACTCGCTCTTCACTTATATACCAGCCAATAATGATCTTTGGTCCCTTGTGTAAGATTCCATGCACTTTGGTGAAACTCGCACTCACTCTCTTTTTTGTATAGTGGAATATGAATATGGAATATGTGGAGTGTCTCTCATAATTACTCTCAATTCAATTGAATCATGATTTCCTACCTTGGTCGTGAGGGGAATTCTCAAGTTATGTTTGGTGGATAATACATATATATATACTACGTAATTGGTTTGCTTGTCTACTTCGCCACTTTCGGTCAAATTGTCACTTGGTTTTCTAAACTCATGCCTCTACTCTCCGAAAAGATATCGCGTATACCTCTATCTTCTTGGAATAATGAACCTCCTAATGTGCATACCTCCTAGCACCTTCAGTCATCTGGCCCAAAATGTGTCAACCTAGCTGCTGGCCTGAGATGTACGACTGGGATCCACTCTTTCTCACAAATCGGGTAAACTAAGGTTTAGGCCATGTACAAGGGGAACAAGTTTGAGTCATGCAATCTTTTTTTTTTTTTTTTTGTTTGTTTTTTTTTTTTTTTTTTTTTTTAAAGATTGTGACTCAAATCTATTAGGATTATAGGGGTCTAACTTGCCTTTGTGTGAAAAATAGAGTTTACCCGAGAATCTACCCTCATAAATTTGTCTCTAAGATGCATCTCCTCACGAATACACTCGGTGCACAAAGCTCATCTACTACACATAAACCCTCAACTTCTGACACTAACCTCTACTTTCCGTCCCCTATCTTCTTATATAATGCCTAACCCTCCTTCTCCAAAACCAAGCAATAGAGTGACTTTAGAAGCTAATAGTCTTGGATATTATTTATATATATACGAGATGATATAGTGGGTTATTATGGATATTATACTATAAACAACTTGAGTTCCGGGTCACGGTCCAATGGTAAGTCCTCACATAATTTCTCGCGCAAATCCCTAAATTATTGGCACTCAAACAACAAATCGAGTTCACCAGTGACAAACGATCCCTAAACCAACGACCTCAATTCTTCTTGAACTGGTCTATATGATCCTTTTGAGTCTAAACAAGTTCCACCACATTATTCAATACAAGTTACAGTTCTCTCTCATTCCATTTGATTTTTAATTGGGCATTTTTTATTTGAGGCTTAAAAATGGGTTATTATTATTTTTTTTATATTTTTTTATTTATTTTATTATTATTATTTTTTTTTTTTATACTACCTAACATGCAATAAAGACTCCACCCCACACTTAAACTTTTACTCATCCCCGAGTAAAGCTAAGCACAAAGTAGTGATGCAATGCAAGAAAAAGAAAATAAACAAAGAAAAACACAACCTTTATTCGCAGGGTTGCCTCCCAGTAGCGCCTCTCTTTAACGTCGTTGGCCCGATGTTTTCATCTCCTCAAGCAGTGGATGCTGGCTCTCCAAGCTCGTGAATGTCAATCCAGCTCGCATCGAAACTCTCATGAAACCGCTTCAGCCGGTGCCCGTTGACCTTGAAGACTTTCCCTGAATCCAGACCCTGAATTTCTGCTGCACCATAATCGAACAATTTGGTCACAAGAAAGGGCCCTATCCACCTACTTTGTGGCTTGCCCGGGTGTAATTTGAGTCTTGAGTTAAACAACAATACTTTATCACCCACTTTGAAATCCTTGTGGGCAAGCTTCTTGTCGTGATACATCTTGGTCTTCTCCTTGAAGATTCGGGAGTTCTCATACGCGTCATTTCGGATCTCCTCTAACTCCTGGATTTGTAGCTTCCGGTTGAGTGCATCATTTGGGTAGTCTAGATGGCACTTCTTGATGGCCCAATAGGCTCTGTGCTCGAGTTCAACTGGGAGATGGCAAGCCTTTCCATAGACGAGCCGATAAGGGGACATGCCTACAGGGGACTTGAACGCAGTCCTGTAAGCCCAGAGTGCGTCATTCAACCGAAGACTCCAGTCTTTCCTGGTGGGGTTCACCACTTTCTCCAAAACGCCTTTGATCTCCCTATTCGAAAGCTCTGCTTGGCCATTGGTTTGAGGGTGGTAAGCTGTCGAGGTTTTATGCGTCACATGGTATTGCTTCATTAATGCCTCGAAACTCCGGTTGCAGAAATGGGTTCCTCTATCACTGATGATGACTCTCGGGACCCCAAACCTACTAAAGATCTGGTCCTTCACAAAATCCACAACCGTTTTTGCATCTGCCCGTTTTGTGGCCTTGGCCTCAACCCACTTGGAGACATAATCGACTGCCAGGAGGATATACTCAAAACCGTATGAGGGAGGAATAGGTCCCATAAAGTCGATACCCCACACTTCAAAGACCTCACATGCAAGAATATACTTCATCGGCATCTCGTCTCTTTTGGTTATTCCTCCCGTTCTTTGGCATCGCTCACATGACTTCACGAAGAAGTAAGCATCCTTATGTAGAGTGGGCCAGAAGAAGCCACACTCAAGGACCTTATGAGCTGTCCGCTTGGCGCCAAAGTGTCCTCCACACTCCAGAGAGTGACAAACAAGCACGGATCTGACCTCATTATCGGGTATACATCTTCGAATAATTTGATCCGCGCAAATCCGAAAGAGGTAAGGCTCATCCCAAATATAAAATCGGGAATCATATCGGATTCGATCAGCATGTGCACGTGTAAGATCCTCTGGTAGGTCTTTAGCCACCAGGTAATTCACTATATCAGCATACCATGGTGTATAGCTTTGCACGGCATAGAGATATTCCTCAGGGAAGAACTCCGATATTGGGGTACCCTCCTCAATTCTCGTAGGAAGGCGGCTAAGGTGATCGGCAACTAGATTCTCTGATCCTCGTTTATCTCTAATCTCCAAGTCGAACTCCTGCAACAATATCCAACGAAGTAGTCTCGGCTTGGATTCTTTCTTCTTGAAAAGATGCCTCAATGCGGCATGGTCAGAGTATATAATCACCTTAACCCCTAAGAGGTAGGACCTAAATTTCTCCAGCGCAAAAACAATGGCTAGCAACTCTTTCTCCGTAGTGGTATAGTTGCACTGAGCATCGTCTAAGGTCCTAGATGCATAGGAGATAACATGGGGTTCTCGCCCATCCCGCTGCCCAAGAACAGCTCCAACTGCCCTATCACTCGCATCGCACATGATCTCGAAAGGCAGATTCCAATCTGGAGCTTTAATGATGGGGGCAGAACACAGTTTCTCCTTGAGAAGGTCGAATGCCGCTTGGCACTTCTCATTAAACTCAAAAGAAGCCTCTTTTTGGAGAAGAAGACAAAGAGGTTGAGCGATTTTTGAGAAATCTTTGATGAAGCGCCTATAAAAGCCGGCATGACCAAGAAATGATCGAATGTCCTTTACACTGGTCGGGTACGGAAGGGATCTAATGACATCGATCTTTGCTTTATCTACTTCAAGACCCCGAGAGGAAACCACATGGCCTAAGACTATGCCCTGATCCACCATGAAATGGCATTTCTCGTAATTCAGCACCAGGTCGGTCCTACACACCTTTGAAGAATCATCTTTAGGTTTCCCAGGCAGTCATCGAATGAATCACCATAGACGGTGAAATCATCCATGAAAACCTCAATAATTCGGGTGACATAATCAGAGAAGATGGACATCATACATCTCTGAAATGTACCGGGTGCGTTACACAACCCAAAAGGCATACGTCTGTAGGCAAAGGTGCCAAAAGGGCACGTGAAGGTGGTCTTTTCTTGATCCTCGGGGGCGATGGCTATTTGAAAGTAACCAGAGAAACCATCTAAGAAACAATAATGGTAGCGCCCAGCAAGGCGCTCGAGCATCTGGTCAATGAAGGGAAGGGGGAAATGGTCTTTCCGGGTGGCAGTGTTTAATTTGCGATAATCAATGCATACTCGCCATCCATTTTGTGCTCTCGTAGGAACTTTTTCACCATCCTGATTCTCAATTATAGTAATACCAGTTTTCTTGGGTACCACATGGATTGGTGATACCCATTGTGAATCAGAGATAGGGTATATGATTCCTGCATCAAGGAGTTTGATGATTTCTTTCTTGACCACTTCCATCATTGGAGGATTCAGCCTATGCTGAGGCTCACGGGATGGTTTAGATCCATCCTCCAATAATATACGATGCATACACGTAGAAGGGCTGATTCCCTTAATATCAGCCAGAGTCCATCCAATCGCAGTCTTGTGGTCCCTCAAGACATTAACTAACTTCTCTTCCTGAGTAGCAGTGAGGCTACTAGAGATGATCACTGGAAGAGTGTCTCCTTTACCTAAGTATGCGTATTTGAGATGAGCTGGTAGAGGTTTTAGGTCAAGAGAGGGGGGATTCACAATGGAAGGTTTGGTGGGCTCAAGAGAGGGTTTCAAGTCTATCAAGGTAGGAGAAGGAGAAGAGGAAGAAGCCTCTCCAATGGCCAAGGCAGATAGACTTTGAAGAAGGTCCTGCTCATCTGGAGAGAGATCAAGAATGGTCTCGAGCAGATCTATGAACTCAAAAGAGGAGAAGTCGTCGACATTCCCATCAGAAGGATGCTTGATAGCATCAAAGATGTTGAAAGAGATGGTCTCTCCGTCAAATTCCATAGAAAGAGTGCCATTGTGCACATCAATCTTGGTTCGGGCAGTTTTAAGGAAGGGTCTTCCCAGAAGAATGGGAGTCGAATTCGGTGAGCTATCAGACTCATCCATACGCAGAATATAGAAATCCGCGGGGAAGATAAGGCCATTGACCTTAACCAGGACATCCTCTATAACTCCCTCTGGCACAGCAGTAGAACGATCGGCTAGTTGAATGATCACCCCGGTCTTTGTCAAAGGTCCTAAACCGAGGGAAGAATAGATAGAAAAGGGCATGACATTGATAGATGCCCCAAGATCGAGCATGCACCGAGCAAATTCATGGTGCCCAATGCTGCAAGGAATGGCAAACATGCCAGGGTCTTTTTGCTTCTCTGGAAGCTTCTTGCGAATAACCGCAGAGACATTCTCACTCATTGTTACTCTCTCATGACCATTTAGCTTTCTCTTATTCGTACACAAGTCCTTGAGAAATTTCGCATAGCGAGGGAATCTGCGAATGTAATCGAGTAGTGGAATGTTTACTTCCACTTTCTTGAAAACCTCTAGGATATCTCTCTCTGCCTCATCCTTTTTGGTGTTAACCGCTAGACGGCTAGGAAAAGGGGCTCTAGGTTTATAAGGTGGTATTTCCTTGGGCTTTTCTTTCATCTTCTCGGATTCCGGCTTAATTACTTCAATCTCTCCTTCACCTTGCATGTTTCCCTTACTCCCTTCTATTTCTTTACCACTTCTTAAGGTGATAGCACATGCATTCTCACGGGGGTTTAGAGTTTGGGAAGGAAGTTGTGAGGACCCCTGAGTTTTTAACTGGTTTAATTCAGAGGATATTTGAGCAATTTGGGTGCCCAGATGTGTTAGGGCACTTTTTGTATCCTTCTGAAAAGAAGTAGTTGATGTGGCCAAGGAGGTCACAATGTCAGAAAGACTTTTCAGAGCAGGGTCAATCGGAGGTGAGGAAGAAGAAGAGTTTTGATTATGGTTTTGAGGAGGTTGTTGCTGGTTTCCTGGGTCACGCCATCTAATGTTTGGGTGGTCACGCCATCCAGGATTGTATGTTTTAGAGTAGGGATCATAGTTTCGGTTGTGGGCCCCATTTGAATTTCCTTGTTGGTTTAGTTTAAAGATGCCACAAGCAGTGGTCGTGACCTTCTCCTCATCATGGAGTGTTGGGCATGCATCAGTCGTGTGTCCCGTCTGAGTGCAGACACCACATGCCTTCACTTCCATCTTGGTTCCCATGAATGACGCCATCATATTAGCCAGGCTATCTAATTTGGCGTCCATACCATTCACTCGCTTCTCCAAATCACAGTTTCTAATCTCATTAACTCCCCTAATTCTAGATCTGGTTCTACTAGATTGGGCATTTTTGGCCATGGTTTCTATCAAGGTACGTGCTTGCCTAACGGTTTTATCTATGAAAGCACCCCCACTAGCAGAATCTACATTATCCCTAGTCTCTTGAAGCATCCCATCATACAAGTGTTGAATCAGGAGATTCTCTGGGACTTGATGGTTGGGACATTTTGCACACAACTTCTGGAAGCGATCATAGTATTCGTAGAGGGTTTCCCCTACTTCCTGTTGAATACTACAAATCTGCTTCCTAATAGAAGCGGTAAGAGAGACAGGAAAATACTTGTCTAGAAACAACTTTTGAAGTTCTACCCAAGTTGTTGGAAAAGGTGCCAAATGGTAGTACCAGTCCTTTGCTGGTCCTCGAAGACTGTATGAGAACAGTCGCAGCTTGTAAGGACCTTCATCTTCAATCTCCGCCGGCATCATTGTTGCGGTGATATGGTTGAACTCACGCATGTGAGAGTGCGGATCCTCTCCGGCACTCCCATTGAAGGTTGGTAACAATTGGAGAAGACCCGTATGGATCTTGAAATTCGGGACCGGTGGTAGTACAATACCATACTGGTGGGTAGCAAAGTCAAAGGTAGACAGGTCCCTAAGTGTCCTATCCTCAAAATTAGCCATGGTTGTAGTGTTACCTGTTGTAGCGTGAGGAGAAGCTCGTGGAGTGGGAGGATCGCTTCCGCTGTCCGAGTTCTCCACCTTTTCAGTTTCTTCGGCTGCTTTCGGTGTGACTGGAATTGCTCTTCTTCGCTCCAGGTGTGTTCTCTCAATCTCCGGATCTAGTGGTGCAAGTGGAAGATTAGAACTACGAGTAGCTTTCATGAACTGGAATCAAGTGTAAGAGAGAGAATTAGTGAATGCAAGTAATGCAGACTCAAAGTGAAAATAAATAGTATGACTGACTCTGACAAAAAGTGAAAAAGATAAGGTAACGAAAGTGTGACTCTGACAAAAAGTAAAAAATATGTGACCGACAAAAAGTAAAACGAATTTCGTTTACTCTGACACAAATGCAGACTACCGTACTACACAAGAGAAGTGTGAATATTGACCTAGACTAGTCGCGTTGCTAGCTCCTCGGCAACGGCGCCATTTTGATAAGAGGTATTTTTGCAGTCGTTTTACACTTACCAAAAGAAATTTATAACCCTAGACTTAACTACAATAAAGTAGACAGTGGAAGTAGGGGTCGAACCACAGAGAGCTATTTAGACTAAACTAGGTGAAAAGATTACTTCTCTAATGAAAATGGACTCAATAAAAATAGAAACTAAAATAAAGAGAAACCAAGACCATAAATAAAGCCAAACACAAGACCTAAAACAAGACACACAATTGGGGGGGTTGTTGATTGGTTGATTGCAACAAAATGAAAGTAACAAGTAAAGAGAAAACTTAAAGTAAAGATTAAGAGATGTGGTGGTTTTGTTGAATGAGGCATAGTTTCGTGTAGTGAATTTGTGTGTAACTTTATCCTTGATTATAATAATGAATTTAGAATTAATCTCTTAAGTGCAGTAAGATGAGCTCTAACCGATAAATAACTCAAACGAAAAGATAGGGTTTTAGTTTAGATGAGCTCGTAAATAAAAACACTAACCTATTTGAATATCATAACCAATTCAATAGAAATCATTGGTTATTTAAACAAATCAAAACCTCCTAAACAATGAGCTTGTTTAGAACTGTTCAGATCGTTGTGAGTTATTTGCACTTGGCTATTATCTAAATTCTAATGGATGCTATTGAGCAAAGCAACCAAAGGAATTTTGTGGCCCTTGTTAATTACTATTGAACATAGAATTGACCGAAATAAACTTAAAATAATTCATTGAGCATGAAAGATAATAAGTAAATAAAAACAGAATATAACCGTTCAAATGAAATTCATTATTAATGGTCTCAAAAGTTACAACACAAAAACATAAACACTAACTATGCCTCGAAGGGCTTACTCGAAATACATGGAAAATAAAGAAAATAAAATAATGATAAAACCCATTAATGAAGCGTGGATGGAAGGGTGAAGCTTGCTTGACTTGCCCAACTCCAAGAGAGAGAATGATGAAGTTCAAAAGTGATTAGAATAGATGCCTTGCACCTGGTTATATCCCTCTCAAAAGGTGATCATGAGGGATGAATGAGGCCCCATGCAAAGAGTGTGAATGAGCATGGCAAAAACATGAAGAGTGAATGCAAAGTGCATGATAGATCTGTCCAGAAGATGGTCAATTTGGGACACGTATATCTCTGAATTGGGCTCTAGTGATATGGAATGAATTGTGGGCCTTGTTCTCTTCTTTCCAATAGTATATAGCATGCATATAGAGAAGGCCCAGATTGTGAGTTATGGCCGAAATACTGAGGCTGTGTCGGCAGGCCCGAGTCTTGATTATTATTTCCATCTTGTGCTCCAACATATTTATTTTCAAGCTATGCTCCATCCAAATTGCACCTGAATTCACATAAATATGTCATTAGTATTATCAACATTCAATTTGTGATTATTATCGATATAAATAGAATATTAATGTATATAATGGTGCAATATCACATATGTATAGGGTATAAAATGTGTATAATTAATGACTTATCAGCTCAACCAGATGTTAGGCGACTATGGACTCGATTTTTGGAAAATCCCTATTATGTACTACAATACAAGTGCTATCTCCATCGTGAAGAATCCAGTCCAACACTCGAAAACCAAGCATATCGACATTCAACATCATTTCATCCCCGATCACGTTGAAAAAGATGAAATCAAAATCTTTCAAATTAGCTCAACCGAACAAGTCTCTGATATCTTCACAAAGCTGCTTGCACATGCACCATTTCCGATTTGAGATTAAAGCTAGGTATGCTTGAATTAAGAGATTAAATTCTCACTTATTCATTTTTTTTTGTGTTTTTTGAACATTTTTTATGCCTTCTCCTTGAATTTTAAAACTTTATTTTATTTTATTTTTGTTTTTAAAAGGCTATATATATGATTTTCTTGAATAATATAATGCGTATTTTTTTAAAATAAATTTTTATTGGCGAAATTTTTGAGTAAAGCACACATTTCTAAACCTTAAAATCCCTCAACCTTTCGTTCGAATGGAACCCCTATCCATTCAAACGGACCTCGCATGAATTTTTCCCCGTTCAAGTCAGAACCTAAACCGTGTGAATAGAGCATGTCCGTTATGAACGCATCCCTCCTTCGAACAGAAACAACCTCCGTTCAAATGGAACATGACGGGATTTGAAATCTAGGTTTTTAACACGCGACTTTCCAGATTTAACCACCCCTTAATAAATGGCGAACCCTCCTCCTTTATTCCCAAATCAATCAAAACCTCCATTAAACTCCAAATAACCCTTCTCTCTTCAAAACCCTTGAAACCCTAGACCTATTTACTCTCATCTAACCCCCAAATAAACCCTGTTTGGCCTCCTAATCGCTTCAAATCAAGGCCAAATCTCAAGCCACCACCAAATCTACTCTCAAAAACCCTCAATCACCTCTCTTCTCAACCGATCCGAAGCTTTATCGGATTGGATGATTTGATGATTCCTCGTGATTTCAACCTTCCAGCAACCTTCTCTACGTGAATCTACGCCGGATTTGGTATAACCTTATTTGTTCTTCTTTATTTCTCTCTATTTCAATTCAACCGTCAATGGTACCCAAAAAGAACGTTTCCAAAAAGACAGCTCCCAAAAGTTCGAGTCATAACTTGGACTTTACCGACCCCCAATAACATCTTTCTTTTCAAATTGCCGGAATACCATGCTATTTACCATAATTCAATGCTTGGGAAGAGTTTTTGTGAGCGCTTTTACGCACTTCGACCCGCGAATGACCCGGAAATATATGATTCGGTATATCCATACGCCGAATTTTGGAACTTTACCTCTCTTTTAAAAATAACCGATCTCGAATATGAAACCCTAGTTTGACTTTTCTACACAAACGCAACCTTTGATGACTGAACTTACCAAGTGACCTCTTGGCTTTTTGGAAAACCAGTAGTTATTAATCCAACCAACCATTGTGAATGGTTCGGTTTCGTGAAAACCCATAAACACAAGGAATTTTATCTCTCGCGAGCTGACGAATGGCTCGACGAGGAAGACGGCCCATTCGAGCTTTTTAAATCATACTTACTCGGCCCTAATCCCCATGATAAGGTAACGGATTATGAACCAAAACAACAAATCGTGTTCTATTTCGTAAATAATATACTTGCTCCGATTGGGCAGAGAAACGCATATCTTCTATGGCACTTATGGTATAAAACCAAAGAGATTCACATTCCATTTTTGATATATCATCACATGTAATGCCAAAGAAAATGAGTGGGAAATTTGCCTTAAGGGCATCTTCAAACATGGATTTGTAATACCTTAACATCGAGATTCCTCAATCCATTCTCCACGTTCGGAAAATCTCAAACAAAGACCTAACTGATCCAACCCAGTATAAAAATTAAGGGCTTCAAAAGGTTGGTCCCTCGTATGAACCTGACTTGACAAAATATTTTCATATATTTCCTCCGTTGAATGCTAAGGGTGAACCCATTTGGTCACCAAATACGGTCACGGGCGACACGACAAATGTCGCTAGTTCTTCCAACCCTCCAGTGGGACCCATAGCCGAGACTGAAAATGAAGAAGATAACAATCCGGTCGACTTTGATTATATAGTCAGTACGGATTCTGAAGCGCCGAGAGCGCACTTTCGCCGCTCAAATCAAAATTTTCAAGTTGTGTAGGACAATCATGTTGGGAAATCCATAGCCATGTACGTTACATGCGTAGCGGAACCTATGGATTCAACCCGCCCTAGGATCATCGTTAAGGGAATAAAAGAACGAGATTAGCTATTAAAATTTATACCTCGGATCTTCTTGATCCGTGAGACGAAGAACGGATGTAGGTCCGAACTTTTCGACATGCAACCTTCTCCTTCCTGAACTCGACTCGAACGAACTCCTTTCTTCTCCTAGGGTAAAGAAACTGATCGCTCGCTAGTCTTCAAAGCAAAAGACCTCTACTTGTATCCACGTCAAACTTCAGACGCACGGAATAACCGGACTCGGCTAGACGAGTCCGAAAATACATTCCGAAAATAACTCAAAACTCTCTCTCTCTCTCTATTTCTGTGTATGACAGCTTCTAAAGCTTGAGAATTGTGTATATAATAGAAAGGCACTGCCCTTCTATTTATACTAGAGAGAGAGGCGAACGATTGCTCAGTTACCATAACTAAAAACCCTAATCTGCGCCTATTCCGTTGCCAACGGAACTATCCCGTCGCCAACGGAATAGGTATTTCCATAACGGAATACTTGGCAGCTAAGGTTATTATAGTTTCCATATCTATTCCGTTGGGAACGGAACCATTCCGTTGCCAATGGAATGATACTGTTTTGTTCAATCAATTATCCAATAATTGATTATTTCATTCACCAATTTATACATCATATGTATAACTGTTTTGAGGCATATTCATCCCGTACGAATGGAGTTCATTGTGTGACCGTGTAGGTTCCATTTAATGCTGGCAACAATCTTCTAAAGATCGTAAGTCATGAGTAACCTCTAGACTGATGTCATGACTACCCATGTTAAATGAAATGATCAGCGATCATAAACCTATCCGAATAGATATTTGCTTATTCCTTTTGCTCTACGATATATGTCTTGATCACAAGGTACGGTAATATGTCATCCTTGAGTTTGATCAAAGTCTCTTTCCTGATCGAGAATTAGAGTGAGTAAATACAAAATGATATTAACAATACATGTTAATTCATTTTGAGCATGCCCATGCATTTCTTTCAGTCCTAGTTCATCAGGGGCCCCAGAGATCTCTCCCTCATGACGAGAGGAACAAATTCCATCTTGGTCACTCACATTCCTCGTCATGATTCAGTGCATACCTAATGATGACCCTAATGATCATCCCATTACGGATGACGTATGATCATAGAAAGTATGCAGTTCCACATATAGGAATCCATGGTGACCTCAGGTCGTATTAGCCATAGCAGCATATTATGACTATGAAATATGATAAATGGATGTCAAAACAGCTTTCCTATATGGAAATCTGACCGAGGACGTGCATATGATGCAACCCGAGGGTTTTGTCGATCCTAAGAATTCTGGTAAGGTTTCCAAGCTTCAGAAATCCATCTATGGATTGAAGTAAGCGTCTCGAGGCTGGAACCTTCGTTTTGATGAGGTTATCAAAAGTTTTGGTTTTACCAAAAGCAAAGGTGAGCCTTGTGTTTACATGAAGTTCAGTGGGAGCACGGTAGTATTCCTGGTGCTTTACGTACATGACATATTACTCATGGGAAATGACATCCCAACATTATTGAATGTCAAGAAATCGTTGGGAGATAATTTCTCGATGAAAGAACTAGGAGAAGTCTCCTACGTGCTAGAAATAAGGATCTATAGAGATAGATCTAGAAGGCTTATAGGTCTGAGTCAAAGTACATATATAGACAAAGTCATGAAACGGTTCAGAATGCAAGAATCCAAGAAAGGATTTTTGCCCTTGTCACATGGCGTTTCTCTCAGTAAAACACAGTGTCATACAAGTGAGCAGGAACGAAGATGCATGAATAAGATCCCATATGTTTCGGCTATAGAATCTATCATGTATGCCATGATATGTACTAGACCAGATATGTCATACTCATTGAGTGCAACAAGCAGGTTTCAGTCTAATCTAGGTGAAAGTCACTGGATAGCTGTTAAAAGAATCCTTAAGTACTTACAAAGAACTGAGGACATGTTCCTAGTCTATGGAGGTCTGGAAGGTGAGCTCGTTGTAAAGGGTTACACCGACGCAAGCTTCCAGACAGACTCAGACGACTTTAGATCGCAATCAGATTATTTATTTTGCCTAAATGGAGGCGCAGTAACATCGAAGAGTTCCAAGCAATGTACTGTAGCAGATCTTCAACGGAAGCAGAGTATATAGCTGCTGCAGAAGCGGCTAAAGAAACTGTTTGGATAAAGAACTTTTTGGAGGAGCTAAGAGTAGTTCCGAGCATCTCGGAACCAGTGGATCTATATTGTGACAACAATGGAGCGATCGCACAAGCAAAGGAACCGAGATCTCACCAAAAGTCCAAGCACATATTGCGACGCTTCCATCTGATCAGAGAGATCATACGAAGGGGTGATGTTAAAATGTGTAGAGTGCCATCGGACGACAGTGTCGCCGATCCATTAGTTAAACAACTCCCGCAAGCGAAGCATGAGGGTCATGTTAGGTCTATGGGCATAAGATGCTTAGAGTTGGCCTGGTGCAAGTGGGAGACTGTAGGATTAGTGCCCTAGGCCAAATGTATTTGTGCTAGGAAATGGATTATGTATTAAGACATTATTATTTATTCAATAAAGGCTGTTTCTTATATATCTGTGTGTATGGGTGTTGAATGTAAATATCTTATATCAACCATGAATGACACTTCGGGTTCACGTCATCAGAACACGTGATTCTGATAGTAGAACTGTGAACCAACGAATGACATTATAAACTGTGCCGAGTGATATGTAGGATGTTTATAGAGATAAACATACTTCAGGTAAGAAGTTACATATCCACACTAGTATATTCACAGGCTGGATGATCATGTTCTGCTGATCATGGACATAGAGATGTCAAGTCTGGAATATAGGTACGTGTTAGAGAACACGTACTGGACTGACCACACTATGAAAATATGCATGGTATATGTCATTAGCGATTCTCATAGCTACAGGTGAGAAAGTTTCGTCATAGTCAATACCATGAACTTGTTTGAAACCTTTCGGCACAAGTCTTGCTTTGTAGGTTTGTACCTTTCCATCCACGTCAGTCTTCTTCTTGAAGACCCACTTACATCCGATGGTCTTCAAGCCTTCGGATGGATCAATCAAATTCCAAACTTAATTTTCTTGCATGGATTGCATCTCGGCTCTCATGGCCTCTAACCATTTCTGAGAGTTAGGACTCTTCATAGCATCTTGGTAGGATGTGGGTTCATCATCTATGAATGTCACATCATCATCATTAGACACGAGAAATCCATATCTCTCGGGCTCATGAAGAATCCTACTAGACCTACGTTGAGTCTGTTGTATTTCAAGCACACCAACTCCTTGAGAGCTTGTTTGTTCCTCCATCATAGGTTCTGCGACTATAGGTGGGTCTCGAATTTCTTCGAGTTTTACTTTGCTCCCACTGCTTCTCATAGAGACAAACTCTCTTTCCAAGAAGGCTCCATTGAGAACAACAAACACTTTGTTCTCTGATGGGTGGTAAAAGTAATATCCTTTAGTTTCCTTAGGATATCCCACAAACAAGTACTTATCAGATTTGGGTCCGAGTTTATCGGAAAACTGACGTTTGCCATAAGTTCACATCCCCAAATTTTAAGAAAAGACAACTTGGGACTTTTCCCCCTCCACATCTCATATGGCGTCTTTTGAGCCGCTTTGGATGGAATCATGTTCAGTATGAATGCGGCAGTCTCAAGAGCATAATCCCAGAAAGACATTGAAAGACTCGTTTGACTCATCATCGATCGAACCATATCCAATAAGGTTCGATTCCTCCTCTCAGACACTCCATTCCATTGAGAAGTTCCTGGAGGAGTCAGTTGTGAAATTATTCCACATTCTCTGATATGATCTTCAAACTTCTGACTCAGATATTCGCCTCCTCGATCAGATTGAAGTGCTTTAACCTTCTTGCCAAGTTGATTTTGTACTTCATTTTTAAATTCTGTGAACACTTCAAAGGAATCAGACTTATGCTTCATTAGGTAGACATAACCATATCTACTGAAGTCGTCCGTGAAAGTTATGAAGTACCGATAGCCACCTCTAGCTGGCGTACTTATTGGTCCACATACATCAGTATGTATGAGTTCAAAATAGTCATTGACACTTTCACCAACTTTTGTGAAGGGTTTCTTAGTCATCTTGCCAAGGAAACAAGACTCACACGTCTCAAATGATTCCAAATTAAATGAGTCTAAAAGTCCATGAGAGTGGAGTTTAGAAATGCGTTTCTCATTTATATGGCCTAAGCGACAGTGCCAGAGGTATGTTGTATTTGAGTCATTCGGTTTAAATCGTTTAGTGTTAATGTTATATACGGACTTATAATTCTCTTTCTTAAGATCTAGCACGTAAAGACCTCTTCCTAATAGAACATTTCCATAGAAAAGATTATCCTTTAAGATAGAACAATTATTATTCTCAATAACAAATTTATAACCATCCAAAGCTAGACTAGAAATAGAAATAATATTTCTGCTCATAGCAGGTACAAAATAACAATTATTAAGTACTAATACAAGTCCACTAGGCAAAGTCAATAAATAAGTTCCTACGGCTAATGCAGCAACTCTTGCTCCATTTCCCACATGTAGGTCGACTTCGACCTTAGCTAATCTTCTACTCTTTTGTAGTCCCTGCACATCATTACAAATGTGAGTACCACATCCGGTATCCAATACCCAAGATTTAGGAGTAAGTGAATTAGTTTCAATAACAAAAATACCTGAAGCGGTAGTCACACTACCCTTCTTGATTTTGTCCTGATAGAGTTTGCACTTTCTCTTCCAATGGCCAACCTTGTTGCAATGGAAGCAAACTTCATCCTTGTCTTTCTTGATCTTAGGTTTAGGCAACATCTTGCCTTTACCCTTGCTCTTGTTCCCGGTCTTCTTACCCTTCTTCTTGTGACCATTAGGACGTCTTTGACAACATTTGTCTTCATGTCCTCCTGTGCGTTCTTAAGTATCCCATGCAACTCGGTGATGGATTTCTCCATCTGATGCATATTATAGTTCATGATGAATTACTTAAAACTAAGAGGCAATGACCCGAGAATTATGTCAACAGCCAATTCTCTGGGCATAGCTGAACCAAGCCTCTCCAATTGATCAAGATAGCTCTTCATCTTGAGTACATGAGCACTCACAGATGAACCTTCAACCATCTTCGTATCAGTCAGAGAGACGGTTTCTTTGTAGCGCTCAACTCTAGCCTGCTCTTGGAACATTTCCTTGAGAGTTACGATCATATCGTAAGCACCCATGTCCTCCAGTTGCTTCTAAAGCTCGGAGGTCATGGTCGCTAGCATGAGACAAGCTATCTCTGTGTCGTCTTTGACGTATTTAGCATACGCGTCTCGGGCAGCCCTAGCGGCTCCCTGTTCTGGTTCCTCTGGGTAAGCCTTTTCTATGACATACAGTTTATTGTCAGCCTTGAGAACAATTCTCAGGTCTCTAAACCAGTCAAGGAAGTTAGACCCATTGAGCTTATCCTTCTCAAGGATAGATCGCAAATTCAACCCAGTTGAATTGTTATTGATCCGCGAGACGAAGAACGGATGTAGGTCCGAACTTTTCTGACGTGCAGCCTTCTCCTTCCTGAACTCGACTCGAACAAACTCCTTGCTTCTCCTAGGGTAAAGAAATTGATCGCTCGCTAGTCTTCAAAGCAGAAGACCTCTACTCGTATCCACGTCGAACTTCAGACGCACGGAATAACCGAACTCGGCTAGACGAGTTCGGAAAGTAGCCGAGTCCCGAAATACTTTCCGAAAATAACTCAAAACTCTCTCTCTCTATTTCTGTGTATGACGGCTTCTAAAGCTTGAGGATTGTGTATATAATAGAGAGGCACTTCCCTTCTATTTATACCAGAGAGAGAGGCGAACGATTGCTCAGTTACCATAACTAAAAATCCTAATCTGCGCCTATTATGTTGCCAACGGAACTATTCCGTTGCCAACGGAATAGTTATTTCCATAACGGAATACCTGGCAGCTATGGTTATTACAGTTTCCATATCTATTCCATTGGGAACGGAACTATTCCATTGCCAACGGAATGATACTGTTTTGTTCAATCAATTATCCAATAATTGATTATTTCGTTCACCAATTTATACATCATATGTATATTCATCCCGTACGAATGGAGTTCATTGTGTGACCGTGTAGGTTCCATTTAACGCTGGCAACGATCTTCTAAAGATCGTAAGTCATGAGTAACCTCTAGACTGATGTCATGACTACGCATGTTAAATGAAATGATCAGCAATCATAAACCTATATGAATAGAGATTTGCTTATTCCTTTTGCTCTAAGATATATGTCTTGATCACAAGGTACGGTAATATGTCATCCTTGAGTTTGATCAAAGTCTCTTTCTAGATCGAGAATTAGACTGACTAAATACAAAATGATATTAACAACACATGTTAATCCATTTTGAGCATCGCCATGCATTTCCTACAGTCCTAGTTCATCAGGGGTCCCAGAGATATCTCCCTCATGACGAGAGGAATAAATCCCATCTTGGTCACTCACATTCCTCGTTATGATTCAGTGCATACCTAATGATGACCCTAATGATCACCCCATTACGGATGATGTATGATCATATTAAAGTATGCAGTTCCACATATAGGAATCCATGGTGACCTCAGGTCGTAGGAACAAGCATACTATTCATATGAGAATCGCTAATGACATACCATGCATATTCTCATAGTGTGGTCAGTCCAGTACGTGTTCTCTAACACGTACCTATATTCTAGACTTGACATCTCTATGTCCATGATCAACAGAACATGATCATCCAGCCTGCGAATATACTAGTGTGGATATGTAGCTTCTTACCTGAAGTATGTTTATCTCTATAAACATCCTACATATCACTAGGGACAGTTTAGAATGTCATTCGTTGGTTCACAGTTCTACTATCAGAATCACGTATTCTGATGACGTGAACCCGAAGTGTCATTCATGGTTGATATAAGATATTTACATTCACAACCCATACACACAAATATATAAGAAACAACTTTTATTGAATAAATATTAATGTCTTAATACATAATCTATTTCCTAGCACAAATACATTTGGCCTAGGGCACTAGTCCTACAAATCAGTACTACTTGCAACATCAGATCGATGAGATGCGAGCAGCGCAAAAGGCCGATTTCCAGACTCTTCTTGCGGCTATCAATGGCCGTTTCAATGTAGGATCTTCTTTGGAAAACTCTAATCCGTTGAACTTCGGCGGACCGACCAATTAAACAATAACCTCTTCATATGTCAAGAAACCCTAAACCTTCTAAACATATTTGTGTGTTTTGCTTTAGATTTCGTCAAAACTATTTTATTATCTTTTTATTTCTATGTTTTTATGTGTGTGTGTGTTATGACTATTTGTACTATGCTTTAATTCTATGTTGTGTAGTATGTTTTATTTAGAAACTTGGTTGTAGTACTATGTATCACAGCTATATTTTCTATGATATTATCTTGTATTATGTATTTTGAAATTGTGGTTAAATTTTTTATTAAATCGGTTATTAATCTCATGGGGAGTACTTATTTAGGGGCAGTTTTTTTCTCCTATTTAGTGTTTCTTTTGATTATTTTTTAAAAAGGGGGAGAAGAAATATAAAATGCTTATTCTTGGAATTATTTTGAAAATCATCAAAAGAGGGAGTTTGTTGTCATTAGTTTGATGACATTTAAAATAATTCTGAGCTACTACTATACTTTTGAGAATATTGTGTCAGTTCAGTGATTTCAAGTTCAAGCAATAAAGAAATGAAGCATTGTTTGGAATGGACGTATTTCTCTAATCTCGGAAGAATTAAAAGATGCCACACACCTCTCAAGCGATCAAGTCTTGGAGAGTTCTTCAAGATTTTTTCTACTATAAGTTTACTTTTTGAGTAGTTATGTTTTTACACTATAAAGAGAGAAAATCTGCATTTTTTGTATAGTCCGTTCAAACGAAATGATGTTCCGTTCGAACGGACCTTCCGGTCTGAATGGAACCCTTTGTTCAGACAAATTTTGTTCTGATATTTTTCTGGCTAAAAATTCCCTTTATTCAGACTTTTTTAGCCGTTCGTCTTTGATTCGCAATTTATTATACTTCCATCTTTGACTTCCGTTCAAACTGAACTATGCTCCATTCAAATGGAGCAGCCCCAGTTTCCATATCTGTGGGGACTGCTCTTTCCCCCTTTAGAAGAGCAGCCCCAGTCCATAATTTTCATAAGTTCTTCAATATTCAAAAGCAAGAATTCTCTCTTAAGTATTCAACAAAATTACTCTAAATCTTGTGTGAGATTAGGAGATTTAGTGAGCGGAATTTTTTTGTTGTTGTTATTGGTTGTGATTGAAAGGAATCAAGTTTAGTTTCACCGAATTGCTACGGGTGTTGTAAAGCGATCGGCGATTCGAGTTTGTAAAGAACGTTATTTGGATTAGTGAATCAAGGAGCCGAAAGGCATACCCGCATGAACGCAACAAGGACTGCTAGCGAGAAAGGATGGTTAAGGCATACGCAACCACCTCGCCGAACTTCGTCAACAAGTTCGATGTTCGGTACTTTCGTTCTTTTCTTTTCAATTTACTTTTCTTTACTTTTCTTTACTCTCGATTAATTCAGCCATCCGCATAAAACTCTAAAAACACTAAAAATTATAAACCCTAAAAATATAAAATCATATTTCCGCACGTTTAAGCCCTATTCGCCCCTCTCTTTAGGCCTCAATTAGACAACAATATCACAATGGGGTTGCCCGTCGTGCAGTACGACGACAATAATGTAGCTAATAGACAGTGCATAAAATTGAAAAAATAGTATATATATATAATTCATATTTTGTAAAGAGTATATATGTAAACATTGAAAACAGTATATAGAAAACAAATAGTATATTAAAAGCGGAAAAACAATATATGAAAGTTCCAAAGATTAAATAATGCATAAAAAATAAAAATATGTATAAAACACTAATATTAGGTTATAAAAAATAAATAGTATATTGAAAAGCGAAAAAATAGTACATATAAATTTCGTCATGATTTGGGCGTGCTCTAAACCGTCGTGCTTTCCACATTTCCCTTAATTATATAAGATTTTTTTGTCTATTATTTATTTGTATATTATTTCTACTTGTCATTATTTTACGATATCTTTTGTTCATTTTTTTATATGAAACATCACATGAATAATGCATACATGGTAAATTTGAATTAATTTTCATGCGAACTCATGCTTAATGAATTTTAATCAAGTGTAGATGTTACATCTCTAACCCAAATAAAGGACTGAAATATAACAACCGCCAAAAAAGCATTTAAATAAGCATCCACAATCTCCAAATTACACTTATTAAACTTAACAAAAAAAATAAAATTGAGACTATAAAGTTCTCATTTATTTAATACTAATTATTAAACTAAATTTTATTAGATAGAGACGTCACTCCCCCGCAATCCCCAAGCTAATGATCCAAAACTGGGCACAAAATAAATGTAAGGATGAGTACTGAGTCAGTAAGGTATGAAAAGAGGCCCAACCGCATATACGAAAAATATAATACATATAGTTTAGTAGAAAATAAAGTGACAAGGGGTCAAATATATAATTTAGCATAATAATAATATAGTGATTATAAAAATACTTTCGTTTTGGGATATTAACTCATTTCACTTTCAACTTCCACACATATCACACACTAGATCATGCTTTGTGGCATCGAGTACGCACACAGAAACACGTCTTTCCGAGCTCGTTATTGGATGATCAACGGCCCTAGTTTCTCTCTAGTAAGTACGGCTTCTCGCCTATGTGAATCAGCTATCCTGGTTTCGCTCTACCAATTACAGCTGCATTCTCTGAAATATCACTTTTCACACATCTCACTATATCCCGTATCTTACTCAAAAATATCTTTAAATATTATCTTTAAATTCTCATACTACTAACAATATTAATTTGAGCCATATAAGCTCGATCTCATAAATAGAAGTTATATATTCAATATTCAGTATTATTATAGATAATTATAATATATATATATATATATACTATTTATACGGAAGAACAAATATTACCAAAAGGGAAAGCATATGCGGGCAAAACCTTACATGAATAAATGCAACAACTAACAACTCTCACGTGAAATCTTCTGGTTCCACAAACTCTTGAGTTTCCATCGTAACTCTTTCAACTTCTCGGTCTTCTTCTAGTAAGAATTTCTCCTCACGCGAATCTAATTATTTAATTAATTCTAATTACTATTCAATCCCAAAATTTGTACTGACATGCTCACTTAAATCTGATTATTTACGAAAATATTTTCTGGACCTTAAATGCAAAAACTAATATTACCAGTGAGTTCAGAATGCCCAAATACGTATAAATGGACTATTTATTTGTGAAATTTGAAGTTATGGTTAGAAAGATATGATTAAAACAAATTTCCTTAATAAATTGAAATTGAAATTCCAGCTTTTAGAAAAGTACACGAAATTCCAGATTCTCTTAAAAATAGTATTTCCAAATCCCAGTTTTATAAATTTCAGATTTTATGAAAACAATATTTTTGTTTCTCAGATTTTCAGAAATCCTTGATTTTGTATTATCAAATAAGTAAAATATAAATATAATGAAATTCTAAAATTAACTAGTCATAATATGATATAATAAAATAACATCATAATCTCATATTCTAACATATTTGTTTGTTAAATATAATCGTTTTCTATTCATGTTATATAAAAATATTTATCATTACACAAATTAGTTTTGAAAAAATATAGTTATGTTAATTAAATAACAGATCCATAACAACAAAATATTTATTCTAATTATATGAATGCATGTAACATGACGTAAGTATCCAAATACTAATCCTTATTAATCAGGCCTAAAGTAATGGATTATCTGAATAAAAGACATTACTCACAATGATAGTTGAACAAGAAATAAAAGACTGAATCATATTGGACTAGAACAAAAAAAAGGACTGCGTAGACACGATTCACCTACACCGGATAACGCCTTTACCAGAGGTCCACCAACTACAAGCGCAAGTGTCTCCTTACTTTGAAAGGACAAACTCCTCCTTGGCCTTGTGCGTGTATAGGGGAATAGAGAGAGGATGAAAATGGAAGGACGCAAGGTTGTCGACTTGTGCGTGTTCTTGGCTCTATGTGATAGTATTTAAAATGAGAATAGCTGTACCGTATTCCTCTCATTAATAGTTGATTACTCCAATTAAATCCTTAATCTCAGATTAAATTCATATCCGAAATTTTAGCACTCAGTAACATAAAAAAAAAATTTGAACGCACAAGAAAATAAACGAAACAGCTGAACACTTTAGTCCCTCAAAGTTAAAATAATCATAACTTTCAAAATACATCTCAGATTTTGATGATTCAAATTTTTAAATTCATTATTTAATACATATGCTTTAATGATATACACTATATTATTCCCCAACATATAAATTATTTCTGAAATTATGAAAATACCACTACTATAAAATAATGAAAATAAAATAAAATTGCTTATTATAACAGTAGATTTGATTGAGTTCTTTGAGTTGCTATTACCACTAACCGACCCAAAAAAATGTTTCTTTTCATGTTTCTTACCGCTATCGTGTTTTCCAGCCGTCAGAGCCTCCTAACTTCTTCCGTCGTTCCCTTCTTCTCCAGCGCGACGGGTCTGATATATACTGTTTTATCGACTTAAGAATTTGTTATATGTATATACTGTTTTGTCTGAAATAGATCAACTGTTATATATATATATATATATATATATATATATATATATATATATATATATATATATATATATATATATATATATACACACTATTTTATAATGTTGTAACAGATTTATATAACGTTTTGTCTGATTTATACCATATATATATACTGTTTTTATCTGAATTATATATACCGTTTTATCATAAAGATGTATTATATATATACTGTTTTCTTGTCTGGTTTATATATTGTTATACATATATATTGTTTGTTTGAATTATATAACATCTATATACTGTTTTCGCCATTGTGTCTCTGTTATCAGATCAGAACAGCCAGCTCCATCTGTCGTGCTCCCGTCGTGCTTTGGCTGATGTGGCGCCTGCCACGTCAGACATCGCGCACAGATCGCCCCCAAAAATGATGCGCAATATCAGGACCCTAGAATAAATTATGTTGACAAATTTGTTTGTCATTTTATCTTAAAATTTGTTTGTCATGTCAATTTCATTCAACTATACTCATAGGTTTAAGTACAACTAAGAATTAAAATATACAGAAATTAAATAAACTTTGTTTAAACAAATTTGCTCACTACAAATATTTACACGCACCTAATTAAGATCATGATTTCGCTTTTTCCTTACACAAAAGACAAGAACAAACAAAAAAGTAAAAAAAAAACACTGATTTTAGATAACAAATTAAATATGCTTAATAATAAATTAAATTCGCTCCCGTCAAATAACATCAAAGTTGGTCTATTTATCGTACTACAAAAGAAGCCTTCATTTGTCAAGTAATGTCACAATAATGCCAAGTAACGCCAAAGCGAGTCTATTGTAAATTTGTACTATAAAGGAGATGTTAAAACCAATTTTGACTTCTATACCGAAATATCAATTACCTGCGATAAAGAAATAAGAAAATTATAATTTGCCTCCTCGTTTCCCATAAAAACATTATATACATCATTATTGAAACATATGATGTTATAATATTTGTATTTACATCTCTTATGATATCATGATTTTTATATTTACACCCCCTATGATGTCATGATTTTTGTATTTATACCCTCTATAATGTCATAATTTTTGAATTTTACACTCCCTATAATGTCATAGTGACATATATGACACTTTTGTGGGAAAATGACGGAGGCACCGTATATACCCTCAAAAAAATATAAAAACAATGAAATATCAATTATGGATATGGACTAATGGTTTATAGCTTTTATAATTAATTTTAGATATTGGTCTTAATATTTAAAAAGTAAACAAATAAACCGAAGCCATTCCAAATCTAGATGTCGGACTCATGCGCCATCCCTATAAAATCAAAAGAACACATTCCAAGCAAAAAAAAAAATCAAATTATTTTATTATTATTATATATATATATATTTTTTTTGTAATTCTTTATGCCAAGTTGTTTTTTTTTTCTTTTGAAAATATAAGAATAAACATATACTCGAAATCTTGTTGGCTCAAGTGGCACTCCATCAACTTTAGAAGACACTCAAGTTTGAGTTACAATAAGGGGTCAAAGCTAACGATGAATAAGATGATTTTGAAAAGTGTATTTACTATAATTCAGATTTTTTAAGTGTTTGATTGTGATATTTGTTTCAACTACAGAAGTTTGAGATTCCACGTGTATCCATACACGGTGTAACTCGATTCCGAAAACTATAAGGTTCCGACTTCGGAAGAAAAACTTCTTTAGCGGGATGAAAATACAAGACTAAAAAGGAAAGATTGTTAAGTTAATAGTTAAATTAGATATGATATTTTGGGCTTAAAAATGATATTTTTAGAGATTTTATTTTGAAAAATACACAATAAAATACTATTTATTTAAATGACATATAAATATAATTTTAGGCAAAAAATATATATAAATTTCATATGATATTTGATTTGATAACTAAATAACATCAAGGAAATACATGTCATAATTACATTAATTCAAACATAGAAATTAACTATAGTAGTTTCAACTTCTTCCACCTAAATACTTTTTTTTTAACGGTAGGCGATTTGCCTACTGTAATTTCATTAATTAAATTAGAGTTTTACAAGCCTTGTTGCTCAGATAAACCGTTACTTCCCATACGCAAACTAATAATAATTTTTCACCCTACTAGAATTCTAATATCCCCTCCAGCCGTGGATGTAGTCTTCGTTAAGAGCGTGTCCTGCCACCATTTAGCCCCTGTTGTACCTGTAGCATTGTCTTGAAAACGCCGGTTTTTTTGTTATTGAAGTGTCGCGCATTTCTCTCCTTCCAAATAGTCCAGATTGCCGCCAGCCAGGAGATTGTCCATCTTCATTTTTTTATTTTGTCCATGCCGTCTGTGCATGGCATGATTGTTTTGTGTGGAGACTTCTGGAAAATTCTAGATACCGTAAAAAAGAAAACCCGGCAGGAGATAGGAAAGTTCTCCATATTTGCTCTTCATGACTTATTTCCATAATTGACAATTGGAATTAGAAATATGTTTATTTCCTTATATTTGTATTTCCATATATTAGGTGTTAATTGGAGTAGTAATTCTTTGGGTTATTTTCTTGTATTAGGTATGACTATCCTATAAATATAGAGGTAGGGGTAGAGTTTTATTCATTCCAACAATTACAAACAATTATATTGTATTTCTCTATCTCCAAATATAAAGAAAGTGTTTGAGTACCGGCCGCCGTAGTTTTTACCCTTTAGGGTTTCCACGTAAAAAAATCTTTTTGTTCTTATGTCTTGCTTTCTGTGCCTGCTGTTAGCCTGTTGCGTCTCGGTTCCCAACAAGTGGTACCAGAGCCAAGGTTCGGAGAAAATTCCCTTTGGGTGCGAACAAGGCAATGATAGTAGACGAGTGCTGGACGAGAGCAAGGTGTCGGTGAGTCAGTTTGACGGGCGAGACTTCAGCTATTGGAAGATGCAAACAGAAGTATTGCTCTGCCAGAAGGATATAGAAGATGCGCTACTCGAAACGAAGCCAGAAGGGATCACCGCTGACGCATGAAAAAAGATGAACCGCAAGGCGCTAAGCTACATATAATTGTCGTTAGCCAAGAACGTGGCGTTCAACGTGGTGAAAGAACGACGGGTTTTGGAATCATGAAGGCGCTATCCAACTCGTACGAAAAGCCGTCTTCATTAAACAAGCTACATCTGATGCACCGTCTTTTCTATCTGTAGATGGCGGTAGGTGGATCTGTGGCCGAGCATCTGAAATCTTTTTTGGTTATTTCAAACTACGTGGATCTGTGGCCGAGCATCTGAAATCTGAAATCTTTTTAGGTTATTTAAAATGAACCTGAGTGAACAGACGAAGGCTCTTATATTGTTGTCATCATTGCCGGAAAGCTGGTCAACGACAGTAGATGTTATCGGCGGCAAGGAGGATCTGAATTTTGAGGAGGTATGAGCCCGCATCATGAACGAGGATATTCGGCGAAGGGAGCGGAGCGAACCCCCGAGTTCTACGAGTTCAGTCTTGAATGTAGAGAGTCGGGGTCGTGGAGGTCAAAGAAAAAACAACCACATACGGTCCAAGTCGAGAGGTCGCAACGAGTTTGAGTATTGGAACTGTGGCAGAAATGGCCACATGAAACGGGACTGCAAATCCCCAAGAAAGGAGAAAAGGGCGGAAATAAGTTCCGCAAATGCCGCCACTGAGGAGAATTCAGATGATGCCCTAGTTCTATGCATGGACAGCCCTATCGATTCATGGATTATGGATTCAGGCTCATCCTTCCACTCTACATCACAGAAAGATAAGTTTTTGAATTTTAAATCTGGAGAATTTGGAAAAGTTTACTTAGCGGATGGGAAACCGCTATGCATATCGGACATGGATGATGTTCAAATAAAATTGAGCAACAGATTTAGATAGACTTTGCGGCAAGTTCGATATATTCCGGGTTTAAAGAAGAACTTGATATCCATTGGGAAGATGGATAGTGAGAGGTACAAAACCGTGTTTGGGAACGGGTTGTGGAAGATTGTAAAAGGCGCCATGGTTGTGGTGAAGGGTACAAAAATAGAAACTCTTTTTCTGACGGACAACAAGGGAGATTTATTAGCGGTTCCGGGAGCGACAACCGACCCGATGTTATGTCATAATCGGTTCGGTCATATCAGTCACAAAGGAGTGCAAGTGCTGGCTTCAAAGGGTTTGTTACCCAAGGTGAAATCGGTAGAAACCGGTTTCTGGGAGAACTGCGTGCTCGGCAAGGAAAAACAGGTTAGTTTTTCGAATGTTGGACGAGAACTCAAGATGGGGAAGCTAGACTTGGTGCAGAGCGATTTGTGGGGACCGGCTCCGGTCCAAGACGTATCACGCTACTCCAAGAATATGTCAAATGACGAATCTGAGAACTACCATGAGGCGGTAGAGACGGGAGATTCTGTCAAGTTGGAGCGTGCAATGAGAGATGGGATTGAGTCTCTCGGAAAGAACATGACTTTGGTATGACCTGATTACCAGATGGCAAGAAGGCGCTACAAGACAACTGGGTTTATCGGATAAAGGATGAACTAGCTGACAGCAAGCGGTACAAGCTGAGATTGATAGTAAAAGGATTCCTACAGAAAGAAGGAGTTGACTATACGGAGGTATTCTCACCGGTGGTGAAGCTGACAACCATTCGTACAGTGTTAAGTATTGTAGCGGCCGAAGATTTGCACCTCGAGCAGATGGATGTCAAGACGGCGTTCCTCCATGGCGATTTGGAGGAGGACATCTGTATAGTGCAGCCTGAACGTTTCGAGATCCCGAAAAATGAGGGTCTAGTGTGTAAGCTCGAGAAAAGCTTGTACGGTCTAAAACAGGATCCCAGACAGTTGACCAAGGAAGTCCCCATCGACAAGCTGAGGCTATGCGCTACCTCAGTGGGGCTGGTCGAGTGAGTCAGTGGGTGCATGTCGCTGGGCTCAAGGAAGATACGGGAGAAAGAAGAATGGATTCAATGCAAAGGATTCGTGTCAGTATGAAGTCTCCAAGTGGGAGATTGTTTTGTGTGGAGACTTCTGGAAAACTCATCATACCGTAAAAAAGGAAACCCGACAAGAGATAGGAAAGTTCTCCATATTGGCTATCCATGACTTATTTCCATGAGTGACAATTGGAATTGGAAATATGTTTATTTCCTTATATTTATATTTTCATGTATTAGGTGTTAATTGGGGCAGTAATTTTTTGGGTTATTCCTTGTATTAGATATGATTATCCTATAAATAGAGGGGTAGGGGTAGAGTTTTACTCATTCCAACAACCACAAACAATTGTATTGTATTTTTCTTTCTCCAAGTATAAAGAAAGTGTTTGAGTGCCGGCGGCCGTGGTTTTTACCCTTTAGAGTTTTCACGTAAAAAAATATTTTTGTTCTTGTATCTTGCTTTCTGTGTTTGCTGTTGCATCTCGGTTCTTAACAATGATGTCATTATTTTGGAAATGAAGTGGCACGCTTTCTTTTTTGTGCCGCATGTATGGGCAATGCCGAAATAGGTGGTTGGCGGTTTCAAACGCATTATCCGAGCACAACATGCATTGTGTATTGATATTTGGAAACCACTTCACTATTCTTTCTTTTGTCAATATTTTTTGCTTAAGCATTAGTCACCCTAAAATTGTAGTTCCAACTGTAAAAAATTTAGTTGCAGAATGTCCAAGTGTTCTAATAATTTCTAATATGATCATCTAAACGGCCCCTAAATGTATTTAGCTGAATAGTTAACAAGTCTAACAATTTATTAAATTGTCTTAAAAAAAGAATAAACATGTACTGTGTTGTCAAGACGAGATTTTGGTGCCGCTTAGTGGTGGGAAAAGTTAATTTTTGATAGTCAAAAAAGAAAGCTGATCTGGTTTCTTCCTTTCTGATTAATCTGTTCAGTGCTATTTATCCATCGTGAAATAAGTGAACTGTAGAGATATAATCATGAACTTTAGTGAATTATAGTAATATAATATTGGAATACAGTAACCATGAAAAAACTAGTAAATTGATATGTATTTTTTATTCAAATAATTGTTTTGGAATCAATCAACTAAAACTTATACTACTACGCATACAACTGGTGTGAGAGGCTGAGAACATATTCAATGTTTTTTTATTAATTTAACTATAAATTAAAAAAATGGTGTGAAGATCACAATTCGATGTTGTTTAATATTTTACTAATATGGTTGGAATTTGGATAAATTAATTAAGTTCAGAAAATGGGAGGTATTTAGAAAATTATTTTGGACTCTCATTTTACTACCTCTTATCAACTTTCATATTTATGACATTATTAGAAGCTCCCAAATTACATTCCATAAAAATTAACCATACACTTTTTTTCTCCTACCTCCCAATAGCTCCCATTCAATTTCTCAAGATTTTAAATTCTCGCGATATTTTCAATTTCTCACGTTTTTGTAACGTTGCATACTCTCAGCTAGACAGATATCCTTCGCGAAGGGTTGCCCGCGTTTTTTTGGCGTATTTTTAAGTATTTGTTTTTATTTTTCTGCTCATTTTTAGTATTTTTTTGTCTGTTTCGAAATATTTTTAGTATAATTTTTCGGATTTTTTCAGTATTTTTTTTCTGAGTTTTTATCTAAACAAACACATATCAGATGAATAGAAATCCATGTCAGATTTCAACAAATACATACGAGTATTTATATTTCAAAAATTGTGACAAATGCATACCAGTTGAAGCAAAAGACATACCAGTAAAGTATAAATACATACAAAATCTAAATAAACACATTTCAGATGAATATATGTCCATACCAGTGTAAGCAAAACACATACCAGTAAGGTATAAACACATACAAAGTCTAAACAAACACATACAAACAGATGAATATGTGTTCATACCAGTGAAAGTAAAATACATACAAGTAAGTTATTACACTCATACAAAGTCTAAGCAAAACACATATCAGATGAATATAAGTCCATACCAGATGTCAACAAACACATACTAGTCATTATATATCAAATTTTGACAAACACATACCAGTCTAAACAAAACATATACCAATATGGTATAAATCCATACATGTCTAAATAAAACACATATCAATCTGAACATATCGTGCGAAATCAAAAAATTGCGAGATGATATGGATGGGATCCGGGTGGGAGTCAATAATTTGGGTTTGTTGAATATTTGAGCTGATTTGAATTGGAGCCATTAGGATGTACTTAAAAAATAGTTTCAAATATGGCCGTACTCCCTAAATTGGGCTCCCATAGTGTGGGAGGTAATGTTGTAGATATGATGGGAACACCAAATCTTTTTCTCATATTTAATATTGTTAAATGTGGTCAAACTTAGAAAGGTGGTAGCAATTTTCTTGTTTCATTGATTAGATAACAGTTTGGAGTTTTACTTCATTATGGATATTTCATTTTTTTTTTTCATTTTGGAGTTTTTATTGATATTTCATCTTTTAATTTTCATTCATTTAGGGAATCACATCCTGGAATTCCTTGAATGGATCATTCGTGGACAAATCTTAATCATTAATTCAATACTGGTTTTTTCTGTTTATTATTTATTAATGCAATATTTTATTGCACATTTTTCATACGCAACAACATCACCCAAATAATTACTTAATTTTGATTAATGCTTTTTAATCAAAATTGAAGATTTGGTTTTGGTTTTTGAGTTCTTTGAGTTGCTATTGCAGGCTTGCAGCCATTCGACCCAATAAAAATGTTTCTTATCAGTATTCTATTAATGTATATACGTATTAATTATTAAATAACCTATTTTCAAGAAGCAACCAATCTCTTTCTTAAACTAGCAAAACATTTATGCAGTCAACTAAAACTAATTCCCACCTGAAGCAAAGTAATGCATACCATTTTTACCTACATGTAACATAACTCATAAGAGACTTATGGGCCTATTTCTTTGTGGGCTTTACAGATCCACCACAAGTACAAAAACAAGAACTCAATATAGTTCAATCACGATTGTACACTACAAACATCCTAACCAAATCATCGCCTTCCATTCATCCTAATCAGCTCGTTCTCATTCTCTGATCGGAGCTCCAACAATGGCGGATTCTATTTCTCTTCTTCGAAACGAGTACTGGGTGCTGAGGCACGGGAGAAGCATTCCGAACGAGAATGGACTCATAGTTTCTTCTTTGGTAGTTCCTTCTTTCTTCTTCGATTTCTGTTTAACAATTGTGGTTGAGCTGAGCTGAGCTGATTTCGTTTTTAGGAGAATGGAGTCCGTGGAGAGTTCGGATTGGCTGCTCAGGGCGTTGATCAGGCCCGATTAGCTGGACAGTTGTTCCACACGGTAATTTGATAATTTCTTTCCTGATTTTGATTTAATTAATCTCTGTAATTAATTAATTGATTGATTATATTTGATTTTGATTAATTATATTTGTTTTTGATTAATTATATTTGAATTTGATTAATTATATTTGACTTTGATTAATTATATTTGTGTTTGGGCACCATTTTGAGCAGGAATTGAAGGAAAAGAATGTTTCTTTGGATAGAGTAAGAATCTTTTACTCTCCGTTTGCAAGAACAATCGATACTGCTAAACAAGTTGCTGCTGTGCTTGGAATTCCTTTTGAGAGCTCCGCTTGCAAAGTTTGCCAATTTTCTCACAATTTATGACCAAATTTTTTACTTTTATTTTTATTTTTTTGATAAAATTGAGACTGGCCCAATAACCTATCCCCAATATATATAAATAAATTGGTTTTTATATGAGTGAAATTTACACAATTAATTACTAGATTATTATCATAATATCATTAATTGACAATTTGCAGTCAGTGGTGGAAATCCGTGAAAGGTATTTCGGACCAACACTAGAGCTCCAATCGCATGACAAGGTACAATAAATATAGGATAAATTTCATCTAGGTCACTCAACTTTCAAAAATTACTAAATAGGTCACTCAACGTTTCAATTGTCCCCTATAAGTTACTTAACTTTCAAAAATATCCAAATAGGTCACTATACTTTCAATTATCCCCAATAGCTCACTTAACTTTAAGAAAATGATTAAAGATGTCACTCAACTTTAGAAAATTATCAAATAACTCACCAAACTTTCAATTAATGGAGTGACTTGTTTGGTTTTTTTCAATTAATCGGGTGACTTATTTGGTTATTTTTAAAAGTTGAGTGACCTGTATGGGATAATTGAAAGTTGAGTGACTTATTTGATAATTTTTGAAAGTTGAGTGACCTCTAGGGGACAATTAAAAGTTGAGTGACTTATTTGGTTATTTTTGAAAATTGAGTGACCTATGATGAAAGTTACCCATAAATATAAAACATATTTATTAATCACTTTAATTTTGTTTTTATTTAAATAATTAAAATTTGGTTCATTAATTAAATTAATCAGTATGCCGAAATTTGGGCACTTGATGAGAAAGATCCGTTTGTGGGACCAGAAGGAGGTGACAGTGTTGCTGACGTGGCGTCTCGACTCTCAACAACTCTAATTTCTATTGAAACTACATTTAAAGGGTATAAAAAGAATAGGGGAAATTTCGTATTTATTTCCTTTTTTTTTAGCATGTTTCATTTGAGCTTTGGGAAATTTGCGAAAAGCACCTGCATTATGTCGAAATTGCAAAAAAGCCCCTGCATTAGTGGAAATTGCAATAAAGCCCCTGCGTTATTGCTGAAATTGCAAAAAAAAAAAAACATAAATTGAAGTATGAAAAATAACAGCATTAACTTCTAACGAATGGTAGGGGCTTTTTTTGCAATTTTCAATAATGTGAGGTTTTTTTTGCAATTTTCAATAATGCGGACGCTTATTTGCAATTTAAGCAATAATGCAGGTATTTTTTTTTTTACAATTTCCGATTATGCAGGGATTTTTTTGCAATTTCCAATAATGTAGGGGCTTGGTTGCAAATTTCTCTTGATTTTTTAAAGGGTATAAAAAAGGGGCAAATGCACCATTAGTCCTTGTACTTTAATGTGATTGCAATTTAGCCCCTATACTATTCATTTAAACTTTTTGGTCCCTGTACTCTAAAGAATTGTTCATGAATACTTTGCCCCTTTCAATCTATAAAAATGACATGCACGTTAATATATATTTTTATGTTTAATTGAATTTTAATAAATCGTTATACTTGTTACTTTTAAAGGAGCAAAATGGTCATAACATAAAAAATTGTTAATGGTGTTGGACATTCTATAAAGTACAGGGCTCAAAAAGTTTAAATCAATAGTACATTAAAGTATAGGGATCAACAGTGTATTTATCCCAATAAAAATAGGGGTAATTTCATATTTATAATTATAATTCCATTTCTTTTCATACCATATTGCAAATTTGATTTTTTCTTTTCTTTTTTTGTTGCATGTAGATGTGCGGTGCTAATAGTTAGCCATGGAGATACGCTACAAATATTGCAAACTTTGATTCACTCATTGAAAGAAAATCCTAATTTGTTAAAAGAAGATGATTTTGGCTCATCGAAAGAAAATCCTAATTTGTTAAAAGAAGATGATTTTGACTCATCGAAACAAAATCCTAATTTGTTGAAGGATGAGGATTTTGAATCGAGAATAAAAAGAGTTATGATGGTTCGTTCTGTCTTGGCTCGGCACCGCAAGTTCGCTTTGCTGACTGGAGAACTCCGTCCAATAATTTAATTATTTTTTTTATTTTGAAATAATGGTTTATAATTGATATATAATTTGAAATGATTAAATGGAACTTCAGAGACTCGGCTTTCGGAAATTATCTTTCTTTGTAGAGAATTTTTTCAGAACCCCATAATATTCCTGAATATTTTGAAAATCTTTCTATCTTTTTAGATTCTTTTTAGTCCTTATAAAGTGAGCTGAACATTTTTTACACCTCAATAGAGATTAAATTTGACATTCTATACGTTTAACCTTTTTTGGACCAAAATATCATGAAAGTTGCTAATGTTTGTAATAACCTAATCCTAAATTTTGATTTTTTTTTTGTAGGATACGACGCTAAATGTATATGTTTTAGTGTATTAAAACATACTTGTATTATATATGCTTTTTCAGCAATATGAAGCTAATTATTTGTTAGGTTGAATTTGTGTATGTCAATAGAGATAATTAATTCACTTATTCACATATGTTTAATTACACAACTACATTTGTGAATTGAACAAATCTGATTTAGTTTGCAATTTATTTTTTCTTTGATTAATTACAAATTAAAAGAAAAGCCCTCTCCAAAAATTCCTCAAAAAAATCAGTTTCCTTGTTCTTTTATTTTTATTTAAAGTTGATTTTATGACCTATTTTTAGGTTTCCATTATTTGTGTGTAAAGTAAGATTTATTGTGCCTCTTTCTTAATTTTTTGGAGTTAAGATCTCTTTTAGTTGCCTAATTGGTCGAGCATTAAATCTCATTCATGAAATTATATCTTATTGTCGTACCAAATTAGTTCGTATCAAATTTCATACATGAAATTATATCTTATTGTCGTCCCAAATTAGTTCGAATCAAATTTCATTCATGAAACTATATCTTATTAATTATTATCGTTTATATATGGTTACGGAGAGAGGCACGGATAAAAAGAGAGAAAAGAGAGGGCGATTTAGAATTCCCAATAAGACCAAAAAAAAAGGAGACTCCGGCAGACCTTCCAGATCCTGCCTCTCTCCGTGAGATGGCACGGCGGAGGTTTGTCTCCATTTGAGATGGTTGGTTCTCCGTCCAAAGAAAGGCTCCAAGACAAATGCCAGCTACCTTCTATTCCAAAAATCACTTTATTTATATTGATTTACATTTATTTTCATGTTTGTTTAATATTTTTATTTACTGAACAAAAATAATCAGCTAACATTTGACAAGTTAAAATAAAAAAAATCCGATTTTGGCGAAGCGGAGCGAGGTCCTCTCTTGTTATCTCAAGAGAGGACCTTGCCCCGCTTCGGTATAATCAGATTGTTTTGTTTTTATTCTAACTTTTGAAAATGTTAGCTGATTGTTTTTGTTCAATAAATAAACTAATATAAAAAAAAAAAAGCGAATCAACATAAATAAAGTGGTATTAGTTTATATTATTATATATTGTTGACTCACTTTGTGCATTAACAAAATTAGTAATTAAAGTAAGTGATCACTTGCCCTAATAGTAAATCATTGGATAGGATGGCGAACACTCGGGTTTAAATCTCATTGTTCTCAATATACAAATTTAGCAATAAAAACTATAATAATCTTATAATACGACAATTCTATCTCACTTTTCATTCGTTCTCACTTTAAATTTTGTAGTGATTTGTTGAGTTATTTGCATTTAAAAAATATTTTTTTCATTTTAATTTTTTGTAATAAATAATAAAATTTAACCTGTAGAAATTTAAAGAAAAAAATCTTGTATGACCTCTGAAATTTGATTGAAATTATGTGTTTTGTATAATCCTTCATAAAAATAAGAATATTGGATTGTCCCTTTAAACGAGTTTCATTTTATTACTGTATAGTTTATACTCAATATAATTTCTTTGTCGTGATTATCACTAAAAAGGTAAAAATATATCAAATAAAATATGGTTAGAAGAGACTGAATAATTATCTAATTTTCATAAGTTTATTTATGTTAAAACTTTATAATTTTGGTAAAAATTACTCAATTCTTTCCAGTTTTCCTTTTATTTTAAAAATAGAATAAGTTAAATATTAATGATGGTTGACTAAACAATACTTCATATTATTTTCTCGAGGGGTATGCATGATATTAGAGATTTACATTAAGAAACAAATATATTCCAGATTTGTAAGATTGCGTATGAAACTTGTGTGAGTGCCAAAGGCGCCATTATCATACTATAATCAAACTATCATAGATTTTCATTTTTCTCTGCTCCTAATGAATTTAATAAGTATAGCATAATAATTAATAACATAATTGATGTAACTAAAAGCAAGAATTGTGTACTTTTTGGTATGCTACTTTTCTATTAATGTGATAAATATTTGAAGATATCCAATTTGCTCATTCTACTTAACTTATAGAAAATACGATACATTATACATTATATTATGTGATAATTTTAAATTTTGAGTGGATATAATAAAAGTATACGGATAAAAATATGCGTGGTATGCTTTGTATTTTTTTTTTTTTTGAGGACCAAAATGAGAGTTTCATGATTTATAGGAGTACACATGAAATATGCTCATATGTGTGAAGATTGATGTGACCCAATTTCTAAATATTGAGTTGCATGAACTCACCTACTACATGATCATTTGTAAAGAAGGTGCAAAAAAAAATCCCAAAAAAGAACACATGTCAAAAAAATATATATATATATATAAGGAAACATAAATTAAATAATAAATTATATTTGAATGAAAAAATATATTATTTATATAAAATGAAATAATATATTACTAAAATAAATCACATATAGAGAATTAACTTTAATTCTTATAGTTAAAAAAATATAATTTCTAGAGACTAAAAAATTAATATATCAAAAGTTATGTGAATTTTAAAAATATTGTGAAAAATAATGGGTGTTTCAAAAAATTCCAAAAAAAGTCAAAATTGAATCTAGTGAGGTCCCAGCTATTATTTATATATGAAAACGTATAAGATAATTTTTAAATATTGAAAGGATTTAAAATATTTTATTTTATAGGGGTAAAATGGAAACATGTAATGAACATATTTTAGCAATTTATTAAAAATAATTAAATATTTTTTAAAAATATAAGGTAGAAAGAATACCGAAAAAAAATGAGGGGTTAAGAATTTATTTATTTTTTCAAATAAATCTTATGTCATAATTACATGTCAAATCATCGCTTGCATATCAACTTAACGGACACGTAACCATTTAACGGATGGAAAGACAAAAATGAACCAGTTCAATAGTTAAGGGGTTAAAATCCTTTTATTTCATTTGTCATGGATGACAGTAATCTAGATTAGTCACATATATAAGTTTTATTCATTCATTCATTTTAATTGAAATGAAAATAATATTCCGGCAACAACCTTTAATTGTTTCAATAAAAAAAAATCTTTTATTGTAAAATAGTATGCTTCAAATATATGTACAGATGAAGGATGAGGTTGTTTCTGACTTTGTTCAGTTTTTATTTTCACATTCTTTTTGTTGAAAGTGAAACTATAGATGGCAAATATATATGGTGTATTATGTGTTTCCATTTTGAAATGAATATGTTTTAATTATTTGGAGGATATATATAGGGAAATGAATAAATGATAGGTCATCATGATAGATCTAATCAATAAGGATAGAACTGATATTTGAGATGAGAAATTCAAATTTGCTCTTAATTAAATAAACTTAGTTTTTGTAAAAGCGCTACCCTCTTTTTTTTTACATAACAGAGATCCTGATAATGCATATCCAAACACATGCATTCAAGATAATTCCTTGTAACAAACAAGTTAACCAAATATGTCGTCAATTCATCATTAAACACAACCATTCATATCAAATCAACACTACCTTAAACCAAACCCAACACATCTAACACTAATAAACACATTAATTCAATAATATTACCCGTAACAATTTAGCCAAATACAAATACAACCATTCAAAAAAAAATAAACACAATCATTCACATCAACTCAACACCAATTTAAAACCCAACACACCAACCCTAATTTGCAAAAACTGCGACTCCATAAAAACACAAGAACCACAACATACTGCCGATTTACCATCCAAACACCAATTCAAAAACATTCGAGTCCATATAAATCACAAAACCACAACATACAGTCGATTTACGTCCAAACCCTAATTCATTAAAATCACGAGCCCATATACAGCACAGGAGATCATAACAACCACAACTGTCGATTTACCGGCCAAACGATCAGATCCGTTTCTCCTTTGTTGACCACCGCCATAAGTTCCATACATAAATGGTGTGCTTGTGGTTCTACCACTAGTCCAACTGCCACCACTTATACTCCGGGAACCACCGCTGAAACTTCGGGCACCAAAACTAGAACTCCGGCCACCACTAAAACTCCGACCACCACTAAAACTCCGGCCACCACCACCGCCGCCTCTGCCGCCGCCACCTTTCAGAATTCTTTCATGTGTCGTTTGTGTGTTTGTTTGTGAGGTTTCTTGATTTTTCTCTGAGGAAAGAAAGTAGCATGTTGATTATGTTGAAAGGATTATATTGAAATGATTGAGGAAAGTACGTAGTATGGTTGATTGTGTTGAATTAATTATATATTAAAAGGATTAAGGAAAGTAGCAAGTTGATTATGTTGAAACAATTATATTGAAATGATCAAGGAAAGTATCATGTTATTGTTTGCTTGGTTGTGATTTTTTTTTTTTTTCTGAGAATTTGGTTGGATTTTTTTTTAATGCAAGCTTGTTGGATTTTTATTGTTTAACTTTACGATGAGATTGCAAGGAAGGAAGAGAAGAAATGATATGGATTAAATGTGATGAAAAATTAAACTATTGATGGGTGAAGTCCTACCACGATTATATGATGCTAATGGAATTCTAAATTTATGATATATGATTTTTTATGTAATGCATTTAATCGCCACAAAAATATTTAAATTCGTTTTCCCCCATATTTTCGGTAAAAGTTCAAATTCATTTTTTTTTCCTCTTTTTTCTTTTGTTTATTTCAATGCCAGCTGGCTTTATTCCTCAAAAAAGAAGGTAGAAACAGAATAGAATTTCAGAAAATTAAGAAATTATGATTAATTATATTCAAACCAATTAAACCAAGAAACTTATTAAGATTAAACCTATATAATTGACTCGAAAATTATATTAAAACGTAGATTAATTAAGATAATATATATTAAGACAAACCTTGTATGATCCTTGAAGCATCCGACGAATGGAGATGAGAAAAACACAAGAAAAGAGTCAACATTAAAATGGCCGTCCATTTCTTTCTCGCCATTATTCTTTTCTTATTTTAGGTTTTCTCTGTGCTTTAAATTGGGAAGAGATAAAAAGAGGGCAGCCAAATTCATAATAACTAACTTTTATATCATTTTAATGGCGTCCCATTTTGGAAAGAATGAAACTGATTTTTTTTTATTTTCTAACTAATTAAGGAAATTTTTGGAGGGTATAAACGTAAAATTGAAGAAATTGAGCCGAGTGGTAAAGGCCGTTGCAAATTCTTCCAAACGCGAAAAATCGAAGCGGTTTCTAAATTTCTATGAACTATGATTTTGTTGTTACAAATTAATTTCTTTATCTATTTTGATTTACTATTTTGAATTCCTGACATTTTTTATTTTTTATGTGAGGTTGGAATCATTGTGAACTAATTATTAATTAATTCCCATATTTTAATGAGAGTTATGATATTTGCACGCCTGCTCCACAATGAAATAATAGATTCCATATATTTCCATAGGGAGAAATATCTAATTTAGTAATTTATCGCATAACATAGATTTGAATTTATTACGTAACACGGATTTTGATGATGCATATCCAATAAATAAAGAGACCTGATAAATCAAAATAATGCCTTATAACAATTAACAAGTTAACCAAACATATCATCACTTCAACATTACATTATATTCAACCATTAGTAACAAATTAACAACAATTTAACCGACGTCTCAAACCCTACAACGCGAAAACCACGAGTCCATATAAATCACAGGAAATCATAAGACCATTTATCGCATTAAATAAATCTGAATTTCTTTCAAAAAAAAATCCTAATTCATTTCATTATGAATAATCAATAAATACATTCACTCAATAATTATATTACTAATAACAATTTTACCAAATATAATGCCAACCCACCATTAAACACAATCATTCATCTCAACTCAACAATAACTTCACTCAACACACCAAACCCTAATTTCCCAAAACCGCGAATCCATAGAAAACACAAGACATCACAAGAACCACAATTTGTGATTTACCGTCCAACCGATCAGATCTGTTTCTCCTGCGTTGACCACGGCTGTAATTTCCAACCCCTGAAATGTTTTCATTACATGCTTTCATTTTATTCCCTATAAAATAAAAGATTTTAAGTCATTTCAATATTTAAAAATTATCTTATATATTTTCATATAAATAAAAGTTAAGACATGACTTGATTTAATTTTGACATTGTTTTGAAAGTTTTCGAAATGCAAAACAATATCAATTAATGTCTATTTGTTCTGCTTTCATTTTAGTCCCAATAAACATGATTTTATTCATGTTTCGGAGGCCATACATGATATTTTTTTTTATAGGTTAAAATTTATTATTTATTACAAAAAAGTAAGTTGTGTTCTAAATGCAAATAACTCAATAAGTTATTACAAAACTGAAAGTGAGAACAAATAAAAGGTGAGTTAAATTATTGTATTATAAGATTATTGTAGTTTTTATAGGTCTCATAAACTAATACCACTTTATTTATATTGATATATATTTATTTTCATGTTTGTTTATTATTTTTATTTATTGAACAAAAATACTCAGTTAACATTTGAAAAGTTAAAATAAAAAAATTCCTATTGTACCGAAGCGAAGCGAGGTCCTCTCTTGTTCTTTCTAATATATAAAGTTTGTAATTTTGGAGATTGTTGACATGTATACTCCTCTTAATTGCTAAGTGTCCTCAATTTGTACCCATATGTAATTTTTATTTTATATGAGTTCCAAATTTGAACCTAATAATTGAAAAATATTTTTTATTTAAAAAAATTTAAGAGAAAAATTCTTAAAAAAAAAAATATGTCGGGGGTTTATTGACATGTGTACTCATCTTAATTGCTATGTGTTCCCAATTTGTACTCATATGTATTTTTATTTGATATGAGTTATCAATTTGAACCCAGTAATTGAAAAATATTTTTTATTTAAAAAAAAATTCTTAAAAATATATGTTTTTGAATTACAATTATGAAAAAATATTTCTCATTAATATCTCCTCTACGTGCTGCCCATGAGTAGAAACATTGAAGTACATTATATATAAGAAAACGGAGCTCATGGATACCGTCAAAAACTTAACACCGTCTAGATCGACGGTTGAGTTTTTTTCAATCTAATATAGAAGGGAGGTGATATTATAAGAGCACATTTCTTATTCGGAGAGCGTATATTCTCAATTGGAGGATGTTTATTTCTTATTCTCTCAGCTCTGAGAATGAGAAATCCGTTCTCAAACTATCATTCCCCAATATAGAATTGGGTCCAACGTTCTTCTAGAAGACTTAAGTAGAATCATGTATTTTGCTCTCCCGCCTAAGTAAAAATTCAGCCCTAGCTTCGCTCGATCGAGGAGAAAAATCGGCGATTTCTAGCATTACTGTAAGTTTTCTTCGATTCAGCTTGTGGGTTTTTGTTACTGAAGTTTTGGTTTTTGTTTTTGCCCCGTTTTGGGACAAATTTTGAGTTGAAATTGTGCGTTGGGAGTGGACTGATCTTCAAAATCAGTGTTAAATTGTCAGCGATTATTTTTATTAGGGCGTTTTTGATTTGAGGGATTTTGGGCTATTTTGAAATCATGTGCTCAAAATCTAATGTTTGATTTCGATGAGTAGTGGATTTTAGCCTTAAAATCCCTGTGATTTGTCTTTTTGGTTCAATTTAGACCTGCGATTGGCCTGCATTTTATTTTATTTGTGAGTATAAAGCTGGGAATATGTAGATTATAGTCCAATTCAATTGAAATCATGGGGAAAGTTATAGGTAGTTATAATGATGTATAATAATAAATGGGTAGTTATAATCATGGGTAATTAATAGTTGGTTTATTAATGCAGTTACTGATCATGCGAACGCACAAATTTTAATTGCCTAAAAATAGCATTTTCATTTTAGGTTAAGAAAATCAAATCAGAACAATTTGCAATTGCTCTATCAAAAGTATTATTTTCTCCTCTTGACCTAATTTTTGAAACCCCTCATCTTTTTACAGGTCAAATTAATTAACTCAATGGCCAACAATCCGACCAAACAAAACAAAACAGCCAATAGCGGGCCCGCCACGTCAGCAGAAGATAAAACCCAAAACCAAATCAATTTACAAGAGAAGAAAAACAAAGATCAAATTTCCACTCCAAATTCTTCATTAAATAATAAAACGATTGGTACCAAAAGACCGGTACCAGTTAATAGTCCTTTGAGCCCTTCTGTCTCAAATGGCCATTTGGTTTATGTGCGTAGGAAATTGGAAACTGAGAAAAATGAGCAAGCAAAGATGGTGAATAATTCTAATATTGGAAAAGATGAAACTGTAATTAAGGACCAAAATGAGAAAAATGTGGAAAAGGAGAAAAATGAGCAAGGAAAGTTAATGGATTCTCAAAACAGAAAGGATGAAACGGTAATTGAAAATCAAAATGGAGAAAATGTGGAAAGTGAGAAAAATGTGGAAATTGAGAAACATGTGGAAAATCAGAAACATGTGGAAATTGATAAAAATGTTGAAAATGAGAAAAATGTTGAAAATGAGAAAAATGCTGAAAAGAATGAGAAAAATGTTGAACAGAGTGAGAAAAATGTAGAAGAAAATGAGAAAAATGTTGAAAAGAATGAGAAGAATGTTGAAAAGAATGAGAAAAATGATGAGAAAAATGATGAAAAAACTGAGAAAAATGTTCAGAAAAAAGATAAAAATGTGGTGAAAAATGAGACAAAAGAGGAATGGAAAGAGAGGTTTGTAATACTGCAAACTTTTTTGAGGAATTTGGATCAATCAAATCAGGACGAATATATGAGAAGTGAGTCTCAATTACCCTTTTTTGCGTTTTAGCCCCATTATTATGCCCTAATTAACAACTATTTGTCTTTGTTCGGTTTTTTAGCATTTATTTATTATTTTTTTTGTGTAATAGCACTTAGGTCTTTATCAGCTGCTGGGCGAAGCAAACATGCAGTTGAACTAGAGAAAAGAGCAATACATCTTTTATTAGAAGAAGGTATTTATTAACTATTAATCTCATTTTCTGATATATTTTCATAATATTTCTGTTGATTTAATATAATTCAATTTTTTATTTATATCAGGAAAGGAATTGCATAGAATGAAAATACTCAATGTGCTTGGCAAGAATTCTGAAACTGAGCCTGCACAACTGGAGAGGTGAGAGAGATTTATATGTGGTGTTGTACTTAACAGTACTGAGTTTATGATTAATTAGGTTGTTTAATTGATGTGTTTTTTAGTTTTAACTAGTGAGGTATGTATGAGTGTTGTACAACTTGAGGTGGAAATGTTGTACAATTGATTAGTTGAGGGTTTAGGGTTTGGATTGATGGCGTGTTGTGATCTTATGATGTTATGCTGAATCAAATGATTTTTATTATTTTTAATTTTTTATGGTGTTTTTTTTTTGTGATTTTAGTTAGCGGTTATGGGAAGATTTTATAGGATAATGGCTGGTTTTGATTTTTTATTTTGTAGTGTAATTTGTTAAAAAAGGATAAGAAAATAAAAAACAATACTAGGAGATAGTATAATGCTAGAGAATAATATAAAAATCTGATAAAAGAAAAAAAAAATCACTTCTACCTTTTGAAACTTAAAAAAATGAATTTGAGTCTGAACAATAAAATTAGAAAGTAGAAGAAAAACAGGACAGCGCCCTTGACACCGACACAAATAGAGAGAGAAACAGACAAAAAAAACATAAAGAAAGAAATTGTGAAATTGTGAAATTAAGGCAAAATAATAAAAGGACATCGTTCTTTCTCATTCAATTAATTTTTTCATCTCCTCCAATAAACTTCTCTCTTCTCTATTTCTTCCCCTTTTTTCTCTCCACCATCAAAATTCGATTTATAAATAAACTTGGCTAAATCGCGCTTGACGAACGAAGGTTTTGTGATCTTGTGCGGCCTAAACTCTACAGAAAACCGTGTTGCCCTTCTCTGGCATCTTTCAACTCAGCCCATTACTTGCTCCTACAAAAGCATGTGAATCGTCACGTGGGAGCACCTCCTCGCGACACGTGTGCCTGTTCATATCATGATTCTTGGCTTAAACGCCCTGCATGCTTAGATTCCAAAGCAAGGGATAAAAAAATTTCTGTTGGATTTTACATACAGCTGTTTATTTAATTAATTAACTTTACCGCCATGAGTAAATCAAATCGCATGCTTAAATGGTACGTTTATTAAAAAAAAATCATTTTTATTTTCTAAATATGAACTTCTATATATAGACATGTACTTGTTATTATCTTGTACTTATACATGCATATTAACATACAGTTTATTTCCTTGTTGCTCCGGTCGTCCAATGGCTCCAACGGGCGTCAGAATTAATGTCTCTCATCAATATGTAAGCTCCATTTTTAGCATTTTGAATGTTTTAATTTGAATTGTTTATTACTTTTTTGCAAGTGGGTTGTGTGAATTGTTAATTAATGATTGATGGATTAGGTGATGAATGAGGACTAATATAATTTGATTAAAATATGTTATGTAGGTTTTGATAGACAATGGAATAATCCAACTTGTACTTTCAAATCCTGGTGGGATTATAACAGGGATTCAGTACAATGGTGTTGATAATTTATTGGAGATTCTTAATAAAGAAGATAATAGAGGGTAGGTTTGAATTTTTTTTTTAACTCAATCTTTCCATTTTTACTGTAAAGTTAATTAATTAAATGCTAATTAAATATAATAAATTATGGCTTGTAGGTATTGGGATATTGTATGGAATGATCCTGGTAAACCCGGTATATTTGATGTGTAAGTATATCATTTGTTTATTTATTTATTTTATTTTTTTTGCATGTTATCATATATATAATAAATTAATGTTATAGTATAAAAGGAACAAAATTTAGCATAATTCAACAAGATGACGACCAAGTGGAGGTTTCCTTCACTAGAATGTGGGACCCATCTTTGCAAGGCAAAGCTGTTCCTTTAAACATTGATAAAAGGTACTATATATGTTACATTAATCTTTGTATAATTAATTTCAGTTATTCATATTTTTTTTTTATTTTTTTATTTGGAAATATTTGTAGGTTTATAGTTCTGAGAGGCAGTTCGGGATTCTACACGTACGCAATTTACGAGCATTTAGAAGGATGGCCTGATTTCAGTTTGGGCGAGACTCGAGTTGCTTTCAAGCTCCGAAAAGACAAGTAAAATAGCGAAATTTGCAAAAAATGCCCCTAAATTATTGGAAATTGCAAAAAAAAAAAAAAGCCCATGCATTATTGCTTAAATTGCAAAAAGGCCCCTAGCATTAGTTTGAAGTTAACACTGTTATTTTTAATCGCTTGAATTTTTTTAAATATTAATTAAAAAAATACTTTTCATTATATCATACAAATTAAGGTTAATTAACATCTCTCTCTCCCTTCAATATTTCATGTCAAATAATATTTCTTAATCTTCATTAAGAAAACTTCCAAAAAATCAACTTCAAGAATTATTTTTATTTTAACTTCAAGATTTTTCTCAAATAATCATTGTAAGAAACTAAGGGTGCTAACTTCAAACTAACGATAGTTACTTTTTTGCAATTCCGGCAATAACGCAGAGGCATATTTGCAATTTCATCATAACACATGATAATTAATTACCACAATCCCATTGCACCCATTGCATTTGTACGGAATTAATTATTTGAATTACAGGTTTCAGTACATGGCGATATCGGATTCCAGACAAAGAGTAATGCCTTTGCCGGACGACAGAATCCCACCTAGAGGCCAACCGCTGGCTTATCCTGAAGCCGTTCTCTTAACCAACCCGATCAATCCGAACCTCAAAAGCGAGGTAATTAATAATTAATTAATTATGTAGTGATTGACTCGTGGATGTTTACTACTTTTTACTTGTTGAAATGGTTGTTTAGCTTGGCATTTGAATAGACGTGTGTACTTAAGTCATGAACATTATTGTTGTTAAAGTAGAATAAAGTTAAGGTGGTGAAATGTAGCCTCATGTCAATAGTGGTCGCACAATGAATAAGATAAAATAATAAATTAAATTAAATTAAAATAAAATAAAATAAATGAAAATAAATTAAATTATAATAATAAAAGTTATATAAAATTAAATTAAATTCCCCTCATGCCGATATTGGCCGCCCCAGGAATATAATCTCTTCGCCTTAGCCTTAGTATTAATTACTTACTAAGCCTACCGGTTTCTTCCAAAAACAGAATTTTTTTTATTACTCACTAGCCAACCCCCGAAAGTTTACTACTTCTTACTCACTGAACCGACCGCTCATTTTCTCTCTCAAGGTGGACGACAAGTACCAGTACTCGTGCAAGGACAAGGACATAAAAGTGCACGGGTGGATCAGCTTCGACCCGCCGGTCGGGTTCTGGCAGATCACGCCCAGCGACGAGTTCCGCACCGGCGGGCCCCTCAAGCAGGATCTGACCTCTCACGTGGGGCCCACCACTCTCGCCGTAAGCTATTTTATTCTTTTTTATTTTCTTTATAATTAAGAAGATTCAGTTTTCCTATGTGTGGTAAGCGAAATGTGTTGTGGTGGTAAGTCGAATGTGCTGTGGTGGTAAGCGGAGTTGATGGACGTTATGGGCTTCGTTTATCGCCTCACTATTTTGTGAGAAACCTGTCGTTTTCCAGTGTGGTAAGCGAAATGTGTTGTGGTGGTAAGCGGAACTTGTTGTAGTGGTAAGCGAAAATAACCAAGATTATATGTTTCGCTTACCATCGCATCACATTTCGCTTGACGCCTGTCAGTCCGAGCGATGTGTTCCACACAGGCGGGCCCCTCAAGCAGGATTTGACCTCTCACGTGGGGCCACCACTCTTGCCGTGAGTTTTATTTTTTGAAAAGGATTTGTTTTTTATTTTCCCTTATGTGGTAAGCGAAATGTGGTGTGGTGGTAAGCGGAATGTGCTGTGGTGGTAAGTGGAGTTGATGGAGGTTATGAGATTTGATTGTCGCCTCGCTGAATTTCGTGAAAAAACCTGTTGTTTTTTGTGTGTGAAGTGAAATGTGTTGTGGGGGTAAGAGGAACATGTTGTAGTGGTAAGCGAAAATAATCAACATTACAAGTTCCGCTTACCATCACATGATATTTTGATTAACACCTGTCAGTGAGATAGGGCCTGGGGGGAAGTGGGGAAGTGTATGGGGTCTTAGTATAATTTTCCTTCATTTTTTCCCTTTGTGTTAAGGGAAATATGCTGTGGTGGTAAGCTCGACATACTGTAGTGATAAGCGAAAATAATCAAGATTATATTTTTTTGTTTACCGTCGCATCACATTTTGTTTAACATATTTCAGTGAGATAGGGGGGAAATTGGGGACGTGTATGGGCCTTTAGTATAATTTTCCTTAATTATTTCTTAATTTTGTACAATTATTATATTTTTTGTATTTTTATTTTGTTTCTTAAGATGTTTATGAGTTCTCACTACGCTGGTCAAGAACTCTCGCCCACATTCACAAACGGGGAGTACTGGAAGAAAGTATTTGGGCCTGTTTTCATGTACTTCAACTCCTCTTTCGACGGATCGGACCCGACTCTGCTTTGGGACGATGCCAAAGTCCAGGTAACATTAATTTATTTATTTTTGGGCTTATTTGCAAAATGGAAGTAATTTGGGGATTTTGTTGGGCTTAGATGCAAATTGAGGTGGAGAGCTGGCCGTATTGCTTTCCGGCTTCGGATGAGTTTGAGAAGGCCTGGCAACGAGGGTCTGTTAGTGGTACTCTACTTGTTCGTGACAGGTTCGTATATTTCTATTTTTCCATTTATTATTATTATTATTATTATTATTATTATTATTATTATTATTATTATTATTATTATTGTTATTGTTATTGTTGTTGTTATTATTATTATTATTATTATTATTATTATTATTATTATTATTATTATTATTATTTATTTATTATTATTATTATTATTATTATTATTATTATTATTATTATTATTAGTAGTAGTAGTAGTAGTAGTAGTAGTAGTAGTAGTAGTAGTAGTATTTTAGTTGATTAAATTATTATTATAATTATTTGATTAAAAGTATTTTTTGTTGGAGTATTATTATTATTATTATTATTATTATTATTATTATTATTATTATTATAGTTGAGTAAATTATTATTATTGTTACTTGATTAAGTATTATTATTGTTTAATTTATTTATTTCTTAAAGAATATTGTTGTTCTATTATAGCTAATCACATGAATGGCATATGTCATTACATGTCACATATTTGATTCCATCAAACTAACAAAGTCTATGTGAAAAAAAAAATCATACTAACAAGGACCACATTTGAATAAATTTGGATTGTACTTCTTAATCCCGTTATTTTTTAACTATTTGCATTTAAAAAATTTGGATTGTACTTCCTTATCTAATTATTATTTAATCATCTGCATGTATACACAATATATAATCCTTAATCTTAATTAGGTATATTGATGATGGAGATATTTATGCAAGTGGAGCTTATATCGGTCTAGCTTTACCAGGAGAAGCAGGATCTTGGCAAAGAGAATGCAAAGTAAAAAAAAAATATTAAACTTTCAGGGTCTTATGTGAAAAACAACAATCCTTACATATTATTATATAATTTATCTAACTTTTTTCTTTTAGGGGTATCAATTTTGGACTAGAGCTGATGAATTTGGGAATTTCTCTATATGCAATGTTCTTACAGGAGATTACAACCTTTATGCGTTCATACCCGGCTTTATTGGAGATTACAAATTCGACTCAACAATTTCCATTTCTTCAGGTTTATATATTTTCTGTGAACAGCACATATTTAATTTATAATATTTATATAATATATGTATTTATCTTTTATTTTATTTAGGCAATGATATTTATGTTGGTGAGATTGTGTATGAACCGCCAAGAGATGGGCCCACAATTTGGGAAATTGGGGTGGCTGACAGATCAGCAGCAGAGTTTTACATTCCAGATCCAAGCCCTATCTATGTGAACAGACTTTACATCAATCATCCTGACAGGTTGCTAACATTTTATTTTGGGTAAAATTCGTTCCAAATCACCCAACTTTCAAATATGACCAAATAAGTCACTAAACTTTCAATTGTCCCATATAGGTCACTCAAGTTTTAAAAATTATCAAATAGATCATTCAACTTTCAATTGTCTCATATAGGTCACTCAACTTTTAAAAATAATCAAATAAGTCATTCAAAATTTAACTATTCGGGTGACTTATTTGGTCATTTTTTTAAAAGTTGGGTGACCTATTGGGGACAATTGAAAGTTTGGTGACTTATTTGATAATTTTTGAAAATTGAGTGACCTATAGGGGACAATTGAAAGTTGGATGACTTATTTGGTCATTTTTGAAAGTTGAGAAACCTAAGATGGTATTTATCCTTTTATTTTGGGAAATTTATAAAAAAAAACCCTATCATTTCTGAATATTACAAATAATCCCCTATATTTTTGTTTATTACAAATAACCACCTGTCAGAAATGTTTTCTTTACAAATACCCCCTCCATCCATTTTTCCATCCATTTAAAGTTTAATTTTTTAAAAATGACCAAAATACCCCCACCTAAAAGAAATTAAAAAAAAAATTAAATAAATATAAAATAAATAAAAATATAACAAAATAATTATTTAAAAAATAAAATTAATTAAATAACCATTATTATTGACACATGAAACCCTCATTATCAGTGGTGGAACTTTATAGAAACCGGGGGTGCATGCGGTATGCACCCCCCCCCCCCCCCAAAAAAAAGATTTTGACAGATATATCAATAGTGGAAAATTTTGGGGTGGGGGGTATGCCGCATGCACCCCCAGTTTCTATAAAGTTCCACCACTGATAATGAGGATTTCATGTGCCAATAATAATTATTATTATTTAATATTTAATATTATTTAATTTTTTTATTTTCTACTTTCTATTCAATTATTTGTATTTTTATTTTATTATTTCTAGCTTTTTAATTATTTTATTTTGTTTAATTTATTATTTTAATTAATTTTTATTGAATACTTTTTTAATATTTTTTTATTTTTATTTAATTATTTTTGTTTTTAAACTTTTTCTATTTATTTTTATTCTTTAAATTTTATTTATTTTAATTAATTTTATTTCTATTATTTTTTTATTTTTAAATAATTATTTTGTTATATTTTTATTTATTTTATATTTATTTTATTTTTATTTAATTTCTTTTAGGTGAGGGTATTTTGATCATTTTTAAAAAATTAAACTATAAATGGATGGAAAAATGGATTGAGGGGGTATTTGTAAAGAAAATATTTCTGACAGGAGGTTATTTGTAATAAACGAAAATACAGGGGGTAATTTGTAATATTCAGAAAAGATAGGGATTTTTTTTGTAAATTTCCCTTTTATTTTTGTCAAGATTTTAAATAGAGTTTTTGACTTTATTGCACCATTGAATATTCCGTTTTGAGATTCAGTACTCTGTTTTTTATTTATTTATTTGCAGGTTCAGACAATATGGGCTGTGGGATAGATACACTGAACTGTACAATGAAAATGATCTGGTATACATTGTTGGTGAAAGTGACTATACTAAAGATTGGTTCTTTGCTCATGTTAATAGGTTGAGTAATAATATTTTGTAAAAGAGACAAATTTAGAAGTCATCTTTTTACGAATAATCTCCTTTTGATTTATCTAATGATGTTAAGTTGCAGGAAAAGCGATGATGGTTCATATAAGGCGGCTACATGGCAAATTAAATTCCAACTAGAAAGTGTTGATCAAAATTCAACGTATAAATTTCGTGTAGCTCTTGCATCCGCTGCTCTTTCTGAATTACAAGTATATTCATTTTAATATGTTTTATATTCTTTTAATTAAATCCGTTTAAAATTTTGGTGCTCAAATACAATTATTATTTTATTTTGTTAGGTTCGTTTTAATGATCCGACAATACAAAAACCGCATTTTACAACGGGTTTAATTGGTAGAGATAATTCAATTGCGAGACACGGTATACATGGATTATATTGGTTATATAATATAGATGTACAAAGTTCTTTGCTTATGCAAGGAGAGAATATAATCTACCTCACCCAAACCAGGACAAATAGTCCCTTTCAAGGACTGATGTACGATTATCTTCGTTTCGAAGGGCCTCCTGTGAAAAATTAACATTTGTTTGTAGTGCTAACGATTTGTGAATTTTTGTGGATGTATGTGCAAAAGTGAAGGTGATTGTTGATGAATAGTGGGATCATGATTTCTTGACCAAGTATATTCAAGTTTTAGCTATTTTATAGCTGGTTATTTGTTTAAACTCCTGTGGAAAATGAACAGTTGTTTCTAGTTCTAGTTATTTGTGAATTTTATGGATGTATTTGCAAAAGTGAAGGTGATTGTTAATGAATAGTGGGATCATGATTTCTTGACAAAGTATATTCAAATTGTAGTTATTTTATAGCTAGATATTTGTTTATATTTTGTCGGTATCTGGGGAAATGAATTATTAAATTGTGCCAACTTAGGGTTAGGGTTTAATGATTTGATTTAGGGATTGGAGTTGGAATAATATTAAACATAAAGTATTTGATCAAAGAGTAGACGGAAATATAACTTGTGATGGTGGGTGTGGGTGTAGTGGTGACAACTGACAACAAATTTGTATATTTATATGGCCTTTTATGGAACTCCAAATATCATACCTAAAATAAAACTTGAATTAGTTTGTTTGTAGAAATATATTAGGGTGATCTGTTTATTTAAACAGACGAGAAGTTTTATACATAAATATTTGCTTTAGAAATATATTAGGGTGATATATGTTTATTAAATAGTCAAATTTCATTCATAATGGGTAAGAGTTTAATTGTTGGTCTTTCTATAAGATGATATTTTTTTTAAGAGAATGAGTATAATAGGGTTGAATTATATGTTTAGACAAATATGCAGTTAAATATAATTTATAAAGTTGAATCTCTAGTGCTATTGACAAGTTTATATTGTTTTATTTTGTTATATTGTCTTATTAAAATATGAGTTTATTGTATTAAGTAAAAATACTTCTTTTTCTTTACTTCATGGTATTTATAAATGAATTAATTGATCGTTTAGATTTTTGAGCTATTGTGTCATTTTATAGAAAAATTATATGATATATATCAGTGTTACAAATAGCGGTCCGTAGCGGCGCTATAGCGGCTCTCTGAAGCTAAACGCTGCGCGCAGCGGTTTGTTGCGGTGTACCATTTTTCGACGATTTAGAGGTGAAGCGGTCCGCAATAGCGGTGTTGCGTGTGTGTGTGTTGCGGTGTAGCGGTCTGAATAGTATTTTTGATGGATTTTTTTAATGGATTTTATTTAATGGATATTTTTTTAATGGATAGATATGTTGTATTTTAATATTTTAATATTAATCATATTTTGATTTTGGACATGTAACTTTTGACAAGAATATTTCAAACTTTTATTGTTAATATTAACACATATAATCAGCTATAAAAATATATCTCCGCAATATCTGTGCTTTACGCTGCGCTATACGCAATTTGCTATATGAAAATCCTAAACGCAACACACCGCTAAACGTTATTTGCAATCTTGATATATATTTATAACAACTCTGAATCGCATTTAATGCGAAAATAGTATCATAAATTTTTTGACTATAGTTGTTGGAGACACCTAGCAAAGATATGTCAAAAACAAATAGCCTATGTTCATCATTGGTGCACGGTGGCGAGGTGACGCACAACACAATGATCAAAATTGCCTACTTTCAACTATCATTAAGTAAAATATTTACAAATAAAAGACAAGAAGAAAAAATAACCTAGCTGGCTAGCTACTCCGTTTTTTCTATTAATCAAGTTCATACCATTCTGGTATTTGATAGGGAAAATATATTTACACTTCTTTATTTTATTGAGGTAGTAGCCGGATTCCGTACTAAATTTTCATTAAGTGCATGTTTGATTTGAGGTATTTCAAGTTTGATGTATATCTTAAATACATCATCATAATTATACATAATTTTAAGAATACATGTTACTTGTTTGATTTGACGTATTTTAAATAATATAAAGAAAGAATCTATTGTTTGATTTTTGATGTAAATCCGGGATTTTAATTTTGATTCAAGTTAATTGTTTGACAATTATAGAGTATATACATAAAATAGTGTACTAATTTTTCAAAATTATTTTGTGCAGTTGAATATTTTAAATATTTTTTATTTTAATGCAATATTTTATATAATTTATTTTATTTTAATTTAATGTTTTTTATGTTAAATTATTTAATATTTTATTTTAATTTAATTTTTTTATGTTAAATTATTTAATATTTTATTTAATTAATATTTTATTTTAATAATTTATTTTATTTTAATTTAATGTTTTTTATGTTAAATTATTTAATATTTAATTTAATTATTATTTTATTTTATATAATTTATTTTATTTTAATTTAATATTCTTATGTTAAATTATTTAATATTTAATTTAATTAATATTTAATTTTATTTTAATTTAATTTAATGTTTTTAGGTCAAATTATTTAATATTTAATTTAATTAATATTTTATTTTATATTATTTATTTTATTTTAATATAATATTTTTTATGTTAAATTATTTAATATTTAATTTAATTAATAATTTATTTTATTTTAATATAATGTTTTTTATGTTAAATTATTCAATATTTAATTTTCTATAATTTATTTTATTTTAATTTAATGTTTTTATGTTAAATTATTTAATTAATATTTAATTTTATATAATTTATTTTATTTTTATTTAATATTTTTATTTTAAATTATTTTATATTTAATTTAATTAATATTTAATATTTAATATTTATTTAATTTATTAATATTTTAAATTTTATTTTAAATTGTATTATTTTTTATTTTTTTTAAAATTTTTAATATTAATTTTCATTTAATTTTTTTAATATTTTTTTATTATTTATTTAATATATTTTAATTTAATTTATTTAATATTTTTAATTTGATATTTTTTTATTAATTTATTTAATAATTGATACTTAAAAAATAATTAAATTTGAACCAAAAAGATAATACATTTTGGCTTGAGCGTTATCCCGCATTTTATAATGTATTACAAAATACTTCAAAACTATACCAATATACTTCATTTGATATAATTCAAACAAAGAATTTTGTTCTAAATACTTTATTTCACTTTACAATCCCCTAAAATACACCAAATCAAACATGCCCTAAATAGAAAAAGTTTTGCACATCTACATACAATATGGTTATATGATGCGAGTGAAGCAAATAAAACAGAGGACTACAGTTTGTAATTACAGCTAACTAGGTAATATAATTCTCAAAAAATCAAGTCAATTCTATATCACTCTGGTTAACGATCATCTTTTGAGCATTGCTCATTGAGTTATAAATATTGTTTTTGTGTGATCTATATTGTTTTTGGATATCAAAAGAGAATCTCACAAATCTTCTGAGGAATGAAGAGACCAAATAATGTAGGAAGTCTTTTTGCAATTTTAGCATAATATGGGGCTTGTCTGAAAATTTCTCTTTTTTGTTTTTAGCGAATCTCAATAAGAAAATGCAAAGAGACTCGACATAAAAATTGCAATTCTTTTTTTCTTTCTAGTTACAAAAGTCAATAATAAAACCAATCAGAGTAATTAATTATCATTTAAATTGTATTCCTTGGAGAAAAAAGTTCCTAATTAAATTTGATTTGATAGATGCTGTCACACTCAAAGTGATGTATTTCTCTTAAAAAAACTTCAAACAATAATTTTTTTTGTTATTCTCTTTATGTTACAGAAATCACCAACTCGATCACTACTTGCCTCCCTATACATTACAGAACGTATTAAAAAATAAAGTCAATTTTATATAAATTATTCTGACAATTTCAAAAGTGAAATTAGGCAGATACTAAAAAATGAAAATAGGCCAATTAGGAAAAATTGCAAGCTAATTTTCTTCTTTTGTTATTTTTGTATTGAAGCTTCAACCGTTTTTAATCGAAAAATATATATACTGATACAAAGACGAGCCATCTTGTTATTTTGATAATAATTACAATACTAAAATATAGCAATTAAAAATCATCGATATATATTTTTATTTAACTTTACCAATTAGACAATATTAGCTTTAGTAGTAAATTATTTCCGTTTTGAGAAATTCATAGGAACACCACTGATGCTAATCCTTTTTATATATCAAAACTCATTAGACGCTAACTCATATGCACTAGAACTAAAACATGAATTCTTTGTTAGTTTTGTTAGTATGAAGTGGCTATTTTGCAAATTCATCTTTTTTCTTTTTCATTGAAACAAAAAGTCAACTAATTTTGTGTTGCATCAAGTCTGAAAAAAGAATCAGAAAATATTAGATCAGCATCAGACAAAAGATGCAGAACACTGCTGGAACCTGGACGAATCTTTATTTAATTCACTTTCTATTTCTATGTTTTATTTATACTTAATTGGTTGACATAATGATTTCTTTTTTATAAAAATAGTTTATGATGGACCCGGCCAATGAGAACATGCCAGGGAGATTTCAGATAAAACAACTGCATTTCTTATACTTTTTTCCAGAAATATTTATAAGATTTCACAGACAGAAATAGTGTATTTGTTAAATATTTTAAGTATTTTTGATAATTTATTTTCCCGAATAATTATTCTGCTAAGCATATAATTCGTGCCGACGAGTCCGAATTAAGGAAATAATTTATACTGTTTTATTTTAATTATAGAAACAGAACAGGTGTACTTAGATTAGAGACTTTCATACCAACGAGGAGCCTGAAAGGTACCATCAAATTAATCAAAGTAAACCAAAGAGTAAAATATCTTCTTTTGTGAATTATTCCTAATTTCTTACGGTATTTACAAATTATAATCAACATTTCTCGCATTTCCAATTTAACACGCAACATTTTTGACGTTATTTTAAGCAAAATCCGACAAAACAAATCAAAGATTAAGTCAATAAAAGCAAAACAAATTACAAGCCTTTTATGATCACCATTTTGTTCATTATTATTATAAAAATGACTAATTATGGTATCATTTTTCGAATATGATGAAATAGAAGGTGTAGTGTGCAAAAATCCAAAAAAAAGAAGACAACAAGAAAAATGAATCCACCATTTTAGAGTCCCCCACAACTCTACCACCCACTGTATTGCAACTTGCAAATATTGTAATACTTCTGAAAAAATCATTAATGCAAATTGATTAATTAATCAATAAACAAATAGGACTAATTAATTAATTGGACTGTGGAATCCTTCTCTGGATCCACCAATCCACCTCTCTAAAAAAGTTTCACTTTAATAGGAGGCTACTTTTCTCAAAGCAACCCTCCTTTTCTAAAATTTATAAAATAATACTGATTTTTTTAATATTAAATACATCTTTTGTGCCCTCCAAGTAAGCACTACTAGAAGAAACTCACATACTTATGGAGCAGTAATCATACAAAATATAAATATGTCACCTCCTTTCAAGTTTCAAATAATTAACACCCACAGAGGGTCAAAAATATCATATTTATAAATTAAAAATAATATTATTTCCATAAATGGATCTTATAATTCAGTGTAAAGTATCTTAATTAAGATACACGAAAGTATGAGTTCAAACTTTACATACATCAATTAAACAATTTTTCTTTTTTCTTACAAAATAATCCTCACATTAGGACTTCAATTTTTTTTTTTTTTGAAAAAATTGGTTATTCTGAAAAAACTATCTTTAAGGGGCTATTCTGAATAAATGGGCTTATGTTGTTGGATTCGGATTCCTCACGGTTTGTTGTAGGTCCCTCAATGAGAGTGAAAGATTCTATCGTTTTACAATAAAAAAAACTTCAGTGGGTCTCACAACGGCACACGCATTGGTTCGAAAAGTTCACAGCAAAATGCCAAAAAGGTCGTCGCTTCTCTCTCTTTCTATTTCAGAAATCAGATTCAAATCGTGGAATTTGGATGCATTTGGTGGAGAATATATATGGTGAGGGTTCTGTGAAGCATCAAAACTTTTCTTGAGTCTTTATTCTGTGGTTGTTGAGAAGTGAGAAGTGAGAAGAGAACTCTGTTTGTGCTCTTCAGTTCTTATTTGCAAAACAGTCCTTGGTTTCTGATTTATTTGCAAGTGCAACAGTAGAAAACCAGAGCTGTTTTGGGAAAGTAATCACTGTGAAGGTATTGTTAGCCTCTCTATCTTTTCTTTCTCTGTCTCTTACTCTGTTTTTTTAGTATGTTTTTGGTAGTTTTTGTACAAATTAAGATAGTTTTTTTTTGTCTTTTTTAGTGCTTCAAATTTATATTAGTTTGATAAATTTATACTCAATTTGGCCTTTTTTGAGTATCTCTGTGAAGTTCCGTTTCTTCTCTCGTCATGAAATATAATTTCTACTCTTTTTTTTTAAGTATAATTTTTGGTATTTAGTTTTTGTAAGGAATTAGATACTTTTTTGTCCATGCTTTAGGTTATATAAGCTTGATAATTTTATAATCGATTTCCCCTATTTCTGAGTATCTATGTGAAGTTCAATTACTTCTGCTCTGGCGTCGTGATAATATATTCAGCAATAATTTCTTCTTATTTTTCTTATTTTTTTTCTTTCCTTTTACCTAACTGAAATTGCAAGTTTCCATTTACTGAAGCTTACTATAATATAGTTAGATGTTCTTTTCTCCAAAAAAGAAAAAAAAAAGTTATATGCTCTGTTTCTTCAATAGAGAACCTATTAATATATTTCATTATTTTTACAATATTTTTCAGTTAATATATTTACTGAATTTTTTTTTGCAAAAATACATGATAATTTTATTCTGAACCACTTCTTATACATATTCTAATCGTGTTATTTTTCGTAAATTTCTTTTTAGGATATTCGCATCAAATTCGAAATTGTAGTATGAGATTTTGAAACAAGATTTACACATGGATTTTGATCTCCTAGACCAATTCCTCTTACAAGACAATTGGTTAGAACTCCCAACTTGCACCCCAATTCCTACCCCATTTTCCCCACTTCTTTCGCACGGAAACAACATAAAATCCCGAATCATCCAAGCCCTAAACTTCATAAAAGACGCACAAATCCAAACCAACTTTCTAGTCCAACTCTGGGTCCCGGTCCAAAAAGGCGATCAGTTAGTCTTGACAACAGGCGACCAACCATTTTCTCTTCATGAAAACTGTGAAAAGTTGGAACATTACAGAAAAGTCTCGACCGTTTACGAATTTTCGGCCGAAGTGAACTCCAACCAGTCTCTCGGTTTGCCAGGCAGAGTGTTTGTTGGAAAATCGCCAGAGTGGACCCCAGACGTCAGCTTTTTCAGCAGTTATGAATATCCGAGAATTAATCACGCGCATATTTGTGACGTGCATGGATCGATAGCACTTCCCGTGTTCGAAAGAAATAGTGGAATTTGTCTTGGGGTCGTGGAAGTTATTATGACGATGCAGAAGACCAGTTTTGCTCCTGAACTTGTTGTTATTTGTAGCGCCCTTCAGGTAATATTATTTTACGTTTTTACTATTGTTTGTTTCTTACGTAATGTTTGTTCCGATATATTTAAGGGAAATCCGAAATCACGGTGGGGTTAAGTACGACCTCGTCACGACCGTATACTGTTTATTCCGCGTTTCTATATATATTTTTGTTTTTTATATACTGTTTTCATTTTTCACGTATATAATATTTTCATTTTTTATTTATAAATTATTTTCTATGTATTGTTTGTTTTAAGTTTAAATATTTTTTATCATTTCTATATATTATCGTGATATCACGATGGAAATCCCGTCATGATATATCAGGTCCTATATTTAATTATGTACCTAGGCCTCATACTTCAATTTTATCATGTATTGGTTATGCATATAGATACACGAATCTTGATTCATTTAACATATGGTAAATCCTAAACATGAGATCAAATACTTTGAATTAAATATTTTAGTGATCCTCTTGATTTTTTTATTAAATTAAAACTTCAAATATAAATTTGTAATACGCAATATAATATTTGTGCCAAACATAATTTTCTTATATTTCTAATACTTCCCAATCAATTGCAGGCTGTGGATCTCAGAAGTTCTGAAGTTTCAACCGTTCCTCGCGTATCGGTAAGTAAACCGAAACCAAACTTATAAAAAGTACTCAAAATTCGAAATTACCATCCACTCATTCATTTCTCATTCTAACAAATAATTTCATATTCCCTAATGCAGTTAAACATAAATTCGTACCAGACCGCTCTTCCAGAAATCCTACACGTGTTAACAACAGCTTGTACCACTCACAACTTACCGTTGGCCCAAACGTGGGTTCCATGCACTCAACAAGGCAAAAGAGGGACCCGCCACACGGATGAAAACTTCCCTCATTGCATCTCAACTGTCGATTCGGCCTGCTACATAAACGATCCATCAATGGCAGCCTTCCACCTGGCGTGCTCAGAGCACCACTTGTGGAGAGGCCAAGGCATGGTGGGCAGAGCATTTATTACCAACGAGCCCTGCTTTTGTAACAACATTTCGGGTTTTAGTAAATTGGACTATCCTTTGTCTCACCACGCGAAATTGTTCAATTTGAAGGGCGTGGTTGCGATTCGGTTAAGGTGTATGAATACTGGTTTGGCTGATTTCGTGCTTGAGTTTTTCCTCCCTGTAAACTGCGTAGAATTTGAAGAACAGAGGATCTTGCTCGATTCTTTGTCAAATACCATGCAGAATTCTTGCAAGATGTTACGTGTGGTGACCGATAAGGAAATTGAAATGGAGAGTAGTTTGGAATTAAGAGAGTTGAATGGTTTAATTGAGCCGGAAATAACAGGGCAAAGTAATGAGGTTTTAAATGGGGATAATCGCGATTTAAGTGATGAAATGATGATGGATGGATGTGAAAAAAGGCGTAGTAAAATGGAGAAAAGTATTAGCTTGCCGGTTTTAAGGCAATATTTTGCCGGTAGTTTGAAAGATGCTGCCAAAAGCCTTGGAGGTTAGTACATGTTGTATATCAGTTTTGAAAATAATAGTTCGTTTAGTCTTGTTGATTTACTTATTAATTAGTTTCTTTCATTTGCAGTATGTCCTACTACTCTAAAAAGAATATGTAGACAACACGGCATAAATCGCTGGCCATCACGAAAGATTAAAAAAGTCGATCACTCTCTAAAAAAGCTTCAGCTCATCATAGACTCGGTCCATGGTGCTGACTCAGCGATCCAGCTCAGCTCTATTTACACAAACCCCTCAAAAACCCATATATCGCAACACAACTCGCCTGAAAATGGCATAAACAACCTTCCAAAAAATCAACATGATAAATCCAGTTCATCAGGTAGTCATAATTCGAATTCAAATTCAAATTCAAATCCCTCTTTAGGTGCTGAAACCAATTTGATACTAGCCCAAAAATCAAACGGCATAATAAAGCGAAAAAATTCGCACAAAAATCTTAATGGAGTAGTCCAAAAAGAAATTAATCATGCTCAAATGAAATGTCAAAAAGAGTTAGAAAAGAAGATCGATGGATGGACGAGATTAAAGGTGATGTATGAATCGGAAAATGTACGGTTGAGATTGAATCCTAATTGGGGGCTTAAAAATCTGAAAGAGGAAATTTGTAAGCGATTCAACATAAAGAATGGCGATTTGGTGAACTTAAGATATTTGGATGATGATTCTGAATGGATTTTGTTGACTTGCGATGCGGATTTGATGGAATGTATTCATGTCCACAAGTCATTGAAGGCCGATACGATCAAAATTTGTGCTCAAAATAATACTTCAATCAAAAGTTGAAGGTGAAAACTTCAATCCTAACCCTATTTTAATTTTGATTCTTCAAAAATAGAATTTGGTATAAGAGAAATCTCGGGTTTAATCTGTCGATATTGATTTTTGTATTATAAGATATTGTGGATAGAGAATTCCATTTTAGAGTTCTTGTAGAATAGGGTTCTAGAGAGGTTTTGTAATGCTTAGTTATGATTTTTCTAGATGGGTTCCTCTTGTATATTTTTACTTAGTGAACTATGGTTTTCCTTTCAATTTTAAATTTCTAGGAAAAAATGATTTGGTTGGTTTTTTTTCTTTTGTTATAAATGGAATGTACAGTTTTTTGAAAAAAAAAAAAAAAAAAAGATGGTATCCTTATTATGAATGTGTTAGTCTTGTATATTTGGTACCTCTAAATTTGAGAAAGTAATAAATGTTTAAATTTATTCACTTCTCACTTGATGCCTCCTTTTCTTTTGCTTTCTGTTGCTGTATTTTACTGAAGTTTGTCATTTCTGAGCAATGTTAATGATGCTATCCAATCTTTTACAATGTATTGTTAGATATATGTTTTTGAATGTTAATATATATTATTTTATTAAGCATTTGGGTAATATTCTGCTAATATTTTCTTGATTGGGGCTTTTAATTGGGCTGACTTTATTTGGGATTCTTTCCAGGCCCGCATGATATACCCCAAACCTGGCCTACTATATGAATTGAATAAATTCACCCCCATTTGATCATTTTCTCCTGATAACACAAGTGTTTCAACTTAGAAAAGTATATAATCTGATAATCTAACCAAAAAAACAAAGAATATACAGTTTCAATTATGAACCTCATAACCAATATCAACAGAACCGCAACTTTATTTTTCAGTAATTATTTAATTAATCCCCCCTAATTGAAAACTACTTAACACTTGCTATTTTAATGGAATGAATAATATCATGTGTGCCCCTATAAAACATCAAAATGTGACAAACTGAAAATATATGTGTACCCTATATAAAAAAAAAAATACTCGCATCTCTCAATTTATTAGAAGAGTGATGGCAAGAGAGTAGTACTTCAAAAAAGATTAGTGAAGAAATTCTTTTGAAGATAATATATCCATGATATGATGATACTTCTCATTTTGCTCTAAATATGATAATTTGAGCTTTCGAAGGGTGCACATGAAATTTCTCATTAAAAAAATAAGGAAAATCTGTCTAAATCAATACCTATCTTAAATTCTTAATACCCGCCAAAGAAGTAAGGAATAAATGCTTCAATTTATTCTTTTTTTCCGATACAATTAATCTCATTAAAAATGGAAATCTCCATTTTATTCCGTTCATTCATACCAAAAAATTAAAAGCTTCTATTCCATCCTTTCCTCTTCCTCTCTCCATGCAAACACCATGTCTCGCAAAGTAAAAAGCTTCTCTCTCATAATTTTCATCTTCTCTCTTATCTTTCTCTTCTCTAATTTCCATCACCTCTTCTTCTCCAAATCAGTCAATTCCATTTCTACTCTCAGCCATGCTGTACGTAGCAACTCCATCCATGCCTTGCAGGAACAAGATAATCACCCTAAACTAGACCGACGGAACATCATATCCTCGCTCCGACCCGAAGCAATCCTTCTGCCAGACTGGCAAGTTCTTCTCCTTCTCCCCCCACAATCCATCTCCACACGTGCACATGCAAATCTGACGTGTCACTTCCAAAATGGTGCCACATCATCGGCAAAGTTTAACGGAATCATCCCCTCATCTGGCCGTACCGCCTTTCATTGTCTCCTCCCTCAGACGGTACAAATCCTCCGCCCCTTCATATCTCCTCGTCTCATCTCATCCAATGGCTCAAATTTGTCTGATTTTGATTCTGATTCGGATTATGAGATGATGAGATGGAAACAGATAGTATACGACTCGATAATAACACGTAACGATGTAATACTTTTTGTTAAAGGACTTAATACACGCTCCGGTATAAGCTTCTCTCATAAAGATATATGGTGCGTATATCTTTCTATGGATGATACCAGTGTGGCCACTTATGTGGCGAGTAGCTCAGCTCAAGAGGTTGTTCGATGCCTGCATCCTAGCACTTCAACAAATTCTGATTTGTCTATTAATTCTTTGATTGTAAAAATATCCATTGCGATTGGTACAAGCTTGACACCGATACCCTCCTTGGCCGATTACAATCCCTCACATGTCATGTTGCAATATAATGTAACAAATGAACCTTCGTTATTATGTGCATGCACGATGGTTTACAACGTGGCCAAGTTTCTAAGAGAATGGGTGTTTTACCATTCTTCGATCGGAATACAAAAATTCTTTTTGTACGATAATGGTAGTGATGATGAATTGGGACCAACAGTCAGACAGCTATTAAACGAGGGGTATGATGTGTCAACATATTATTGGCCATGGCCGAAGACTCAAGAGGCCGGATTCTCTCACTGTGCAGCCGTGAATTTACAAAATTGCCATTGGATGGCATTCATTGATGTGGATGAGTTCATCTTTTCACCCTCATGGTCTGAGTCGCCCAAGCCGAACCCCACCATGCTTGCTTCTTTGGTGAATTCAATGGAGCCCACAGTCAGTCAAATTTTAATGAATTGTTACGATTTTAGTCCGTCAGGTCATATGACCCACCCTAAAAATGGGGTCACGCAAGGTTACACTTGCCGAAGAAAATCTACGGAGAGACACAAGTCAATTGTTAGGCTCGACGTGGTGGACCTGAGTCTGGTTAACTCGGTCCACCACTTCAGGCTGAAAGAGGGGTTTGAGACCAGGAAACTGGATTTGGTGCACGTGAACCATTACAAGTATCAAGCCTGGGATGAGTTTAAATTGAAGTTTAGAAGACGTGTTTCTGCTTATGTGGTGGACTGGAAAGATAGATTGAACCCAAGCTCGAAAGATAGGACGCCTGGATTAGGGTTTGAACCGGTTGAACCAAGTGGGTGGGCTAATATGTTTTGTGAGGTAAATGATACATTGCTTAGGGATTTAACTAGAAGATGGTTTGAAATTGGTTTATCAGAGCAAGTCAGGTATAAATTAGCATGGGAATGAACGATTTTAGTTCTTTTTTTTTTTTTTTTTTAGGTTATTTGAAAGGGAAACTAATTTTTTTGTTAGTTACAGAAAAGATAAAGTATGTCTATGCCATAGCTGTAGGGCCGATGGGTTGAAGCTAATGAGTTTTTGCATAAAACGAAATTTATGAAGGCTGTCAATTTTAGTCAATTGAAGGACTGAATTGACACTTTTGTATTGATAGTATAAAAAAACATTATGACTATACTAACAATAAGTTCAAGGGTTATATAGGGAGTCGTCAGAATCGCCCCTTTGATTTATAATGTGATTGTTTAAATTAATTTTTTTTTTAACTTTGTATTGGTTTCCACTAACCGTTAATACATATCATATCATTCCTAGTCAGGTTGAGATGAAGATACATACAAGTATGATTTATTCAAAAGAAATACAATATATTGTAGTAGCTCTGCACCACGTGCAATAAGCAAAATTTTGAAATGCGAAATAGTTAGCTGTAATTATATTTTAAGGGCATAGTAGATTAGTTTCTTTAGATTCAAACCCATCATTAATGCATTAAAACTTAGAAAGACTTATTAAATAATATTAAATGTATTTGATGGATTTTAACTTGGAATCTCTTCTCAAAGTTTATTGATACCTAATCGCTAGGGGTGTACAAAAAACTATCGACCCGCCCAACCCATGTAACCCGAACCGGACCGATCCGTTTTTTGCGGGTTTTGAAATTGTTGGGTTAGATCCGGGTTTAAATTTTGAATAACCCGGAATTGTGGGTTGGGTTACGGGTTCTATATTCAAAACCCGAATTAATCCAACCCAACCCGCATACTCAAAATTTACTTGCCATATTTATATTCCAATTATTTATTTCCTTTTTACTCCAAATTTATATGTTATTTATATTTTTTTAGCTTTTATTTTCATATCTCATAATTATTACTTTGCACTAATAAATATAATAATAAAGCAAGGGAGCCAATGCAAATACACATTCTATTAGTATTGTAAGTTTCTATTTCTATTCTCACAAAGCCTTGACCTTGTCATATATTCCTGACTTCTGTACAAGAAATACGAAATTTTGGGAGAACTCCAGAGTGCAACTCAAACTTTCAAGGTACAACTCCATCAAAAATTATATACTTATTCTCTTAAAATTTTATTATTGTTTTATATACATGTTCTGACTCTTATATGCCACTAATTTTATATACTTCTTCTGAATTTTCGGTTGGATATATAACATGATTTGTTTTGGTCATATCCGTGCTAATTCAGTTCTCAAAAATTGCCAGAAAGAAGATTTATTCATGTAAGAACATCTAAACTTCAGCATAATTATTATAAATTTAGTTCAAACTTTAAAACTGTCTATATATATTTAGTTTTGATTTCTGTAGTTTTTTGTAATTGGATGGTAAAAATAAGCAAAGTCTGAATGAGAGCGAGAAAAAAACTCAACGAACTGAAACGTTCTAATGATGCCAAAACCGACCAACCATCCTAAACCGTTTCAATAATTTTTCATAAAATTAGTTCTTTTTTATATCATTTTTGTGTATTGACATGTTAAAATTTTAAACTATATATGATTAATATATATTGTGATGACATATCTTAATAAATCTCAAAATCCGGTCAACCCGCCCAAGAAAATAATCACCGGGTCGAATTTTTTTTAAGTATTATGGGTTGGATTTGGGTTGAAAAAAATCTAAACCCGTCATAGTTGGGTTGGGTTATAATTTCGGCCTAAATTTGCGTAACCTGATCCATGTATACCCCTACTAATCGCTTGATCTAACAAGCTTTCGCAAGGGCATAGTAAATTAGTTTAATAACGAAATGAGTTAATATTTTTATTTGGCAAGAAGAGTATGAAAGTTCGATTTATTTCACTCCATTCCATGGAGCAACTCTACCACCATTTCAATCCATTATATTTTAAAGTTTCTTATTCTTATTTGACTGAATGAAAAGAAAATTTATCACTATAATCTTCTATTCTACTCTTTGAGTATATAGAAGTTTTAAGAAGGTAATAGAATCTACTAAGTATTAAATTGGGGCTGTCAATTTAGCTCAATATTTCGAGTTTTACTCGAAGCTCATAATAAAATAAAATAATTTGTGACCTAGTTGATTAAAACATTTGCATGTGTAGCCAAAGGTCATGAATTCAATTCCCGCCGAACGCAATTTAGCACATATTTAACAAAGTCTCTCAACCCAATAGGTTGAACATAAAAAAAAAATAACTCATTTAAAAAAATCACAAAAAAGTATTCAAAGATACCAAAAATATAATGGAATAATATCTAAAGGTTATCATCCAAAACAAAAGAAATTCATATTCTCTATTATTACTGTATACAACCATATTAAGTTTCTACACAAACAGAAAACTTATAACCTACCCACAAAAGTTAACGACCACTTAAACCCTGTTCATTCAGTCGAAGCACTCATTTAATGCAGTTCATTTTCAATGTTAGTCACCAATCTGTACACACAATCCCTCTCCATTTCACAACAATATCAATTCCAATTTCTCCCAAATCCCTAAAATACCCCCTCTCTAACCCTACATTAAACCCTAAACCCTCAAAGTTGCAAAGCCAAATCAGGCTGCTGTTTCTGCTCCACAATCCTCGGCGAAGAACCGCTCTGAACCGGCGACTGAAACCCTAAATTCAGATTCAACCCCAAATCCCCATTTCTCAAAACCCCACCACTAATATTATTATTATTATCACTGTTACCAAACCCATTTAAACTCCCACAGGCATGCATCTGAAAATGCATATTCAACTTAGGCACAACCACACCCTGCTGTAAATCCGCTGTTTGCCGATCCGGTGCGGCCGTCGGTGTGGCGGGTTGGGGAGACGGGTTGGCGGGTGCTGAGCTGGCGGCGTCAGATTCGCCGACCCAGCCGGGGCCGAACGGAGTGCCAGGTGGCAGCGCCTGATTGATCCGCTCTGACGCGATTCTCCATGCGGTCGGCCCGAGTTGAGAGGCAAATCGGGCAAGACTGCGACTGTACGCGTGCTCGTTCTGAATCCCCACCTGATAAACAAAAAATATTATAAAAAAAATATAAAAGATAAACTTATAAAATTGCGCAAAATATGAAGTAATATTTAATAATATGTTTACTGGAATGAGGATCTTGTGATAGTCGTCAAAAGAGTTGAAAAGTGGAGGGTCTTGATAGGAATGATAAGATAAAGGATATTTGTATGTGCTTCTGCTCGATTCTTCAATTTCAACGGGTTTCTTTGCACCATTTAGCCAATTCATTTTGGAACCGAAACCTAGAAATAAAACAAATATAAAATTGTTAAAATATTATTATAACAAATCTTTTAAAAAAAATTAAATTACAAGGAGAAGAACTTGAATCTCTGAAATATACTCTATGAACATTTCATCAACTATTTTAATTCTGAACAAAATAACTAAATAAATAATTTGAAATAAAATTAAATAAAATAAAATTAATTAAATTAAATTAAATTAAATTAAATTAATTAAATGTAATTAAATGTAATTAAATAAGATAAAATTAAATTAAATTAATAAGATAAGATAATATAAAATTAAATTAAATAAATAAAATAAAACAAAGTAAAATAAATTAATATAATAAAATACAATTAAATTAAATTAAATTAAATTAAAGAAAACAAAATTAAATTAAATTAATAAAATATAATATAATATAATATAATTAAATTAAATTAAATTAAATAAAATAATACCGACCTGAAAACCCATCATTCCTATGCTGCAACCAATTATACCCACTACTCCCCAACATCCCCCTCATGAAATCCCCCGCTCCAAGACTCTGCGGCCCTCTGCGCAACAAATCCATCCCAAACAGCGGCAACCCCCTCCCGCTCGGCCCCGCCACGTCAGCAGGAGCGGCGTCTTGATTCGTTACGCGGTCGGCCGCAGAGGGTTTCTTGCCTGGTGGCCTGCCCGGAGGCCTGCCCCTGCGCGGGACCGGCTTCGGCTCGTCTGATCTGAGGTTCGCAAAGTCCTTTTTCGCCATCTCTTGTATTGTGCGAGCCTGTAGAAAAAGTTAAATAAATTGAGGGTTTTTTGCATATATGCCCTTGTGAAAATTTGAAATAGTGAATTTAGGCTTTTGGGGCTTGTAATGCGTCGGATTTGGCCTTGTTAAACTCGAAATGTATCAAATATGGGATTCTGAAGCTTAAGAATATGTGGGTATATTTCATATTTTGAAGTTTTTTGGAAGGGCGAAATTAGGGTTTGGTAGGTAATTGTTAGAAAAATTGTCAGAATAATTTTATAATATATTTATGTAAGAATAATGACCTGGCGGTAGTAGATTGTATCTGAAGAATTGTATGACATGGCATTTGAGCATATTAAAAGCACATCACTCTGCAATTAAACAAATTGAAATAATACAGAAAAAAAATCAGAACAGTTTTACGAATATTATATTCTCACCAATCTAAACTACATGATTAAAGTATGAATTTAAATAATTATTATAGGAATATCTGTAATTAATTTCTCAAAAAAAAAAGAAACTTAAAAGTACCAAATAATTTTTTGTAAAATTGGAAATTTCATATTATATAGTAAGTCAGACCATCATTAAATTACATTACAGAATCAGACTCTTGACTGGCAGCTTATTTAGAGTGCATTTAATATTTGAAGTCAAAAAAGGGAGGAAAAAGTTCTATTAAATTGGTCATTTTTACAAAACAAACCTCTAATTGTTCCAAATTTGCATAATCGCCATTTTTAAGCTTCTTCCTGACTGTCTGAAAATCCATTGGATGCTCAATGATATCATGATAATCCGGCAACTGCATTCACATTTATTCACAAACAAACAAATTTTATCTCAAAAAATAAATAAAATAAATAAATAAATGAATAAATTTCATTTTAAATCTAAAACCATCACAAAAAAAAAAACAAAGCTTTAATTAAAAAAAAAAGAGCAAACCTCTTCTGGATCAACTGGCTCTTTAAAAACTTCATATGTATCTTTCCTGCCAAATAAAAAAATTCAAATATAAAAAAAAATTCAACTAAAAGGTTTAAAAAGTTAAAAATTATTAAAAAGAAAAGGAAAAAAAGGATTTACTTCTGAAGCTTATCAAGAATAAAACCCAATAATTTCTTGTCAGGCAGAGGAGTTGTGGGTCCACCAGATCCTGATGGTTCTAAATAAAACCATTAAGAAAAATAAATAAATAAATTTCATTCAAACAAAAAAAATCAATTTAAAATCTTAAAAAAAAGTTTAAAATTGAAGTTTCACCACAAACCTGTATTCCCATGCGTCCCTTTCGAATTAGAATTAACTCTTTTCCCCCTCTGAAAAGCAAAAATAAAAACAAATTAGTTCCCCAAGTCAAAAACTTAAGAACAAATCGAAAAAAAAAATAATTAAAAAGAAAAAAAAAAGGCGATTTTGATCGAATCCCCAAAAAATTAAAAACCAAAAACAACAGAAACCCAGAAGCAGTACAAAAAGGGCGAAGAGCGAGAGACAAAAGGACAAACAAAGAGAGAGAAACCTTTGGATAAATACCCAATTAAAAAAACAAAAAAATAAAAAACAGAGCATATATTAATGGGATTTCTTTTCTTTCGCCAAAAAAACAAATGATTGGTCGTTGAATAAGTCAATTCCAGAAACTCCACAAACAACTAGTGGAAAAAGAAAAGAAAAGAAAAGAAAAATATACGAGATGCGGTTAAAAAGAATTAAATTTTTTTCGCTCTTAAAATATCTCTTCAGTGCAGTGCCTTTCCTAAAAGAACGCGACTTGCTGCTGACAGTTAGAAACCGTACCACAACCAAAAAAGCCCGCCAAAAATCCACGCTTTAAATGCTTATAAAACCTCTCAAAGCCACTCTCTTCTTCCTCACCATGCAATATACTGTTCATCCCCAATTTTGATTTTCCCACTACCCATCAAAATTGTCAAGATATTACCACATTTACAAGAGAATTTCGCAAAAAAAGCTTAGTTTTGATCAAAATTGGATCGAAATTTGAGACCGATCTGTGAAAAAATCAAGCGAGGCGCACGAACCATGTCATTGTGCTCAGGAGAGTCGGCCGCCGCATCGAGCACCAGCCGGAGCTTCTTCTCCTTCCTTCCAGCCCGCTCCTCCTCCTCCTCGTCATCTTCCTCGTCCTCGTCGCTAGGGTTAGGGTTCCGGCGGGTGGATCGGCGTCCGGAGCTGAATTTCAGGTAAGGGTTGTCCGAATTGGGCGGATCAGGGTCGGAATTGTTGGAATTCCTTCGTTTCCTCTTCAGGGTCGGAATTTCCTCTTCCTCTTCTTCTTCATATTCCTCTTCTTCTTCTTCTTCTTCTTCTTCTTCTTGTTGTTGTTGTTTGCGTTTCTGGAGATCTAAGAGAGAAGGCCGGCCTTTCTTCTTCTTCTTCTTCAGTGATGATGTTTTGCTGTTGTTGCCCATTTTTTCTTCTCTTTTTGTTTCTGAGAGAGAAAAGAAAGGAAAAGAAAGGAAGGAAGGAAGGGAGATTATTTTGGGGTTTTTTTGGGAGAGCGTTTTCTTTAGGGAGACTTTTCCTTTGGGGATTACTTGCGTTGTAGTCCCTGGATAATTCTTAAATAGCATGGTTGTGTCTTTGAAATGAGATTTGTTGTAGATACCCCTGACACCTTATGTAATATATGGACACTTTATAGAATGTGAGAAATATTTTTTGTAGTTATTTTATGTTCCTTATTTACTACAAAAATATCATTTTGTTACTTATTTTGATACTTATTTAGTTATTTACTTCAAAAATATTAATTCCAATCAAATTTTTTTGTAGATTATGGAAAAATGTATTTAAAATAAAAATATAAACCTATAGAATAAAAATAACATAAAAAATTTGGGCTCAGTGTAAAAACCCTCTGCGCTCAGTGTCCTTGGATCCTTTCTTTCTGGTTAACACGTGTTCATACACATTTCCCTCCTTTTCACATCTGTCGGCACGTGTTTCCCTCATGAGGCTTTGCAATTACTTGTCATGATAAAATTTCTATCTACAGCTGTCAAAATAGATCGGATTCAATAAATATTCAAATCCAATAACAATTCAAAGTATCCAAATGTGGACTCAAATCGATTGGAGAAATTAATTTTCATATGCATATCCAAATTCATTGATCAAACAGAATTTAAATCAGATGTTGAATTTTGTTATCAAGATAACATAAAAAATTGATCACATGACACTCAAGTATTAGATCTACATTGATTGTTTGATGCAAAAAGCATCTTCAAACATAATTCAATTTGTAAGAAATTATTTACAAAAAAAATGCACACTCAATATTTTGTTGACAAGAAATTTATTGAATTTTTAATTTGATGTTCGATATATGTATAATTTATTAATTACCATAAAAATATTATCATAATTGAGATTATCAATAAACTTCCAATACGCATTCGTTTCTTTGTGCCACATCTCCAACAGATGATTTCATTATTTCAATTATCATTGTCTTTTCTAATATTATCAGTAATTATTTTACATTATAATGTTGAGAGCTAATAACTATTCAATAAAGATAATATGTATTACCCAATTTAAACTAATATTTATTGTATGTCTACAACATATATACACTTTATTTACTAGATTCATATCGCCGAGAACCATATTCCTATTTTACCAAGGGCATAACTTATATTTCTATATTTTACGAGGACACACGCGAAATTATCCCTACCCTTTCCTTTTTGGGGAGTTTTTGGTATTCTGTTTAGTGGGGAAGCCTAATAGGTATGGACAGATCCATGATCCTCTGAATTCTATTTCAATAGACAAATTATATGCTATGATATTATTTCACCATTAATATGATTTGTTACATGAAAATAATGTAGATTTCCTCACAGAAAATGGTGATATGTTGTTAGTAGGAACGTGACAGTCACATGAGAGATTGGTGGCCCGCAAGAGAAGCGTGGGACGCTGGAGCAAGTATCTAATATCTCCAGTTCTATAATAACTGGAGAGGTTATTTATATATTAAGATATTAATATGCAATGCACATGATGTGGTGGATTTGCTAATGACGAGTGATAATTGGTTAGTTATCCATCCGAATAATATGTAAATTATACAATCAATATGATTTATGGTCCTTTAATCATTTCAGCGAAATTGTTTTCTTTAAAAAGAATCGCAATTCATATCTGTTACCGATTATTAAATATGTTTATGGTTTATTAAATTGTTTAAAGGAAATATGGTTTACGTGTATTTAATTATTTCAAATAATATATTTCCACAGTTTCAAATAGTGTATTTAATTGTTTCGAGGAAATTGTTTCAAGCATTATATGAAAAGTTTGGGGTTTAGGGTTTGGATCATTTCGTCACAGTTAAGTACACAAAAAATCAATGCAGATTATATACTTATAATCGTGTACGGATCAAAGTGCAGTGGGATCATGAAACAAAATATTGTTTAATTAATACCAACCAAAATAATCACGTGCTAAAATCTTAAAAAAACAAAAAAAAACATAATTAATCCGTGCAACAAAAAATTAGTTTCTCATCAGTGAGAAAACTGTAAACTTAAAAAGCAAAAAATATCAAAACTAAACATATAGGCCTTGTCTATATATGCCATCATAGACCAAAACACATCATCTCATAAAATTTTTCCCTCATTTTAATTTCAATCTCAAAACAAAAATAAAAAAAAATGAAAAACAAAAATAGAGATGTAATTTATGAACATAAATTGATTCAAATGAAAAGATCATCTGGAAGCTTCTGACACAAAAACTTACTTACTCGCGAAGTCAAAACAAGCCATGGAATTATTCCGACCTAAAAAAGTTTCACATAAAAAAATTAGGGTTATAAATTTTAATTAATAAAGATTTTTTTTACAAAATAATGACAGAATTAACTTACAGTAATTTGGCCAGTTGCAGCATTTCTTCCAGCTCTAAAAGAAAACAACCACCCTTATAAAAAAAAAATAATAATTTACTTTTAGATTATACCAGCGTGAAATTGGTTTTAATGAAAAAATGATCGATTACAAAAAAAAAAAAAATTTATATTTTTTTACCGAAAGGTTGTAAAAGGTTTTTTGGAACTGAAGCGACTGGAGAACTCCAGAACCAACAAATTAGGGCACCATAAATCACTACCTATTAAATTCAATAAAAACAAAAAATATTATTTTTTTCTCTTTTTTATATAAAAAATTAAAAAAATTAATCAAAGCTATTATACCTTAGATGCCTTGATAAGTCCTGTATATTGCTCATGAAAAGACCGCTTGACTTTCTCATTTTCTTCTTGCACTATAATATTAATTAAAATAAATAAATATACATTATAATTAAACATAAAATAGGATTTAAACCAAATTATTTTAACAATTAACAATAAATTAAAGCATATATGTACTTTTATTCAGTTCCTTCTCTTTGGTGTTTGCCTTTCGTCTCAGCATTGCAGCTTGAGCAAATGTTGATGGGCTGAAATTAAAACAACAAATTTCAAGAATTAATTAAACTTCTATTTATGTTTCATAAATATTTACATTAGAAATTGAATTACGTACGTGGAAAGAGAGCTGGCCTCTTTCAAAAGCTGGTTAATTTCTTGTCGGAGTTTAGCTTGTTCCTCATTTGTCGATCCTTTCTGAAATTCAAATTTGGAACAATAATTTAAACAATCAAAATTGAATAAAAGTACCTCTATTAGTTAAATAGAAGCTCAATTTTTTTATTTATTTCAATGGTTCAAACTTTACCGACTCATAAATGATTGAAATACGCCAGATAAAATATCTAATTGCAGTAATCACAATCAAATGCTAATTATTAATACCACAATCCACAATGCATTAATTTAACAGAAACGAATGATTTCTTCATAATACAACTCACTTATTAACAAAAAGATAATCAAATTCTAAACTGCGATTCACATACACAATTCCAATCAGAACCAAACGAATCGAAAGAGAAAACAAGAAATCAACATAACGAAAGGATAAATTCCGATCGCTGACCTTGAAAAGGAGCTCAAGATATCGCGAGGCGAGCTGAAATCCCGTCACGACCAGAAACACGAAAACAGGCCAAAACGCCATTTTTGTAGATTTCGAGCTTTTTTTGCCTCTTTTTTTCCTCCTCTGACGATTTTCAAGAGAAAAGAAAAAAATGCTCGTTAATTGATAATAATCATAGAACAGAAAGTGGGAATGTGAGATCGGATTCTTATAAACCGAGAACTCAAATCCTGGAATCCAATTTCGTATTATTGAACTGAAGTCCGGAAACGAGAGTTCCGATTGAAATAATTGTTTGGTCTATGTAAGTTAAAAAAGCACATCAACAAGTGCTTCCGTAGCATAGTGGTAGTGCGTTCGCTTCGTAAGCGAAAGGTCGTGAGTTCGATCCTCACCGGGAGCTTTTTCTTTATTCGGGTGAATTTATTCCACTTTTTTGCTGCATCTTTTTTTATTGAATGGATCCAAACTTGGCCCATCTTTATGGTTGTATCTTTTTTTATTGAATGGATCCAAACTTTGCCTCGTTTTGGTTGTATTTTGATTGAATGGATCCAAATTTCGTCTCATTCGGACATTTATATGCTCATAATTAGTCATTCGTAATACGCGAATAATACGGTGCTCAATATGTTCGTGCATAATTCGGATGAAATGTTTTTCAAGTCGGTTAATTATTCGGTCAAATAAAACAGTACACGGCTATAATTCGGTTATTCGTATATACTTAGACTTATTTTATATAATACGGATACAATAATTTGGTAAACAAAAGTATATAAATATAAAAAAATTCAAAAATAATTGAGAAATATCTAAAATAATATTTATTTTAGCTCAAAACTACAAATATATAGACTGTTTTTTATATTTTTTGTTTAATCTTTGTTCGACGGAAAAAAATTATTTTTTTATTTAAAAAAATACATTTTATTTTTTTGAAAAAAATTGTATTATACAGTAATACATGTGTTTTTAAAATTTTCATAAAATACGCAAATTATTGATCAGGTTGAATATGGGTACATCAATACGGAAATTATTCGTAACACGCCAATTATTCGTAAATTATACGAGTATTATTCGAGAATAACAACTATGATATGCCCTTGGGCACAAGGAGACAATAGGGTCTATAGAAGATTTCATTATCAAATCTTTTTTTAGGAACCTAGGACTAGATTCTAAATCTACTCCTGTGCATTTGTGATGATGATACCATCCGTTGGGCTAAGGCTAAGCATAAGGTGGTCAAAAGATATTAACTAATACTATAAATTTTTGATATAAGTACGCATAAAGAAGCTATCATGAATAGACATTTTCAGTGGTCCTAAGTAGCATGTATTATAAACAAAGAAACTTATCTTTTTCTCCTCTTCATATTTGGAATATTGCATGCATCAATTAGTAAAGCTAATCTACTGGTTAAGTAAATTACAAATTCCAAGTTGAAGTATGCTACTACTCAATCCTAGTATTATCTATCAAATAAAAAAAAATCATTCAACTCTCATGTGCAAAATCCGTCTTGACAATCGACTCCGCCATATTGACTCTTTTTCAGTAGTCTTAGCTGCAAAAAAAAGGACATAAAATAAGTTTCCAATTATCGAAAGAGTGTGATACGCACCGTACTAATTAGACCAATCGGATGTTGACACGTGGCAATAAATATTCAATATCAGCATCACCAGCACCGCCGTTATCAACACCACCAACATTGCATGTGTTGATTCTTGGTCAAACATGTTGACAAAATAAGTGCTGATCTATAAAAAGAGGTATATTGGTATTCACATAAAGTATAATGAACATATTTATAAACATATGCCGAACAGATGCTGAGATTTATTGGTCCTAAAAAACGTATACTTAATAGATAAAAAGATATAATCGACATGTATGAGTATACGCACGACCGAGTAAAATTATATATTGGTCTTAAAAGTTAAATCAGAATTCAAGAAAGATATATTGGAGAAGTACGAATTTATTCGGTAAAATAGGTCTATTGATATTCAAAAGGTAAACATCATTTTTATTCAACGTATTTATTCCGGCGGTGCATTTCATTTACCTGATTTTGCCACATGTCACTCTCTTATTATCTCAGTGCTTTTGACGGTGCTGACGATGCATTTTCCTTGCCTACTTCTTGATGCCACGTGTCACTTTCTCATTGGTCGGAATTGGCAGTACAAATTGAGGCGATGCAAATTATTTTACCTTTCTAAATAAGAGTGAGGTTATGCAAAACAAACCTTGGATTTTCTTGAATTCGCGAATTCATCCCTAGGCAGGGGCGTGTATGCAAATTTCTCTATTTCCAGAGGCGAATTCTTTTGAACCGGTGTGATTTTGATTTCCATTTCCACATCTTCATGCTTCAATGATAAATCCTACAAATAAAAAAATTCATGCAATTCAAAAATCACAAGTTCAAACCATCTTGTTTACAAAAACAATATTTTTGAGGGGAAAAAATTATAAAAATAAATAAATAAATAAAATTATAAAATTATAAAATAAAGTATAGAATAAAATATACCTCTTTGGTTGACTCTTCATGCTTTACATCCAAGTTATCAGCAAAAAGAATCACCTTCATCACAACCAAAACATACTTCAAATTTCTTAAAAAAAAAATACAAATATTAAAGAATGAAAGAAAAGCCAAATACACAATAATCACCTTATTTAACAAATGAGCATTTGAAGAATCGGTCGCAAGAACTTGCACGCCAAGACAAGCATTATTATTATTATCATTTCCAAAAGGGCAAAAGAGACAATTCACAATCTTAAACACACACCCGTCTTTTTCTGACCAAATCCCTTCATTTTTATTCCCCTTCAAAAGCTCTTTGTTAAAACACAAACTCTCACAAATTAAGCAATCTACTTGTGAGTTTTCCATGCTTTCAGATCCGTGTTTTAATAATTTTGTGAAATAAACCTTGGAAATTTGAGATTTTGCGCATGGTATAGTGCCTAGCAGGCATTTGCACATCTTGCAAGAAATACATGAATCTTTATCTTCTTTTTTATTAGAATCATGAATTAATTTGTGGAGTTTTGATCCTAGCGTTAAGACCTTATTATTGACATTATTAGGTTTTTGAGGGCTAAAATGGTCATTGTACGTGGTGCAATTGGTCAATTGAGAAGGGATGATTTTTCGTCTTTTCTGATTGGTGGAATTTACACTTGGATTGAAATTTGATTCTTCTTCTAAAGAGAGATCTATAAATGGCACCTTTTTTTCAGGAGTGAAAGTTGAATAAGTGTTCGAATTTTGGAAATATTTGGAAGTAACAGGGGCGATTTGGTAATTTTTCGATTTTCTAGAAGCTTCTAATGATTCTAAAGTTGGCAATTCAGGAACTGGCGAGTTGGTTTCATGTGTAATTCCAGAAGTCGAGTATCTGAAAATATATTTTTTTTAAATTCCAAATTTAGCCTCAACTAAGGAATAATTTAATTATATAAAACTGAAGTTTAATTCAATTTTAAGAATATAATTAATTACCTGGAGGTGTCAGGACTAATCGTTTCGACTTTAGGGCTGTATAGAAACTTTTTGAATAAATCATCGCTTGATTCCTTATTATTATTAAATGCTGATAAAGGAGAATTTTTCGCGATAGATTCATTTTTATTTGGGGAAATTGACATTTTTGCCCTTTGGTTCTTTTTGGGTTTGCTTGAGAGATTTTGCTCTGTTTCACACACAAATGAATTGTTTTGTGAAGGAGTGTTTATATCTAAATCCTTGCTTTCTTTCTTTATTTTACCCTGTTAATAAGCGAAAAAATATTATTTTATTATTTAATAAAAATATTTTAAATTTTTATTAAATTTAATAATATTAAAAAATTACCTCAACATTTTGAAAGAAGGTTTGAAGACCATTTAATGATTCTTCAAAGCTGTTGTACTGCTTGATTGAGTTTTTAAGCCATTTTGAAATGTAAACAAGATTTCGCTCCTCCTTAAACCTCTCATCTGTATTTTAATTAATTAATTAGGGTTTCACAAATTAAACTGCAAGCATAATTAATTTTACATCTAGTAAAATATCAAATTAAAGAAAAAAAAGAAACCTAATAGAATTATTGCTCCGTAGTCAGATTTATGCCTTATACAACGACCTGAAAAACCGAAAAAAATATTAAAAAATTATATTATGTGAATTAATTAAAAAATATATTTATGTGATATTATTTTACCAGCAGCTTGATTTAGGGCACGAAAAGCTTGGTGGCAGTACCACTCACTACCAGTCAAAAGGCCTTTTGATGATTTGTATGTGTCGTTGTATTTCTTCTTTAGCATTACTTGCACATCATATCTAATTCAAATGAAATAATTCATAAATGAGTGTATTATTTTTTGAATAAAGTGAAAGTTTGTGAGGAAAAGAAAAGGCTTACATGTTTGGAAATGGGATGCCGACAATCACCTTTGTTTTGGTCAAGGATTAAAATAATATAAATTGAATTATATGTTTCTTATTTTTTTCCAAAATTAAGTGAAAAAAGTGAAATAAATAAATATAAAAAGGATACAACCACTCTAGCATTCTCATTAGAGAAATCAATCCCTTCTGAAACCTACCAAATGAAAAAAAAGAAAAAAAATTAACTAGATAATTTCTCAAATATATTATATAGTTTTACGTAATAAATCATAATTAAAAAAATCGAATCAAAACCTTTCCCCTGCAAACCGCAAGAAAAGCAGCGCCCTTTTTGACTGAATTAGCTGAATCTTTAATGACACGATTTTTCGATATTTTATTTCCATTTTTCTTATTTTGAGCTTTATTTTTGCCAGCTATTGCATCATAATATCCTTTCAGCGCCAAATCAAACTCATCTGTGCTTCCTCTCGGCTCTGTCATTAACAAAATCCGATCTGTCCTTAAATTTCCATTGTTTATAAAATAAATAATAATTTGAAAATAATTTAAAGGTTTTAATTTTTTTATTGCCAACACAACGAAAATTTGTTTTGTCCTTCAATTTTCATTGTTTATAAAAATAATAATTTCAAAAAATAATTTAAAGGTTTTATTTATTACCTACAATTACGGAAATTCAGTTTGTCCTAAAATTTTCAATGTTTATAATAAAATAATTTCAGAATAATTTAAAGGTTTTAATTTGTTATTAGATTACCGATAAAAACGGAAATTCGATCTGTCCACAAATTTTCATTGTTTATAAAATAAGTAATAATTTGAAAATAATTTAAGGGTTTCATTTATTACCGACAAAAACGGGTTTTTGAGCGTTGAGCTTTGACCATTGACCAGTTAGAGACCAGCGAGTTTGAAGCTTTTCTAATAATTTATAACTTGGGAAAAATACAAGGGCTCCACCAGGGACCACTTTGCATATTTCCTCCAATGAAACTCCAAGTGAGTCCTAAATCAAAAATAAATATATTATTTTATACCAATTAAATTATAAAAATTAAATCAATTAAAATTTAATATAAATTACCTGAAATGTGTAACTATCAGCAGTTTTATAACTAGCATTTAATGGACAGTTAGATGGGCCGGTTGAGATTACCGAAGCCCAAAGCTGAGAAATTTAATTATTAATTAATTTTACAAACATAGATAAAGAAATTGTAATTTTTTTAAATAAATTACAAAAATACCTGTGATTCAACGTCAATTACGTGTGGAGCCTCCATTATTGTTTCGAATTGTACGCCAAGTTCAGATGCAAAAGAACCCATTGGTGAAAGAGTTCTATTATTAGAGATTTTATATTAATATATTTGCAAGTAAATAATAATTTAATAATTGATTATTTAATTAATTAATAATTACCCTGATGTGAGAATTACTGAAAGAGAGAGATTAGCGATGTCTCTAAAAACAACAGCTGGATTTAAGCACCATAAACTAAGTGTGCATTTCCATCCACTAGAAGCATTTTCTTTAAAAAAATATTAAATTTAATCAATATAATTTTTGAAATAGCAAGTATTTTTATTTTTATTTAAATTGAATGAAATTAATATGAAAAGCTTACTTGGATCTCTCTTTACATATTTCTGTAATGTGAGTTGATAATCAGAAGTACGAGATCCATTTTCAGAGAAAAAGTAACTAAGTGATGAAAATAATCCTACAGATATTTTTAATCAAAACGAAACAAATATTAGTTTAAATATTGAAAAGGTAATAAAAATGCAATTTATTATTATAATAATACCCTCTAGAGTGGTTGAAGAAATTCCAGTTAAAAAAATTCCATCTGGTTCTGCCTCTGTAGCAGCTTTCACTGCCTTTTTATTCAAAAATCAATATTAAAATCATGATTATTTATTCATAAATAAAAAATAAATATTATTTTTTTAGAAAAAAAGAGATAAATTATACCTTTGTGGCGCATTCTTGCAAAATTGGAAAACACTGTTGAGTAATTCCTGCGTGTTGAAGCTCCCTTACAGCTTTATCTCCAGTCCAACTATATTATATGTATAAATTAATTAGTTCATTAACGAAATGTAAAACAGAATAAAAAGAAATAAGAATATTGAAATGAATTAATTGATTACTATGAAGAATGCCGTTCAAACTCGTGTTTTTGCAAATTGTCCTTTCTCTCAGCAATCCAACTTATTAGCCCCTACAAAAACAAATATCAAATTACATAAAGCAAATAAAAAGTTAAATAAAAAAATAAATCACAATTTATTTTAATAAAGTACCTGAATGACATAATGTAAAGGCTGATAGATCATCGAATTACTCTCATCTGTGCATAGTTGTCCTAGCTCTGTCTGTAACACTACAACAAAATCACACAAAAAAATAATATTTTCTTCAACTTTTTAATATAATTAATTCTATATTTGTATAAACATATAATTTATTTGATTCATTTTACTTACCAAAAAGAATTTCTTCATCAACATCCACACTACCGCCCTCACGCGCCATATCCTCTATATTACTATCCAAAAAATCCATATTATTTCCCATAATATATTAAACAATAAACAACATATTTTCAATTATATCCTCAAAATTTATTTAAAATTACGTACTGGGCCTCATCAAGAATTAAAATGGACCCTTTAATATCGACATCCATTGCTCTTCTAACAATAGGATTTATCACATAACTATATGGACAAAATACTAATTGGGCTTCTGATGCCAATGTCTGTGCGGCAAAATACGCACAACCTATTAAAAGATAAATTAATTAATAATAACAATAATAAGTTGAATTTATTAATGTATGTGTCAACATATGAGATTAAATGAATTAATTTATTAATGTATGTGTCAACATTTATCATTTTTGAAGAATAGAGAGGTTATTTTTGCTATTTAGGCATAATGCAGGGGCACTATTGCAAAATAATAATAATAATAATTAAGTTAAGGGTAGAAAATTAATATACAGGTTTTGAATTTGGAGTGTAATAATTAAAAATTAATTAACCTTTTACGGTATGGCCAAGTTTGACTAGATCTTCTATGTCATGAACTTCATTCGAGCCGCCTTTCTGAACGGAAGGATGAGCTTTAATTTTGTGTGCATTTCTATTTTGAAAAATTAAATATTTAATTAATTATTTCTCACACTAAAGTCAAACCCTAATAATTATTTGAATTTGCAAAGAGAGAAACTTACTTGAATTCAAGACAGCCTAGACCCTCGTCTTTCAAGAGTGTTTTACTGAAAAGAACAAGTATGTATTAGTATAAATGAAATATATATAAGGATATAAATATTTTATATTTTTTAAGATATATTAATTACCATGTTTCATCAATATTTTCACTCATGCAGACATTTTTATTAGTGCAATAGTGCTTTCTAGACGCCTTATAAAAAAATAAAAGAAATAAAAAATTTGACTACAAAAAAAATAATAAGATAAAAAATGATTAATTTGTGTAGTTTTATATTTAAATAACAATTACCAAAATACCCATTGGCACTCGATACGTTGTTTTTCTGTACTCACGAATCACCTGACTTATCTGAGAGTGAGTCCTCCTTCAAATTAAGATAAATAAATACAAATTAATTCAAGTAATTTAAAAGAAATAAGGGAAAAGATAATAAAATTGTGAAATTCTTACGAGGCGTAGAAAATAATAGGAACTGTTTGTTTCTTCTGAACTTTTCCACTTGTGGATGGTGTGTTTTGATCCAAATTATTCCCTGATTCAATTCAAAAAGTTATTGATCAATTTCTTGATTAAATTAAATTCAACAATTTTGATAAAAAAGCATCTTTATCTACGTAGATCACAAAAAGAAATCAAATTTGCGAGAATACAAGGTAATATTAGCTCAAATTAAGCACAATTGAGCTTCATTTAACAATCAATTGAGCTATTAACCTCTCATAAACAGCCCAATTACCCCTCAATCAAGACTCAACTTACCCTCAAACTTTGCAATTAACCACAAAAAAAAACTTCAAGAACCAAAATTCTACTCACTCGAAGGCTCAGGTTCAGGTATGAATCCACCTCCATGCAACAGCGGATCCGGCGTGCATTTCACCGGAGACAACCCAACAGGCCGTGATTTGTACTCTTTCTGCCACGCGAGGGCGGAGCAGAGGAGGGAGAGCGACTTCCCGGTGCCGGTGGGCGACTCCAGCAAAGCATGGCAGTGGCCCTGCCTCCTTGCCTTGTTCAAAGTGGAAATGACTCGCCCCATGAACGCCAGCTGCGTCCCGTACGGCCGGTAGGGGAACTCCACCGGCACGCCTCCGATCTGGTACGTGTTGGTTTTGTGAGGAAGGTTAGGGTTAGGGCTGGGAGTGGAGATGGTAGGGTTAGGGTTTGGAGGTGGAATTAGAAGGGGAGTTGAGGGCTCCATTGCAATGGCGATTGTTTGATTTCTGAGGAAAAAAGAAGCTTGGTTGGAATGGGGGAAGAAGGAAAGGAAGGAGGGAGGGAATTGGAGGTGTGGGTTTTGGATTGGCGGGAGAAGGGAAATGGAATAGAGGAATTTGGATGGATTTTTACGAAATAACCCTCACAAATGAGTGAATTTGTTTTGTACCAAAAATATCCGGATCCGAATAAAAAAATTGAGATGCGTTTAGAATTAGATCCGGAATCGAATCTGTTTTGACGGTATGGATCTGGATATTACCTGAATCTGAATAATTATCAAATATGGCTATCCGTTTTTGAGACCATACTTTGATATTGTGATCCATTGTAGCACACTATTTATATATTTTATTGTAATAAAGGTATGCAAAATATATAACACAATACATTTTTTATGATATATATAAAATATAATAATAAGATTATAAATAATAAAGTAGTCATATAATATAATTGTACCGTTGTAATAATTGAAAATGATTCAGATTCATATATATATATATATATATATATGACAAATCAAAATTATATATATATATATATGTATGACAAATCAAAATTATATCCGGATCCTTATAATATCTAAACCGTATTCGGAACCAGATAGAACATTATCCAAATCCAAATCTCCGAGAAAATTTTAATACATAAATGATATAAGCACTATTCGAAATGGATATGAACCGTTGACACTCCTAAGTGCAACACTATAATTAGTTTTTCATTTAGTGAAATAGTATATAAAACATTAAAAAAAAAGTATTAAAATAAAAAACTAATATATAAAATATATATTTTTTAAATAATATATATAAAAAATATAATGTATAAAAAATACAAAACAATATATATATATATATATATAAAATAAAATTACAAAATAGTTAATGAAAATAGCAAATATAATATATAAAAAATTGGCATTTCTTCCTATCTCAACCTAAACCAAAGAATTACTATGCATCCAAAAAAAGTCCTTAATCTTAACTATTCATGTTTCACAATCCTCTCATATCCACCATTCATATCTTAACTTATTTTCTCCTCTCCTTAGTCCCTGTTGTAACAAAAAAAAAGTAACTTTTAACTTTCTTGAAACAAAAGAGAACCGCCACTGCCTCCATTCTCGGCCGCCGCCGCCGATTGTTATGAGCGGAGAGGAAATTGCAATTGACGAGTTTTTGAGGGCCAAAGTGCAAAAGATCAGAAGAATTAAGTCAGCAACTAGACGCAGGAATAAATCTACTCACGTGAGCAACACATGTGAGAGTTCAAATGATCAAAAGGAAGTTTGTTTGACCCAATTGAGTCCGCTGGTCCATGGTGATGTGGCAAATCATGACCTTGCAAGTTGTATTTTCCTTCTTTTTGTGTGAATTGTTAGAGAGGCGGGCTGGTTGTACAACTGTCAGGGTATAAGTAGAGAAATTTCTATTTTCATTTTTGCGTATTGAGTTTTGTAAGGAACATAGCATTGTTTGTTTTGCTTTTCTTCTTCCTCACTGCTACATGAAACCCATTCTTCAATGTAAGTAAAAGCTCACTGAGCTCAACTCCATTTAAATTGCTTGATTGATCCTCTGATATTTCTTGTTGACAAGGTTTAAAAATAAAGCTTTAGTATAAACACTTATGAAAAGGAACAAGTTGAAGATCCAATTTATGAGCATATTACTAAAAAATCTGATCGTAAAAAAACACATTACAATAACACGACATTTTACTTTTCCGCACAAGTATCAAAATATCTTCAACTTAACTATTTATCATAAAAATGGTCATATCAAGAGAAAAAAAAAAGAGGGACGAAAGACGAAAGATATGGAACTCAAACTGGATTGGTTATTGAACTTTTCTAACAATCGTGAAGAAGGAGGACCAAATAGAAAAATTGGAAAGAAAAAAAAATTTAGATGGTACATGTTCTGGTCGGAAATATGCTAAGGTCGATGAGGAAATACAAGTGAGATCTAGTGAGAATGGTTTATGCGATGAAAATAAGATTTTCTGAAACAAGGAAGCCAAATCGAGAAAAGTCAAAAGCTACATTTTATATCGTTTTATCAAAATACACATATTTGTTTTCGTTTTAATATGAATGAAAATCTAGGAGAAGGAGAAGGAGAAGGTAAAAGAGAAGATAATAACGAAAGTTTGAGTAGCGAGCTACCATAACAGAGGAACGTTAGAAATATGGAGAGAAATATCGCAAAATCACGCGCGGAACAATTCCTTTTTTCTGAGTTAAGGAGCAAAATAAATTATTTTGAAATTATTATTTTATAATAAACACAAAAAATGATAGAATCTAAACTTTTTATAAGTTGTTTTAGTGTGAAATGACTGTTATACCCTCGGAAGATTCCGTGAGTAACAAGCCAAAAAGCGAGGATATATCTTCTCCATTTTAATAAAAATGCACATATTCATTTGTCACCAAAAGTTTTGGCCTGCACCACCACCGACGTTTGATTCGGACGAGTTTTCATCTTATGCCTCCACCACCGTTCGAGTACGATTTGGCCGTTCCTCCAGCCTCGGTGAATCTAGAGGAACATAGGGCAGAATATGAGAGTTGAAGATATCTACGCTGCGGCAACGCCGACGAGTAGTGGTTTCCTTGATTGAAAACCAAAACTTAATTTTGTAGAAAAAATAGTAATACAAGATTTAGTTTATGAGAATAAGATTTGAATTGATTTGATTTGACTGTTTGTTTTTTGTTTTGGAATTCAAAGGATTTATTATTTTGGAGATCGACAAGTGTCCAAATCTTTTTGTTATATTTTTTTTCTTTTTATCTGTTTTGAAATTTCTTGAGATATCTGTAAATTTTCCCTTTCTTGCTCTTAGTGTCACAAAAAGAGCACTAAAGCAGAGATATGTCTTTTAATTCTCCTAAGAATTATTTATATCAAGTTTATCTCATTTGAAAACGTTCATTTTGAAAAGAAGATTCATGGCCGAAATGTCAACTTTGATGGCAGCGTTGAAAAGAAGAGGCGTCGAGAGAGATTTTCACCACCACCACCTCTTTCTCTGGCGCCGGAGATCCATGCGCCATTTCTTTTGCCACCTCTGCCCATGGTTCTAAAAGTCATCCTAGGCGGAGATTTTTGGCAGTTACAATTTTGAAAGAGCCCCTAGTTTTTAAACTATTATCATTTTTATTAGTATTTTTGCATTTAAATATATATAAAAAAATATTAACAATGAAATTATATATTTAAAATATTTAAAAATACAAGTCCGTCTAGATCTGATTAATCTCCGATTAGTCCTGATTAATCCTCGATGGTACCGGCCGTCCGACAAGCGCCTAGTGATTTCTGTAACATTGCCTCTGCACGGTCATACACACCTTCCCCAGCCACCTTCACCCCAGACCGACATTTATCACCTTCCCGGGCCACCTTCACCTCCCAAACCACCTCAAATACGTCCACCATCTCTCTAGTCATCTCTTCATCTGTTGTTGGCGTCGCCGTCGGTTATGTCACTTCCCAGGCCACCTTCATCTTTCAAACCACCTCATCTTCAGTTGCCGGCGCCCCAAGAAACCAACGAACGTCTCCCACACTAAATTATTTTTCGAATGATGTATGATAGATACACTACTGTTACATGGTTCTGAATTATTTTGCACTAACCATACAAGTATCACGCAATAACCATACGAGTATCAAACAATAATTTAAATCTCTCACATAAGTGCAAAAAGAAATTATTACATTTTATTGGATATTTATGCGGAAACTCTAATTTTTCACTATTAGAATTTTAGCAATAAATAAAAATTTGGAATATTCATGAAAAATTGAAAAAATGTAGAGAAATTGAGCTGATCATAATATAAAATTCAATATGGAATCAGAGTTTTATTTGAGTTAATTCATTTTTTAAAATTTAAAATATATGAAAGTCTAAAATAATAAATCGCTAAACATTCATATAGTTAATTTTGTAGAAAATGAATTAACTCAAACAAATTTTTTTATTCTAAATCTCTATATTATTGTAAATTTTTATATATTTAAATTTTGTTGAAAATGAATTAACTCCAACAAAGCTCTGATACCAAGTTGAATTTTTCATCATTGTAATTCATTTTCTAAAATTTAAAATATATGAAAGTTTAAAATAATAAATCGTCTAAACTTTGTAGAAAATAAATTAACTCAAACAAGGTTTTTTTATTCTAAATTTTTAATAATAGATTAAGTCTAAGTCATTAGATTGACACAGATATTTTTGGTACTAATAAATTACACATCATATTTCCCTTCTTTTACTTCTTACCACATATGTGCTATGTCCTCTCTATTTTGTTCTCTTCATTTCATTTTCTTTTCCATCCATGACAACAATTATTTGGATTTTCTTTGCCAACTAAAAGTTTAACTATTTTTGCCACATCAACCCCAATCATTTATAAAAAAAAATAATGTTTTAATAAAAAACATGAAAATATAACAATTAAGCATATAATTTATTTAATAAACTTCCTATATAAAAAATTAAAGTAAATTAAATAAAAATTTAAACAATATTTTCTGGAGAAAACAATAATGTCATCATACGTATCATCTAAATTTTTTGAAAAAACTCAACGGCCATATAGTATTCTTCTTTAATACTTAAATTAACACACAATTCATAGAAGTTCTCAAATTTACATATACTAGCTATATAATAAATCATCATTCATAAATATCTCGACTTCACAACTACAATATAATAGTACATGTCAAACTAATCCTACGTTATAAAAGAATGTATTCCACATCTACATTAATGAATAAATAATCACCATTCAACTCTATATTAATGACTTTAAATCTCATGCATAGCAGCATATGACATAAAAAATATCATATATATATATATATATATGTGTGTGTGTGTGTGTGTTTATTTTGAATGATAAAAGATATTGAAAAAATATAGGATTAATCAACTTATTACAATCATTTTAGAAATCTAATTATATGAAATTAATTTTCTAAATATACGTTTATTTTACATAGCTTTCTCATATATAATCTTTATATTCTTGTACATATTACATCTTATATGTTAAAATTAAATTATGTTATTTTAGTTCTCTAAATATATATTTTACTTAGATGTGTTTAATATAATAACTAAGGAATTAACGGAGCTTCGTCGACCGGAGGTAGAGACCACCAATGCCGGTTGTGAATCTGACATCTGATAGTGTTATGTCATAGGGCAAAGTGTTTGTGACAAAGATGATGGATTGTAATAACAAATTTTTATTCTAAGATATTTTATATAATATATATGTATAAGTTATTTTAATATAATTAAAAGAGACCATGAATATGCAATTCAGCTATATGTCATCAAAGTGCGTGATTTTGATAGCAAAACTATAAACTATTATGAATGCTATTCTAAATCTTCATTAATCATTTATAGGATATTTGTGGAGACAAATATACTTACTGAGACAAATAAATATATATCTGTAGACAAGCTATAAATGTACACCAGTATGTTAGTTGACTGATGATCATGTTTTACTGATCATGGGTAATAGTTATCAAGTCATTGACATAGATATATGTTAGAGACCATATATCGGACTGACCCGCCATGAGAATGCTACATGATTTATGTCATTAGCGATTCTTATTACATGAGGTATTTGTAGTCTTTTAACCTGAGATTGTCTCGGTTCCCAACATGAGGATTTGTATACTTTAGCATAATCTAGCATTGCCTTTAACCGGGTGGTCATAATGATTATAATTGGGTATATAATGAATCATGTAGAGGAATGAGTGCAATCAAGACGGGATTTGTTCCTCTCATTAAATGAGAGAGATATCTTTAGGCCTCTTGATGAATCGAACTGTAGAAATGCATGGCCATGCTAAATGAATTAATAAAAATTATTAATATCATTTGTTTTGTTTAGTTTAATTCGGGATCAAGAAATATTAATCGATTAATATAAGGAATGCTTTATGATCGATACAGATATCGGGTGACAAAGGAACTAAATACGTAATTGTTGATTAGGTAAATCGGATCCTCGATATTCACTTAATTTGGGTAGGAATGATGGTTTTCTAAAGTCCGCTCATGATTTATAGATTTTCAAGTCTATTGCCAATATTAAGTGAATCTACATGGTCATACACAAAGAACAAACTGAAATGGGCGCAGAAAATCCTAACAACTTATATGATGAGTTGCATGCGGATGTCACAAAACTTATTGTCATCTTATGTGATAAGATGTGATACATATGTATATTAAGACCATGGACGCAAAAGATCAAGTAATCTAGAAGAGTTTAAATGATGCATATGGATAAGGATGAATGTTATACACATCTCTTGATATGTGAGAGACAAATCTTTACCCCTATATAAGAATATAGAGGGGTCAAAATTTTTGCACAACATCATTCTCTTTCTCTTATTATTTCTCATTCTCTTTTGTGTGACAAAAGAGAGAAAATATCATTTCTCTTTTGTATGGCAAAATAATAAAAGTGGTTTTATTTTTGTATGACAAAAATGAAAGGGTGTGATATTATATGAGAGGAATTATACATTTTTTATTAGACAAAAATAAGAAGAAAATAGTTTTCTTATACAAGAGAAGAACAAGTATACTAGCATATACGGTTCTTCTTGCCCATTTTAAGAAGTTTGTTCGTGTGGATAACGGTAGAGGCGTTCGTATTTTCGACGCTTATGATCCGTTCGTCCTAAGAAGTTGTGATCAGGTTGTTAAGAGTTTTTGGTGGAGATCGGATGCGCATGCCATAGATGGCTTCCACACGATTCAACCTAGAGGGTCTTGGCGGACGTATAATCTGTTTGGACGGTAACCGATATTTGAAAATAAATTTTATTGAATTAAATTAGCCAATAAAATTGAAGTAAAATTTTATTACCATCAATAATTAAAAATATGTTTCATTTAGATTATGTCTTTACTCAATTCTTTCTATTGATAAGAATTTCGAGCGTTGAAGATTTCAGGACACTAAGAGATTTCTTTAGAAAAATATGTTGGAACTCACTCATTTAGATAAACCATTAGTGAAGTATGATAGCATTGTCGGTGACACATTAGTGCAACCGTTGGTGAAACATTAGGCATTATCGGTGAAATATTAGTGTAACAGTTGGTGAAATATTAGCGTATTGTTGATGAAATTTCACCGACAATACTGTTGGTGAAACTGACTTTTACTAACCCATGCATGAAGGGATATTACAATAGGTCTAAGTTGACGAAATATTTCATAGACATAGTGCTTTCTTTTGACAGCATGTTGGAGGTTTTTCCCTCATTTAGACAAACAACACATATGTATTTACATTAAGACGAGAAAAGTTGAGTTGTGTACTTGATGCTTAGCCATTCAACATTTGACACTTGGTTGGGTTCCACCGCTGTAGCAAATTACAAGGTAACAACTATATGTTGTTCTCGGTTTGATGATGTTTAAAATTATTCAATAATTACTAATTTTGTTTGAGTTTCTTATATAAGATCAGAAAATTACCAAGTTTGAGTCGACGTGCAAAAGGTCTATCTCGATTGGATTTAAAGTTATCGAAGAGTTGTTTCGCGTTTTCTTGCTTTCAAATCTTGCGTTCTTAGCGTTAATGTTTTGGAGCATTATTCAAGTGATCTTCTAGTAAAAGTCTTTGTTTTGGAGTAATTTAGGTTCTACACTTAGAGAGAAAATTCTTGTCAAAATTGCTCAAAATTTAGTTTTGACTTGGCCTGTGAATAGTGCTAAAGTTCTGAACGGAAGCTGTTTCGTTCTGAACGGAAGATGTTCAGTTTTGAACGGAACTGTGAATTTTGGTTCTGCCAGTTTTTTGGCACCTTCCGTTCTGAACGGAAGCCCTTCAGTTCAGAACGGAACATGCAAAATTTCCTTTTTTGTGGGCTGCTCCTTCCTTCTTTAAAAGAGCAGCCCCAATCCAAATTTCTTATCAAATTTTCAATATTCTGAAGCAAGAATTCTCTCTTAAGTGTTCAACAAAATTACTCTAAATCTTGTGTGAGATTAGGAGAGTTATTGAGTGATTGTTTGTTGTTGGTTATGATTGAAAGAAATCAAGTTTAGTTTCACCGAATCGCTACGGGTGTTATAAAGCGATTGGTGATTCGAGTTTTGTAACGAACACTATTTGGATTAGTGAATCAAGGAGCCAAAAGGCATACCCGGAGATCAAGCGCTCATGAACGCAGCAAGGGCTGCTAGGAGAACGGGTGGTTAAGGCTAAACACAACCACCTTGCTGAACTTCATCAACAGATCTGGTGTTCGGTATCTTTTATTTACTAGACTTTATTTATTATTTCTTTAATTATTTAATTATTACAACCATCCAACTTAAAAGTCAATCAAATTAAAAGCAAAAATCCTAAAAGTCAAATCCACCTTCCGCACGAAATTAGGCCAATTCACTCCCTTTTAGGCCTCAATCAAACAACACTATCTAACCCCAAAAGCTACTTCAAAAACATCTCCTAGAATAGATTCATGTAAAATGTAAGGTTAAAATGATCAGTTCACATGTCTTCACTCTTCTTCCCCCTTACAAATAATATCACTCCCATTTCCTTCCCCTTCCAATAGACCAAGATGATGTTGGGTTTTGGACGTACTTAAACGCAGCGGAAAACAAAAAAATTGTCCAAAACCAATCCGAGAATCCGTGCATATCAGTTAAATCAAAGAAATAGTACTTAAAAGCCTTTTGGATTATGCTTAATATGTGACTCTCAAACCATGCGAGTCATCAAGCGTCTTTCAATCGGTTACCGTCCAAACCGATTATCCGTTGGCCAAGACCCTCTAGGTTAAATAGTGCAGACGCCATCTACCGCATGCGCATCCGATCTCCACAAAAAACTCTTAACAACCCGATCACAATTTCTTAGGCCGAACGGATTACAAGCATGGAAAACACGAACGCCTCTATCCACACGAACAAACTTCTTAAAATAGGCAAGAAGAACCGTATATACTAGTATTCTTGTTCTTCTCTTGCATAAGAAAACTATTTCTTCTTCTTATTTTTGTTTCATAAAAGATGTATAATTCCTCTCATATAATATCGCACCTTTTTATTTCTGTCATATAAAAAGAAAACACCCTTTAATTATTTTGTCATACAAAAGAAAGACACCCTTTCATTATTTTGTCATACAAAAGAGAAATGATATTTTACACACAAAAGAGAATGGGAAATAATGAGTGAAAGCGAATGATGTTGTGCAGAATTTTGGACCCCTTTATATTCTTATATAGGGGTGAAGAGTTGTCTCTCACACATCAAGAGATATGAATGACATCCTTAGTCCGTATTCACATATCATCATCTAGACTCTTCTAGATTACTTGATCTTTTCTGTCCATAGTCTTTTATACATATGTATCATATCTTATCACATACAATGACAATATCTTTTGTGACATTGCTAACAACTCATCATATAAGTTGTCAGAATTTTCTGCGTCCCTTTCAGTTTGTTCTTTGTGTGTGACCCTGTAGATTTACTTAATATTGGTAATATACTTGATAGTCTATAAATCATGAGCAGACTCTAGAAAACCATCATGACTACCCAAATTAAGTGAATATCGGAGATCCGATTTACCTAATCAACAATCACGTATTTAGCCCCTTTGTCACACGATATTTGTATCGATCATAAGGCATGTAATATATATCCTTATATTAATCGATTAATATTTCTTGATCCCGGATTAAACTGAACAAAACAAATGATATTAATTCTTATTAATTCATTTGAGCATGGCCATGCATTCATTCAGTTCGGTTCATCAAGAGACATAAAGATATCTCTCTCATTTAATGCGAGGAACAAATCCCGTCTTGATTGCATTCATTCCTCTACATGATTCATTATATACCCAAGCATAATTGTTATGACCACCCGGTTAAAGACAATGTTAGAATATGCTAAAGTATAAAAATTCTCATGTTGGGAACCGAGATAATCTCAGGTTAAAGGACTACAAATACGTCATGTAATAAGAATCGCTAATGACGTAAACCATATAGCATTCTCATGGCGGGTCAGTCCGGTATATGGACTCTAACATATACCTATACCTATATCAATGACTTGTTAACTATTATCCATGATCAGTAAAACATGATCAGCAGTCAACTAACATACTGTTGTACATTTATAGCTTGTCTACAAATATATATTTATTTGTCCCCGCAAGTATATTTATCTCCACAAATATCCTATAATAACCAGTGACAATTTAGAATAACATTCATAACACTTTATAGTTTTACTATCAAAGTGACGTACTTTGATGACATAAAGCTGAATTGCATATTCATGATCTATTTTAATTATATTAAAATAACCTATACGCACATATGATATGAAATATCTTAGAATAAATATTATCTTTGTTATTATAATCCATCATCTAAGTCACATACACTTTGCCATAGGGCATGACACTATCAGATGTCAGATTCACAACCGGCATTGGTGGTTTCTAGCTCCGGTCAACGAAGCTCCGTTAATTCCTTAGTTATTATATTAAACACATCTAAGTAAAATATATATTTAGAGAACTAAAATAAGATAATTTGACTTTAAAATATAAGATGTAATATGTACAAGAATATAAAGATTATATATGAGAAAGCTATGTAAAATAATGTATATTTAGAAAATGAATTTCATATAATTAGATTTGTAAAATGTATTGTAATAAGTTGATTAATAATTTATTTTTTCAATATTTTTTATCATTCTCATTGAGCCACATCACACAATTTCTATATGCCGTCCGTTGAATAAATTTTCTTAGATCTTAGTATTTCATTTCTCAAATTAATTGATATTATATGAATTTAAGTGTGGTTATAATTAACATATTATAATATACTTCGTTTGGTGTTTCTATTCTATCTCTGATTTTTTCAGAATTACCAAAATCGTTGGTCTCTCAAATTTGTTGATATATTGCGACAATTTAGAGAAGATTCTTGGCACAAAAGTTTACATATCAAAACAAAAATAATTTGTTTCCCTTTCAAAAAATTAATAATTCTCATTGTTAATCAATTATCTTATTTCTCAAACACTTTCAAATATAAATTCTTTTGAATGTTCTATTTCTTCTAAAACTACAGTTTTTTTTATCTATACAACTAAATCACCAAAACATAATCTACATTATGAAGGTCTGAGACTTCTTAACACAGATCGATGTTCATCATGTGAGATATTTAAAAACACACGAAGGTTGGCTAACATAGCTTCCTGCTCCCATGTTATAAACCCATTTTGATATAATTCTCTCATGGTTGCGATATATTCATCCAATTCAAGCCGATGAATCTCTTCTTTCGATTCCACTTCCTTCATTTCCTTACCGTGTTGAGTTTTTGTTCTTTTTGTTGACGGACATGAACTCATCGCCTCATCATCTTCTAATGGAAAAGAGGTATAATTATTATAATTATGCAGTCTTCCACTTGTGCTACAGCTGCCTGTACTTTCACAATCTTGTTCATGCATAATAATATCATCCGATTTGCGCTTCTTTATGTCGTTTCTTCTTTCGGAATCCTAATAACAAACAATTCTGAGTAATTAAATATAAAAAAATGTTATAACAAAAAATTAAATGAAAACAGAATTTAGATTTTCAGATCATATACATACCTTTTTTATGAGGATCCATTTGTTGCTTCTCCAAACACGTCTCAGCCTGAGATTATCCCTCCTTACAGAAATCTCACGAGAATGATCAATCAACATAACAAAGTAAAACTCATTACCATAAGCGACACCTGTCAGTTTTCCATTGGTCCAGCCACCGTGTATGAACACCTCAGCAAGATCACCAACAGCCCAATTGATCGGTTTTGAATTCTCCTTTATTAAAGGGCTCGGTCTGATCAACTTTCTTGGTATTTTCACTGGAGAGGAAGAGAGATGGTCGTATTGTATGTTGTATGAATGGCCGTTGCCACAAAGAATCATAGCGGGTCGCCATGACCCGTTTGGGAGAGTCTTGGTGCTGTGAAACACCTCCACATTTGTGCCTTTCTTTAATCTCATTGTTTTGGGTTTACGACCTAATTGGGCAAAAAATGATAAAAGATCAATTTGGGATAGAAAGGGAAAATAAAAACGTACAAAAGGTGAAAAATTGGGAGAAAATGAGTAATCCGTTTTTGCTGTACAATAGTAAAACTAACTCTTGTAAGAGAAAAATAATGCAATTGAGTACTAAGTATATCTATTAATTTCATCGTTCAGCAATTAGTCTACCTCAAAAATAAGGAAAAAGAAAGGATTTTTTTTGTGTAGAAATGATCATTATCAATACCGGTTTTCACTAAATATTAAACCATCAAGATTAGTTCATGCAATTCTAGTACATAAACTATTATGGAAATTAATGGGACAAATCAATAAAGCCAGGTCAAAATCAACATCACTGATTCTTCCTCTTTTACCTCAATTTTCCAACTCAAACAGAGAAAGAAGCGAATTGCATCCCTCAGTTTCCAAATTTCCAAAAAAAGGAACCATACAGAAATGATCGATTGAAAAGTGACTAAATAGTAATAGAAATGATCGAATGGAAACTAAAAAAAGCATCTAGTTCAATACAACTAAAAAAGCGTAAAAAAGAGAATGTATGGACTTACTGAGGCGAATTAATCTACGAGAGAACGAGGAAACAAATTCCTTGAAGATCGAAATGCTGATGAATCACGAATGAGAAGCAAATTCCTCTCACGAAATACTAAAAATTTGGGAATAATGCACGATTGATGGATTGATTAGAAGTTGTGATTAAATTGTGTTTATAGTTTGTATGCCTCCGACTCCAACGAGACTCGTCTGCTCTGTCAAAACGGCCACATAACTTAGATGTCGCTAAATGGCAGCAACGGCTGAGATTTGGCTTGAGAGATCGTGCGATGAATGGATGCATCCTTGGAAAATAGAAAATGGGTCATTTATGTTCTGATTCCAACAAATAGAACATATGTGCAAAAAAGGAGGGGCACAATATCTTATTTTACAACAAATAATATTTAAGTTGACATTATATATTACTAAGCTAATAGAATTATATTAAAACTATTTAAATGACAAATATTATCTACAAATATATATGTGTATATTTATCATTATATATGCAGTGGCGGATCTTGACTGAAATTACTGGAGGCCAAAAATATTTCTCTCTACTGATTAACAGTGTACAAATTTTTCAAGGAAGGCAAATACATGTATTTTGAAATTTTCTTCACTAAAATACTACTGATATATATTATTCTGTCAAAATCTTTTTTTTTTGTTTGGGGGGGGGCATAGCCGTGATCGCCCGGTCCCTTTAAAGCTCCGTCACTGTATATATATATGTCATGATATTTATTTGATGTTATTATTTATATGGTAAACATTTACGAAGCTTTTAAAATGATATATATGTTTATCAATAATTTATTATAAATGAGTATTTTATAGTTTTTTATAGGGATAATTTCATATATGCCATTACAAAAACTCAAAATATCATATTTGCCATTATAAAAACTTAAATATCATATTTGCCATTGTAAAAATTTAAAAATATCATATATGCCATTACAAAATCTTAAATATCATATTTGCCATTACAAAAACTTAAAAATATCATATATGCCATTACAAAATCTTAAATATCATATTTGCCATTACAAAAACTTAATATATCATATTTGCCATCAAATTTACTCTAAACTTGAAATCATCCTTTTTTTCGTTAAAATTAACGGTCCAATCTTATAATTACCATTATACCCCTAAATTTAGTTAATGAATTAGATTGAGTCCAGATATGGAGTGCCAGCATTTTGGAGTGCCCAGCAGCGCCCGATTTCAAAAAGTTATGATGTAATTACAAAAAAATATATCGGTAAACACAAAAGGTAGAGTGAAATTACAAAAAGGTATATTTTCAAAAAGGTATGATGAAATTACAAAAAAATTATATTTTCAGTTAGTTCTGCACAAAACATATATGTGTACAGCTAAAACTGTATTGTGGCGCTACTGGGCACTCCTAATAATTTCTTTTTTTTTTCATTTTCTCTTTCACCCCATGTCACATTGTTTATTGGGCACACAATACAAATTAGGATGCTGCAAATCTTTTCTCCATCCTTTTTTCTATTAAGTTTCTCAAGTGAGAAACATTTTGAAACAAATAATAAGATACTTGGAGCCAGTGGCGGAGTTTGAAATCGATTTCGTAAAAATGTTGAGGTTGCTAATACATATAAAGGTATATAATTGAAAATTTTCTTTCAGTAAAATACACTAGAGTTCCACTAATATGTATTAATTTGTCAGAAATCTTAGAGGGATCATGATCCTCTTTGGTCTCTATATAGCTCCATCACTGCTTGATACATATAGAATAAATGTCCAACTTCTTGTCTTGTATCTTCTTAACTAATATCATATTAAAAATTAATTTGATGATCTCTCTCTCTCTTCATGATTGAAATTCATATATAAACAAAAATAACCTTCACTTCAATTTGATAATCAAAATAATTTGACACGAGAAAAAAAATTATTCAAAAAAATAATCAATTTATTTCTCTCATATCAAAATTTTTTGACTTCAAATTAAAAGAAAGAATTTTTTTGTTTATATATGAATCTAAATCATGAAGAGAGAGAGAGAGAGAGAGAGAGAGAGGGAGAGAGACAGATGTTTAATATGAATCTAATTCATGAAATGAATTTAGGGATATAATGGTAATTATAAGATTGGACTGTTAATTTTAACAGAAAAAATAGATAATGTTAAGTTTTGAGTAAATTTAATGGAAAATTTGATATATTAAGTTTTTGTAATGGCAAATATGATATTTTAGATTTTGTAATGGCATATATGATATTTTTAAGTTTTTATGATGGCAAATATGATATTTAAGTTTTTATAATGGCAAATATGATATTTCGAGTTTTTGTAGTGGCATATATGAAATTATCCCTTTTTTATAAATCTTAATTTTAATATTTGAATATGCAATACTTTAATATTGTTTAAAAATAATTTTATGAGAAATTTTCAAACAAATTTTTTAGATTCCTAAAAAAACCATATAAATTAGATATGGTATTAAACTTAAAAAATTATGGGGTTAACTTTTTTTTTATTCAAAATCCCCTCTTATTTTAATGCTTAATTTAATAATTGTCCTTATGTTTTTAATATTAAAAAATTATGAACTATTTTAAATAATAAGTAATATATACTAACAAAATAAACAATATATAATTAACAAAATAATGATATCATACACTATTTATAATATTTTTTAATATTTAAAATATATGAATATTTAAAACAATAATTAACCTATAATTAGTAAAATAATTAATAATTAATATATTAATTTATATTAAACATATAGTATTTTGTTGCATTAGTTATATGTTAATTTTTGCGTTAAATATATATTAATTCTGTGCTGATTTATTTGATAATTATACACTATATATATTTTGTTAATTATACATTTAGAATAATTTTAAATTTATGTTTTTTTAATATACAAAAACATTAGTTGGTGCCCAAAATCCACTTTTATTGTGCTAAGCATTAAATTTCAAATATAAAAAATTATTGGTTGGTTTACTAAAATAATGTATAGAAAGAAAAAAAGATATTTTGGTCTACGGAGAATATTTCACACTCTAGAGAAGTACACCAACACCATTATTGTTAACTTTACTAGAGAAGTACAAAAAATCAATCCACTTTTGCATTTTTTTTCGAGGAATCTAAACAATGAGGTTGCTTTTATAAATATTCAGAAATATTAGATTTTTTTTTAAATAGATATTATAATAGTAGTGAATTGGAATTTGAATATTAGATTTTTTTTTAAATAGATATTATAATAGTAGTGAATTGGAATTAAAACTACTAATTCCTCCCTTCGGCCCATAAGGGCTATTGCCTATTGGGCCTTGAGGCGTATCGTACCGAATAAGCCACAAGAGATGCTCAGATCTCAATTCCTGATTTTACAAAACCGAGAATTCAATTCCCGATTCTCCTGGTTCAAGAAGAACTAGCTATTCCATTCCATTCCAGCGCGAAGGTAAAACCTCAGAAGCTTATACGCGAAACCGACTTCACTTCATCCTCCTCAAAGAGACATCAGCTCGCCATTTTTGCTAGGGTTTTGAACCAGGTAAGCTCTTTTCTACATCCATTTCCCTTTTCTTCGCTCAATTATCATAACAGGGTTGAATTAATTGCTTGGTTTTCTTCCTTTTTTTGGTCAGACAGTGAAAATGCGGAGCATAAAGCGCCTGCCGAAGAGCGTGCACAGCAAAGTTCGATCGAGTATCGTGTTGTTTGACCTTCCTAGGGTTGTTGAAGAACTGGTGTATAATTCCATTGATGCTGGTTCCAGCAAGGTTCTCTCTCTCTCTCTCTCTCTCTCTCTCTCTCTCTCTCTCTCTCTTGTTTTTTCTTGGCTTGTTAAATTGATAATGAATGAAACAATTTGGGGCTTTATTTGGGCACAATTTCATAATTTATATTTAACTGGGCAAAATGTTGAATTATCTTTTTTATGAAGGTAAATATTTTGTTTTTATTTTTCAGGTCGATATCTCGATAAATGTCAGAGCATGTTATGTCAAAGTGGCAGATGATGGTAAATTTCTAACCAAACACTCCCATTTCAAAACTTAAATTTTAGAAATTTTTGTAACCAACTTTATTTTATTTATTCACATTTCTGTGAAATTTCAGGTTGCGGTATTACTCGCGACGGTCTCGTAATCCTTGGAGAAAAATACGGTACAAACCAAAACCCTAAATTTTATTTCCTTTCTATACCTTCAATTTTTCTTAATATATGTTTATTTTTTGATCAAATACATCAACATTTCAGGGATAATTGCACAGTTAGTCCCTATAATTTAATTGGGTTGCAATGTAGTGCTTGTATTATTCATTTTAAAACTTTCTAATCCCTGTACTTTATGAAAAACATGCATGATTCTGTAAAGAACATGGACCCAAAACTTCAAATTAACAGCACAGGGACTAAATTGTAATCCAATTAAACCCTAACAGTACATCTATCCCTATTTCCTATTCACATCTTCAAATGTTCTTAACATTTGTTTATTACTAAATAAATACAGCAACATCTAAGCTTAAATCGACGGCTGAGATTGAATCTTCAAATTCAAACATGGGATTCAAAGGAGAGACAATCGGATCTCTTTCTGACATTTCATTGGTCGAAATTAGAACTAAAGCGCGTGGCTGGCCCAATGCTTATTGCAAAATCATTAAGGCAAGCTAAAAAATGAATTACTTAATATTTTTGTATTATGCATTAAGTGAGGTTCTTGATTTGTTTTGGATAATTTGCAGGGTTCAAAATGCATATTTCTGGGGATAGATGATCAGAGAGAAGCTGTTGGAACTACAGGTCTGTACAAAGTAATTAATTTTGTATTATTATGTGTGGAATTTATATGAATTTTTCTAATTTTTTTAAATTTGAAGTTGATTAATGAACCACTTGGGAATTTTATTGCAGTTACAGTGCGAGAATTGTTTTATAACCAGCCGGTTCGAAGAAAATGCATGCAATCTAGGTTTTATAGATCAATCCTTTTTTTCTCCCTTTATATATATATATATATATATATATATAATATTAAAATGATTATTTTTATTTTGAAGCCCAAAGAAAGTTCTCCATTCTGTGAAGAAATGCGTGCTACAAATCGCTATTGTGCATCCTCAAATCTCGTTCAGAGTTACTGATACAGAAAGGTTATTTTTTTTATAACCCTATTTACATTTCGTGGCATGATTCACATTTTACCCCTACAAAATATCACATATACCAAAAGTGATGGTTTTTGGAATGATTTGTTATCTATAGAAGCAAATCAGAAAGAAGGTATATATATACATGATATTTTTTATGTCATATGCTGCTATGCATGATATTTCTATTCTTTTTAGGGTTATTAATGAAATTTCCAACTTTAAAAGGGTGTATATGATATTTCGAGATTTTTCTTATTTTTAATATGATTTAATAATTACAATTTCAGTGAAGAAGAGTTGCTTTGCACAGTCGCCAGCTCATCACCTTTGCCTCTTATATCAAACGGTTTCGGACTGGATATCTCCAGTTCTCTTCATGAAATAGTATATTCTGATGATTTCTATACTCTTTCAGGGTTTATATCTGGACCAAGCGACGCCTCAACTAAGGCATTAATTATTAAATTCATTTATATCTAAAAAAATTAGAATTTTATTTTTAGTACAAGGGGTTATTAAATATTAACTCTTTTTTAAAACTATTTCTTTTCAGGTCTTGCAGTACTTATGTATCCTTTTTCTTTCTTTTACCCAAAAAATTCATAGAAATTTATTATTATTATTATTATTATTATTATTATTATTATTTACTATTTATAATTATTATTTTTGGTTATTTTTCTTAACATTTGTTAGATATTAACTCTAGATTTGTGAGCAAAGGCGCGATACACAACTCAATCAATAATTTGGCAAACCGGTTTCAAATTCAAACGGACCAAATTATGAGAGATGAATTTTTAAAATCTCAAAGTAGGAAAAGGACGAAATATGACAGGTGCCCGTCCTTTATTCTCAATCTGAGCTGTCCTTTGTCCAGCTATGATCTCAGTTTTGAGCCTTCAAAAACAATTGTAGAATTTAAGGTGCGTAAAATGATGAAAATCATATCTCCTTTTTATTATTTATTTTCATTTTTGTCCCTTTTTTGTGAGGGTTGAGTGTGATTTTGTTTTTATTTTATTTTGTAGGATTTGAATATTGTGTTGTCATTTTTTGAGCGAGCTGTCATGAAATTTTGGCAGGGCTTACCTTGCGATCCGTTAAAAGGTTAGTATTTTCATTTCCATTTCTATATTAATATAGAAGTGGAAATATAATTTTATTTTATATGCATCGAGTTAGAAATATTTCGTAATTATCTTTTTCTTTTGTAGAAACGTGTTGTGTTGAGGATTCTGCTAGCCTATCTTTGGAAAGAGAAAGTCTGAAACAAGGTATCACAAAAATTACTGAAAAATGCAAAAAAATACTTAAAAAAGTATTTTTTCCCCTGTTTTATTCATTTTCTTATTTTATTCTTTTGCGATTTTTTCAGAGGGAGACAAGTCTTTGGCTTCTAGAAGAAAGAGGAAAAGTCAAAGTCAAACGACCCATTATCCAAGCTCGACTTTAAAGAATATGGCACAAGAAATTAATGATGATATTTTGTATAAAACTCCACCTAGAAATTCACATTCTAATTCCTTCAGTCTTAATCGATGCAAAAATGAAGCTTCTAGTTCATTTACTAGCAACACAAATAACCATGATTGGCTAGATAATGAATACATTTCACCAAATATAAGGCCCAAAAACTCGAGAAATTACGAAAAAACCAGTTTTAATTTTGAGGATAATAAACCTTTCATGAAATCCTGTTCTAGAGAGAGAAATTGCTTTTTGGAGGATGAATACCCTAAAAGGGAACATTTCTCAGATTTTGAGAAAATTGGAGGGGAGTTTTGCAACTTTCAAAATTCTTTTTATGCGGATAATAATATGTATCTTCATGAGAAATCTACTGAATGGAACTTTCTGGAAACTTCTAGAAACGATTTTGCGTCCACCGAAAAAGATTGGGTTTTTAACTCGCCACGCAAAAAATCGCGTGATATGAAGAAAATAGAGAGTTTTGCCTTTGGATATTCCAAATTAATGGAAAATGATGATGAGATTTTTGAATCGAATGAGGATCTGAATATCTTTTCCGAAATTCCTACAGTAAACCATAGGAAAAGCAAGGCTTTCGAATTTTCAAATTCTGAATGTAACACGGGTTTTCATTTCCTGGATTCTCCTATAACAAAGAAAAATTCAGAATTTCAATTCCTGGATTCTCCTATTACAAAGACAAATTCAGATTTTCAATTCCCGGATTCTCCAATTACAAAGAAAAATTCAGAATTTCAATTCCCGGATTCTCCTATTGCAAAGAAAAATTTGGATTTTCAATTCCCAGATTCTCCAATTGCAAAGAAAAATTCAGAATTTAAATTCCTGGATTCTCCCATTACAAAGAAAAACTCAGAATTTCAATTCCATGATTCTCCAATTATAAAGAAAAATTCTGAATTTCATTTCCCGGATTCTCCCATTAAAAAGAAAAATCCAGAGATTCCTTTCTTGGATTCTCCTATTGCAAAGAAAAATTCAGAATTTCAATTCCCGGATTCTCCTATTACAAAGAATTCTTCAGAATTTCAACTCCAGGATTCTCCTGTGATAAAAAGGTCTGATGGTTTATCGCTTAAAAGCCCATTTGACGAATCAAAATTACGAAAATACCCTTTAGATAATGTCAGAGTGAGGAGGAGTCGCTCGGCCCCACCGTTTCACAAAGGGAAATCCAAATTCTCTGCTCTGAACGAGTGTTTGACTGCTTTGACCGGTCAAAACCCTAGTTTTCATGCCGCTAAAACCTCACCAGGTCAGTTTTATAATGATTTGTGTATTATTATTTATTTGTTAAACTGTATTTTTTTTATGCTTTTCTGAAATGTTATATTGCATTTGATCATTTAAATTTGTCACGCATCATAAAGATTTTTTTTATATTGTATTTTTTATGGGGTTGTATATGCAAAAATCCTAATATATTTATGTATCTTATAGTTGAAATGCATTTATCACAGCCGTGTTGTAAAAAGCCTCCTTCATCAGAAACTTCTGAATTAAATTTCAGGTAATTTTTTATTTATACATTTATATGTGCACCAATTTAAAGTTCATTCTTTTTCCTGATATATAATATTTAACCATAATAGAGAAAAATCAAAAGACGAAACAAAACGTGAAGATGAATTTGACCGAACTGAAGAAGAGTTGACCAAGTGGCGAGCTGATCCAATTCAACCTAGTACAGTTAAGCACATTTATACGTTTTTTTTTACATTTAATTATTTTTAATATTTTAAATTTGTATGTTTTGTGGAATATGATGTTAATACATTAAATTGTTTAACCATAAAATTTTAAAAAGACAAACGTGGAAATAAAAAACTTGTAATTTATTTATGCCCAAAAGCTCCCTAAATGTAGAAAACATATAAATATGTTTATTTTTGTTATATTTTTTGACATATTCCTTTTTTGAATAGGTTTTTAGCTTGAATACCAACAATTCGACAGAAGGTATACTAAGCATATCATCTGGTCTACTTTCTCTCTCTAGCGACTCAAATTCCCTAATTCCGCAAAGTATAGAGAGAGAAATTCTTGAAGATGCGAGAGTTCTTTTGCAGATTGATAAGAAATTTATTCCTGTAATTGCAAAAGATACCCTAATCATTCTTGACCAGGTTTGTAAAATTTTGTAAATTTTTTGTAAAATTTTGTTTTACTTCTAAGTTTGAAATTGAACCTGATTTTATGTACTTTTTATAGCATGCTGCTGATGAAAGGATTCGATTGGAAGACCTACGTAGAAAGGTATCTTTTTACAAATTAATAAAATTAGAAGGTTAAATATGTAATTATTTTTTTTGTCAATTGTGATAATATTGTGTTATTTTATTGGGGTTTATTTAGGTTTTATCTGGTGAAGGCTGTGGAGTTACCAACTTGGCTTCAGAGCAAGAGTTGGTACAAATAATTTTATTTTTTCATAAATAATTTCTTTTTATTTTTAGTTTTTTTCTCATGAAATAACTTAATTTTTTTGTATTTGTGTAATAAAAATGACCGTTTTGGCCCTTATCAAAGTAATAGACAATTATGCCGTCAGATGGGCAAATTTGTCCAAATAAAAATTTCTCTTATTTTGGTTATTATTATATTTTATTATTATTTTTTTTTATTTTAGGTGCTTCCTGAAATGGGATTTCAACTACTAGAGAAATATAATGAGCATATTAAGAAATGGGGATGGATTACTAGCAATGATATTAAATCCTCTGATCCTTTTACAAAGTAAACTTAATTAATTTATTTGCCATCTATTATTAAAAAATAATTAATTTATACTTGATATAAAGTGACTGAAAATAAAAATTTATTTTATTTTTAGGAACATGAGCGTTTTGAAGAAGCATGTTTCTGCTATCACTCTTGTAGCTGTGAGTATATTCAATTGTATTTTATATTGTGATTAAGTTGTATTAAATTGTATTTATGGTATTTGATAATAATATATATTGTATAATTTACATTGCAGGTGCCTTGCATTTTAGGTACTAATCTTACAAGCAAAGATCTTGTAGAATTCCTTGAACAGGTATCAATTTTTATGAACTTGCTAACTAATTATATTTATTTCCATTAATGTGACATATATTAATTAATTAAAAATATATTTCTTTTAAATTCAGCTTGTTGAAACGGACGGGTCAGCAAATATCCCTCCTTCAGTAATTCGAATTCTAAATTCAAAAGCTTGTAGAGGTATTATTGAATAGTATACTAATTGATTTAATTTTATTATTTTTGAGGGGTTAATTTGTAAAATGTTATTATAGGTGCAATTATGTTTGGTGATCCTTTATTACCATCTGAATGCTCTCTGATTCTTGAAGAATTGAAAGCCACATCTCTTTGTTTCCAGGTTTTCAAAACAATTTAGTCATATCATATGATAATATAATTACCAAATTTATTTATTCATTTTTTAATATTTATTTACTTTTTGTTTATTATTCCTTTTTGTTTTGTAGTGTGCTCATGGGAGGCCAACAACAGTGCCTATTTTGAACATAAAGAGACTTCATGATGAGCTGGCGAAAATTGAAATGCAGAATGACACGTGGCATGGTTTGAGACATAACAAGCTGAGTTTAGAACGTGCAAAAACAAGACTTGAACAGGCGAAAATGTAAATTTGAGCTGTAAATATATCTCAAAATCATAAGATATGTGTATCTTATCGAGTTTGTACATGTATAGGCTAATTGAGGTAGAGCAATAGAGAGTTCTTTTACAAATGTAAACAAGTTGTAATGCAATATGATTATAGGCTTGTAGCGATAGTTTAGTATACAGAATGTACTGTATTAGCTTTGTAGTATGTAAAAGTTATCTTCATAGAAATATATAGAATGTACTGTATTAGCTTATACTTTAATCGGAAAAAAATTGAATGTACTGTATTTGCTTTGTTTGCAAATTTTACCAAACAGGATCAAGATTTGTCTGAATCCTGCACTATAGAAAACAAAGGGAAACAAATTTTAACAAGCTCACAAATATTGATCTTAGAATTTTGTTGGCCAAACCATGTCTTTTCCTATACGAAAAAACTAACTTGTTATTCATTTCTATTTGTATTAGATACGTGCAAATAACAATGATAAAATCACAAAACAAAATTAACACATCTAAATATATAGTTAAAAATATCATATATTTACTTTGTAGCAAGATATTTTTGTAATAATAAGACCTTTATATCTCAAAAGTATGATGTCCATATGTATATAAAATAATTAATGATACAAAATATAATTAATATAATTAATAAAATAATATATATAATAGATGTGCCGTATCTGCAGATTTCTTAAAATTGACGTATCGTCATATCCGTATCCTTGCTTGTTATTTTAAATATAAGAAAATTAAATTACCGCAGCTATAATTTCAATGTTTTACTTAATTAAAAGAAGAGCTAAGTTTATTCAAAAAACAAAAGAGAATTCACACCATAATCCATATTGCATAATCTATTTATTTTTTTATTGGAATCAAAATATAAAGGTCCCTATTTTGTATGGATGCATCCATCGATCGCACGATCTCCCTAGTCAAATCGCAGCCGTCCATTTCCAAACTCAGAGCTTATTACCGATCAATCGGACGGCTGAGATTGAGCGACATATAAGTTATGTGTCAGTTTTGACAGAGCAGACGAAACTCGTTGGAGTCGGAGGTATACAAACTATAAACACAATTTAATCACTACTTCTCATCGATCAATCGAGCGTACATTATTCCCAAAATTTCAGTATTTCGTGAGAGGAATTTGCTTCTCAATCGCAATTCATCAGCATTTCGATCTTCAAGGAATTTGATTTGTTTCCTCGTTCTCTCGTAGATTAATTCGCCTCGGTAAGTCCATACATTCTCTCTTTTCTCTCTGATTATGCTTTTTTGGTTTTTTTATTTTTGAACTAGATTCTTTTTTTAGTTTCCATTCGATCATTTCTATTACTATTTAGTCACTTTTCGATCGATCATTTCTGTATGGTTCCTTTTTTTTTTTTTTTTGGAAATTTGGAAACTGAGAGATGCAATTCGGTTCTTTCTCTGTTTGAGTTGGAAAATTGAGGTAAAAGAGGACGAATCAGTGATGTTGATTTTGACGTGGTTATTGATTTGTCCCATTGATTTCTATAATGATTTTTGTACTAGAATTGCATGAACTAATCTTGATGGTTTAATATTTAATGAAAACCCGTATTGATAATGCATTGATAATTGCTACACAAAGAATTTCCTTTTTTCCCTTTTTGGAGGCAGACTAATTGCTGAACGATGAATTAATAGATATATTTAGTACTCAATTGCATTATTTTTCTCTTACGAGAGTTCGTTTTACTATTGTGTAGCAAAAACAGATTACCCCTTTTCTCCCAATTTTTCATCTTTTGTACGTTTTATTTCCTTTTTAGTATGCATTCATTCCTAATTCATTCCCTTTCTATCCCAAATTGATCTTTTATCATTCTTTTTTGCCCAATTAGGTCGTAAGTCAGAAACCCAAAACAATGAGATTAAAGAAAGGAACCAATGTGGAGGTGTTTCACAGCACCAAGACTCTCCCAAATGGGTCATGGCGACCCACTACGATTCTCTGTGGCAACGGCCATACATACACCGTACAATACGACCATCTCTCTTCTTCTCCAGTGAAAATACCAAGAAAGTTGATCAGACCGAGTCCTGTAATAAAGGAGAATTCAAAACCGATCAATTGGGCTGTTGGTGATCTTGCTGAGGTGTTCATACACGGTGGCTGGACCAATGGGAAGCTGACAGGTGTCGCTTATGGTAACGAGTTTTACTTCGTTACGTTGATTGATCATTCTCGCGAGATTTCCGTAAGGAGGAATAATCTCAGGTTGAGACATGTCTGGAAAAACAACAAATGGATCCGCATAAAAAAGGCATGTAGATGATCTGAATTATGTGCCTCTTTAGTTTCATTTAGTTTTTTGTTATATCTTTTTCATATTTAATTTCTTTGAATTGTTTGTTAATAGGATTCCGAAAGAAGAAACGACATAAAGAAGCACAAATTGGCTGATATTAGTATGCGTGAAGGAGATTGTGAAAGCATAGATAGTTGTAGCACAAGTGGAAGACCGCATAATTATAATAATTATACGTCTTTTCCATTAGAAGATGATGATGCGATGAGTTCATGTCCATCAACACAAAGAACAAAAACTCAACACAATAATGAAATGAAGGATGTGGAATCGAAAGAAGAGAAAGAAGAGAAAGAAGAGATTCATCGGCTTGAATTGGATGAATATATCGCGACCATGAATGAATTATATCAAAGTGGGTTTATAACATGGGAGCAGGAAGCTATGTTAGCTAATCTTCGTGTGTTTTTAAATATCTCGCATGATGAACATCGGTCCGTGTTAAGAAATCTTGAACCTTAGCTTATGTTGTGCTGATTTAATTGTATAGATGAAAAATTTAAGTGTAGTGATGAAAAAAATTGACATAAATTTTTTTGGGAAAAATAGGATGGTAAATGTAGTTATGTTATTACGATAGCGAAATTGGATGATTTGTAATAGAAATATGTCGTTTAACTTTGACATACAATAAGCATGATTTTGTGGCCAGTATTTGTTTATATATTTTTATGTGTCATTACTTTATGATTATTTTGTGTTTTTTAGAGTGTTACATCACTGTGCTTTGTATTTGCTAGGTTCATACTAGACCGATGTTGCCCTTTTTTTTTTTTATCATTTGGGATATATTGTTACATTTAGACATGTGAGTTCACAAATACAAATTGTTAATCAATAATTGTATTTCTCATATTAAAGCATTGAAGGATATTTAATTGAGACTTAATTTAATACTAATTGGGGATTAATTGATGTTAACTGATATTGAAATTAAAAGAGGAAATATAAAATAAACTTTTATTAACTGAATTGAATTACAAGAGTTACAATCCTAGACTATTTATATCTTATGAGATTCTAACAACCCATGACCAAATGCTCCCTATTCTACTTAATCCATATTCAAAATATTTTTGTAATTTTTGAAACTTAGATCAGGTATATGAAGGAATATTCCATCATTTTTGACGAGTAACCAAAGTTCTTAAATAATTCTCGTTTGCTCACGATATATTTTGCATGCCTTATTTGTAGAATTGATTATTGAGAATCGAATGAAAGGTCCACCGCGAGTTTTGATAACATGAAAAAAATCTGGGTGCCCTAGTTTGAGAAATGGATGCTCAAGGCTGGAGCAAGATTAATCAGTAGTGCAAGTATTTTGCTGATGCATTCACCAATCATATGATATTTGTATTACTTAGGTCTGGTATGGAACAACAATACTAGTAAATTAAATGTTAAATGGTACCAGTTCCATCTTTGTAATTTCATCAAAGTTAAGTTTGGTTAAATCCTCAAACCATAATTTGATCTACACCGGTTCAGAATCTGTACCACTCAAATTTGTATTGCTCAATCTGCTAAATGAAACCAATACTCAAGTGCAATCATACAAACGTAACAACAAATGATCCAGATTTTGGAAAAGAAAATCAATTAAAATTACTAGCCGTAACCATAAACATCAGAAAATTGAATAAATATTTATAAACATCAATTTAATTCATATTAAAATATACAGACAAATATTAGTCCATCTCAAAAAAATCACGTAAGGTGAAGATGGCTCATCGCTCTACTAGCTCGCTGCTCCAGATAAAAATTAACCCCAACCCCTTATTTGTCACCTAATTTTGAGCCTTCTCAAAATGCCACATCATAACTTATCTCGATCGTTCGATCAATTTTTTTTATTAAATTTTAACCGTTCATTTTTCAAATTTATTGATATTTTATGACAACATTTATGTAGTTATTAAAGCATAATCATATAATTGGTTGAATTGGTGTTTTGTGTCTCATCCCCGATTTAGTGAGAACCGTTGAATTTGTTTATGACCATCAGATCTTAATCAGATGGTTTCAATGAATCATAATTCAAAGTTACGTTCAATTATTAATACCAATAGTTATTACAGAGTTCACTCATTAAACTCAGGCCTTTAACCACAATTTTTAATTATAATTTTAGTCCATATAGGCTTATAATTTGTTCAAAGAATTTTTTTCTTTTTCCTATAGGAATGAAATTTGTCATATACACATTGCAAAAATCCTAAAATATAACACATAGCTTTACAAAATGTGAATTATTTTCTCTCCATCATATAACCCTCCTACAAAATATTAAAATATTCTACATATAATGAAATAAAATAAAAATAGTCAACACAACATCTTGGTTATATCAACTTTTTATATTTATTAAAGAATAAATCAGTCATCACCATATTTTTCTAAAAATTAAAAAATATCAATTACGCCAAGTCGAAGCGGAGCGAGGTAACATCTAGTATATGAAAAAAAAGGGCTCCGCTGGCATAGCATACATACAATGTGGACACGTGTCACTTCTTGATAGCATGTCCAAAATTATAAGATACGAGTGGGTGCCTCGCTACGCTTCGAATCTAACAATTTTATCAGAAGTGATAAAAATAATGGTCATATATTTCATAATTTAGCAGTATAATTTCCAATTTTGTAGCTATTTTTTTTTTAAAATATTGAGCATGACAGATTTACATGATATTCCCTATTATGACCATTTTGGTTAATGCATATTTTTAATTTTGCATATATTCAAATTACTATATTCATATTATTTTTCTTTTCTATCACAATTATGATATTTTATAACATTTTTGCATTAAATGTGAAAAAATAATATTTTATCACTCGTGATTTAAATCCTAGAAAATAATACAAATATCAATGGGGTAATAAACATGAAATTTGTTGGGTAACTAATAATTTGATGCAATCTTTTACATATGTATTTTAGTAGGGCTCTTTTGTCATATACTATACGTTAAAAATTTAAGGTGTATATATGATATTTTTAGGTTATATACTCCTTTAACGGAAAATGTTGTTAATATTTCAGCTCTTCTTTTAACGAAACACTCAATATTTGTTGAGAATGCATGAAAAAAATAATTTATTTAGATTTCTCATTTTATAGGGTATACATGATATTTTAGCCTCTTTTCAAATATAACTTGGGTCATTGTTGTGAATATAAATTATTTAATTAGGATAAATCAATTATAATTTAATTTGTATTGTTTATAACAACTCATACTATTACAAAAATATGATCATCAAGTTATTGTTAATAATTTTCGGAATTTTAAGACCATAATTATTGGTGAATATGACTAAAAACGCAATAGTTAATTGATAAATACATAATGATTTTAAATTATATGATTAAAAATGAGATATTTATTTTGGTTATAAATGAAATCATATCTTAAACATATATACATACATATATGTAACATTAATATTTCTAATATTTTCTTTTTTGAGAAATTTGTTATTTTTCTTTTTGATTAATACCATGTATAATTAGTTATATGAATTATTATAATTTTATGATAATACATCAAACCAATACTTGAAATGCCACTAAGAATCATAAATAAACAAACTTGGCTTAACGGGTTGAATATGGCTCGCGACACAATGTCGATTGATAAATGACTACAGTGCAAAATATGTCAAAACTGGACCTCTTTTCAAACTTTATATATAAGAAAATAATTTCGTAAATAATAATATTTTATAATACCATTACTCCTTATTATAACTTAATACATTAAAATATTTCTATAAAAATAAAAATAATTATTGAGTTCAAATTGAAGATCCTTATTAAATGAAAATACATAGAGAGAATCAATATTGAGTTCAAATTGGAGTTCCTTAATAAATTATATAAAGGATAAATATATTTGTTGGTTCAAAATAGGGATGCTTATCAAATGAGAATACATATGGAGAATCAATTGGGTGCAAATTGGGGATCGTTATCAATTCTCAAAGTGACGCGTGTCAAAAATCTAATTATTTCTAGCAAAATCAATGATTTAAACAACGGTCTAGATCGGTCCACATCCCATAATCCGACGGCTAAACAATTGGGGGTGATATGATCCCTTGAGTGTGTCCAAAGACGAAACATAAGTTGTTTTTTTTATAGATAGAGTTGTTTTTCTTTTATTTATAAAAATAATATAACATGTCTCCGTTTCACAAAATTCGCGATCGGTGGGGTTATGCACAATTGCACATTGACTAGTACGGTCGCCACAAACTCTAATTTAAATTCTTCTCTTTATTTTTCATCCAATTTTGAACATTCTTATTGCGGGTCATATCAAATGTTTCAGCGCGTTATTTGCATAATTAGATATACAGAATAATAATAAATTAATAATGAATGATTTATCTTTGATTAACAATAATTTTTTACAAAACATTCAATACATAATGGCAAGGAAATTCTCCTACTTGCTTATTCGACAAGAATTACAGAAACACCCTTCAATATTTAAGTTCATAAGTTCGTGTTCTTGAAAATACAATTACGCTCAAAACTTATAACAATTAACATGTATATTATATAAAATAATAAATTCCGCTCACAAATATCTTTTTTTGTGAAAGGATGGACATTTCTGTAACTTATGTCATCCTTTACCCAAATGATTACACCTATAATCATACCAACCAATTATTGAACTCATCCAACTCTTAACACCATATACAAATCGTGATGAATTGCAGAAAAATTTGTTCATGTTCCACCATTATAAAAAAATGACGACCATTCATGTTTTTACATTAAAAAAATATTACAAAAAATTATGCACAACACATCCATTATTACGTTCAATTGACACACACAACACACAACATATACACACACTTCAAATGAATAATGAATACACATGAACACTTAAATGAATAATGAATGATGACACATACAAACGTTTCAAATGAACAAAAAATTATGTACCCGAACAATTTCCATAAATTCACCTATCTCGTATAAATCTCTGAGAAAATAGGAATCCTTCTAATATGCTCCAAAGACTTACGAGCAAGATCTCGTGTTGAAGAATCTCCCCTTTGAAAAGCTCGTCCCAAAGCAATCCCAACACTCGGATGGCCACTTGAGACTTGTCTCGCCATTTCCTCTACTCTCAAAATCCTCTCGACTGCCCAAATCGCCTTCTTCTGAAGACTCGTGTTCTCGTTATGGATCATAACATCAAAAATTCGTGTAATTCCTCCAAATTCATTTATGATTGTAACCCCTTCTACAGTATCCACCCTATCTTCCAAAAGGGTGCAAAGAGCGTCCAAACTGTGCTCTGATATCTTTTTGTTCTTGTTGTCCAAACAAATGATTAGTTTCTCTATCGCGTTGCATTCTATTAAACAGAATGTTGATTTCGCTGAACAAGTCCCTTGGTGGACCCGGCATATTTTGGGAAGAATGTAGCTTTTCTGTTTTCGCGAAAACATTTTAAATCCTGATCTAGAAGGTGAAGGGGGTATCGGAGGAGGCACACTAAGATTCCTAGATTCTCTCGAAAGATTCCCTAATCCTATAGCAGATGATATTACCACCCCATCATTTCCATTTACTCCGAGCAAGTCCGTGAATACAAGAGCAAGATCTAGCTCAACTGCGAGATTTATATTTTGTCGGTTATTCTCTAAAACAAAAGTGATACTGGAGAGGATTTTCGCAAAGCCTTCTAGAGCAGAGGCCGTGTATCGATTGGAACTAATATCTCCTCTCCGAATTCGTAGCACTTTAGATACAATAACATCAAAAGCATCTTGCTCCATTAGTTGTGTCGTAAGATTTAAATCTCTTTTTGGCAAACTAGCTAAAAGACCAATTACAGCCATTTGCTCTCCTGTTATAGAATCACCGTCCGATATTTCCTTAATTAAACTACCAAGTTGACCCGGACTCCTAACAAGGGTTTCCGCTAACTCTTGATCCATATAAGGCGAAATATTCTTTAACAATTTTAAGGACATTTCATGGATCTCAACCCTTTGTGCTTCAACGAACTGTATTAAAGTGGTCAAAGCGCCCATTGTTTTGATCGCCTTGACTATGGGCAAAACTGCCCAATCAAAGTCAGTCAACAAAGTCAACACTTGAAGGAGCTTGTATTGAATAGCGGGACCCGTGTTACTCACAAGATGGAGAAGATCTTGCACCAATTTTTCACACACCAAGCTTTGATACTCCTCATTAATACGAACATTCGTAAAATCAATCCCCGTAGAAACTAAATTGGAGAGACAAGCGGAGGCGAGTTCTTTCATTTTCATTCTATGACCCGCGAGATGATTGGGCCCCACGCTAAAAAGGTGGCTTATTAAAGGTTGGAGAATTCCGGATCGGATTAATATTGTTGCGCTTTCTAAGTTTGAAGAAATTGGGCATAAGGCTTTGAGAGATGATTCTTGGGTTTCATTGGTTCCGTTAATTAAGAGGTTTACTAATGAGGGGCCCGCTTTATTGGCAACGAGTAATTTTAGTTCGTTGGATAAGACTAGCCGTTTTAAATGCGATGCCATTAATTGTTGCTTGTCTTGTGTACCTGTTTAAGTTTTCAAATTAAGATGAAACTTTGATAAGAAAATCAATAAGCAAAAACTCTGATAGGTACCAAAACAAAACTCTAGTATTGTACTGATATTTAAATAATTCATTATGGCTAAACTGATTTACTATAGTTACAAATTGAATGAAGTATTTTGGGTTGTTAATTTGAATTTACGTTTAGGGTTTTTCAACACGTACCATAAAGCAGCATGTCAAGAAGGGGCTCGAGGCGGCCAACCTCAGCCATGCGCATAATATTTTCCTCACATTTCCCCAAATTTTCCAATATTATTTCTGCTTTCTCAGCGGAATAGTCACTCTGCTGATCAGTCGCTATTCCAGCCAGAATAATTATCGCTCCATCCACTCGACCGATTTTCTCACACAAAAGCTCGGATTTTGAGAGCTCAAATAGTAGAGAGACAGCCAGTTCCATCTCTTGAAGAGATCCTTGAGATAAGAATTTAACTGTCGTTCGAACGGCGTTTCCTTCTGCTAAAACCCTCTGTTTAACAAAATATTTCGATTGATTAGATAAACCCTGCTGCATTATTATAATTTGGTACAACTAAATAAAGTAAAAATGAAATTGACCTTATTTTCGTCATTTTCCTCGACCAAAATTCTGAGCTCTTCTAGAACCTTGGGGCGAACTCTGTCATTTCGATTGCTCAGCATGGAAGCAATCATTGGAATCATCCCCTTTTTGCGCACGGCAACTTTATTAATCTGATTCTTCTTGCAAAAATGAGTTATGAACCCTAAAGCCCACAACGAATCAATCTCCTCACTCTCATTATTCAAAAAATTGCCGGCCCGATCGAGCCGTATCGCATCATTTATGTCTCTCCATTCCTCAATGCAGCTCCTCAAGGCCGTGTTCGGAACCACGTTGGTACTGGAGATCTCCATTAACGTGATCGGACAAACAATCCTTCTCCCTCTTCTGGTGCAATCTTCAAACAATCTCACCAAAGCATCTCTCTCAAAGGTATTTCCGTTTTCGATCACAACTGGGTCCCGCATGATCTTTTTTGAGATCGGGCAGATGAAGGCGGAGAAAGGAGGTCTCACGGCGGAGACTTCATCTTGCTGGCTGTTGAAGCTGGAGTTTGAACTGGTAGAAAGCCTGGACTCGCCTGAAACGTAGTCCTCCATTGCATGAGCGAACTTGAACGATCAATTGAGGTGAATGAATGATGAGAGAAGACTAGTCGCTGGTTGTTGTTTTCCTTCTGGCAGGTGAGATGAGGAGAGAGAGAAGTGAAGAGTTGACATTGACTTGGCAGAGGAATTAAGAAATGTGAGGAGAATGAGTCGCATTGCTGAAGAAGAATTCAAAGCGCTAGACGCCAGTGACAACTGAGAGAGAGCTGGAGCTGCACGCGGTTTAATTGTATACAAGCCCAATGTTTAATTGTATTATTATGCACAATATAGGCCCGATGTTTAGTCGTATTATTATGCACCACATAAGCCCAATGTTTAATTGTATTATCATGCACCACATAAGCCCAATGTTTAATTGTATTATCATGCACCACATAAGCCCAATGTTTAATTATATTATCATGCACAACAACAGACTTTTTTTTAATGTACCATTTTATTCAAAAATAAATCAGCAAATACCACTCATTTTAAAATAATGGGGTATTTACCATTTCAGCCACTTCTAATGGCTTGATCCGCCAGTGATAGTGGCGAAACATGTGGATTCTGTAATTTTTTAAAATATGACAATTTGGTGGACTAAAACATGGTTAATTAGTAGAAAAAACATGTTCGGCCAGAGCATCTGGTTGAACAGGTAAAAACATAATTATTTTCACCCCGTTCCGCCACACTCTCTGGCGCGGAACAAAAGTTTTTATACTAATTAATCCTGTTTAGCCAGTCAAATGGGACATTTTTGAAAAAAATTGAAAATCCACATGTTCCGCCACTATGACTGGTGGATCAAGATCTGATCCGCCACTAGATGTGGCGGAAATAGTAGTTCCTTTTTTTTTCATATTAGTGGCAAATAGTGAATTATATTTGAAAAAAAATGGTACATAAAAGAGAAGTCCAACATAAGCTCAATGTTTAATTGTATTATCATGCACAATACAAGCCCAATGTTTAATAGAATAAAACAAGAGAGGCCCGTTACTTTCAGCCCAATTCTTAAAGAGTATATATAAAATAATTATGGCCTTTTCAAAAACAGAGACACGGTTTAATTGTACACATTTAAGCCCAATTTTTGAAAGAATATAACAAGATAGGCATGCTATTTCAGCCCAATTTTAAAAGGGTACATATGAAACTATGCCCCCTTTTCAAAAAACTTCAAAAAACTGCAAGTGGTGATTTGTCGTAAAAACGAATCAACAACTCTCTTTCTCTTTCTCTCCAAATCTCGGCTGGCGAAATCATTTCATTTCAATTTCAATATCAATTTCATTTAGACAAAGAGAAAGGGGGGAGAGAGGAGAGGGGAAGAACAATGTCAGGCGGATCATCGTCGGAGGAGGAGGAGGACGAGGGAATGGAGGGGTACAGGAAGGGCGGGTACCACGCGGTGAGGGTCGGCGACCGGTTCTCCGCCGGGAGGTACGTGGCGCAGAGGAAGCTCGGCTGGGGGAACTTCTCAACCGTCTGGCTCGCCTACGACACCCTTTCTTCGGTATGTTGGTTTACCTTTACCCTCTCTGATCTCCGTTCTTTTGGGGATGCGCCCGCGCCGCCCTCTTGAAGTTTTGAATTTGAAAATCGTCCTTTGTATGGTATGGCTGATCTTTCTTTCGGAAAGATAATTTTGCGGATATGCCCCAGTTTTAGTTGAAAAGGTTGTGAATGGCCGGCGCGATGAATGTCACCTTTCTTCAGGTTTTGTTTAATTTCATAAAATTTGAGGTAATTTCTTATGAATGTACGTTGCTAGGATTCATGCATAATGAATTTGTTTTATTATGTAATATTTAAGGAGATTAATGTGCAAAGTTCTTACCTTTTATGTCAATTACTGCTCAAATCCGAGCAATTGAAAGAGGAATAATGTATAATTCTTTCATTTCACTGAAATTCATGAAAACGATAATCAGATAAGAAAGTACATTAATTTAACAATTATTCATCTTTTTTTTTCTAGAGATTCGTGGCGATAAAAATCCAGAAGAGCGCAACGGAATACTCCGAAGCAGCACTACACGAAATCCAACTCCTGACCGAAATCTCCAAAGGCGACCCCACGAGCTCGAAATGCGTGATAACTCTGCTGGACCACTTTAAGCACCGCGGTCCGAACGGAACTCACCACTGCCTCGTCACCGAGTTCCTTGGCGACAGCCTGCTTAACCTGATCCGGCACAACCGCAAAAAAGGCCTCCCTTTAAACCACGTTAAACAAATCTGCAGGTCCATCTTAACAGGATTAAACTACTTACATAACGAGCTCCACATAATGCACACGGATCTAAAACCCGAAAATGTGTTATTAATCTCCACAATCGACCCCACGAAAGACCCGACCAAATCAATTTCCCCCCCAATTCTAACCCTAAACCCTCAACAAAACCCTAAACCCGTCATAACTGACAAGTGGCTCAAAGCTCGCGCCATGCGAGCCGTCTCAAGAATCTCCCAAAGAAGAGTCTCTCTAGCCGGCTTGGTCGATCTGAACTCCAACAAGAGGAATTTGGAAGGAATCGAGATGAGGTGCAAGATAGTGGATCTTGGAAACGCGATCCGACCTGATAAGGAGATTATAACAGAGGAGATTCAGACGAGAGAGTACAGAGCGTCTGAGGTTGTTATCGGATCCGGGTTCGGATTTGCTGCGGATGTTTGGAGCTTTGGCTGTTTGGTGTTTGAGCTGGCCACTGGGGAGTTGTTGTTCACGCCGAAATGTGGGAACGGATTTACCGAAGATGAGGTAAAAATATATAGGGTTAAATTCCTTCAAAATGTATTTTAAAAAACCCTAATTTTTGTTAATGTTATCAAAAAAGAAAAAAAAACCCCTATCTTTTTAGCCGATATAAGTAAATATAGATGCAGGGGGTTTGTTTTGAAGGGATCTAAAAAGATAGGGGGGTTTTGATAATATTAAGAAAAGTTAGGGGGTTTTGAAAAATTTCTCAAAAATATATTGGTTTAGTAAGCTTATGAAAGTTATGTAAATATATTTGTTTTTAATTAGCCGATATAAGTAAATATAGATGTATGTATATCTGGCCACTGGGGAACTGCTTTTTACTCCGAAAAGTGGAAATGGATTTACTGAAGATGAGGTGGGAATTGTGATTTTTTGGGATTAGTCCTTGTAAGTTTAGTTGGATCGCAATTTGGTCCTTGTACTGTTGATTTGACGTGCTTGGTTGTGATGTACTTTGTGAAAATATGCATGGTTATATGAGTGTGGGTGATTCTTGAAAGTACAGGGTCCGAACATGGGAAATTAATAGTACAGGGACTAAAGTGCGAGCTTAATAAAGTACGAGGAATAAGGATGTATTTAGCCATATTTGTTTTTTTAATGAGTTTCTGAAATATTTTGTGTATATAGAGATATAATGAGTATATTGGGCTTTGTTTTGTAGGATCATTTGGCTCAAATGATGGAACTCCTTGGAAAGATTCCCAAAAAGGTGGGAAATTTTAATTTTTTTTGCCTTCTAATTTTAATATTATTTTGGAATTTCATTTTTTTTTTTTTTTTTTTTTTGCAGATTGCTATATCAGGAACTAGGTCAACGGAATACTTTGACCGGCACGGAGACCTTAAAAGGATCAGAAGGCTTAAATACTGGCCGATGGATCGGTTATTAATCGAGAAGTACAATTTCACGGATCTCGATGCGCGCCAGCTGGCGGAGTTTATCTGTCCTCTCCTTGATTTTGAGCCTGATAAGAGACCAACTGCTGCTCAGTGTTTGACTCACAGTTGGTTGAATGACTGACTGATTTTTAATTAGTCGATTTTACGAGGACTTGATAACAAAATTGACATGGGAATGATGAGATGATGAGAAAAAGGAATGTTTGTGTTTTTAATTTAGTGGTAGATTGTAATATGATTAACAAAGATTGTGCCACTGCCTTCTTTTTGCAAGTTGTTAGATGATGACTAATTAATATGTGTTTTGTTGTTCCTTTAAGATTTTTCTTTCATGATGAGTGCTGATTGTATAATTGATTAATTTATCCACTTGTTTCTTTATCTGTTGTATGCAAATTGCAAGTTATTATGTTATGTAAGTATTTGTTTTGTAATTAGTGGCAAAGCTATTGGTAGTTTGGTGTGATGTTGTGCTGAAATGAACAATTTTTTAATCACCCATTTTTTCACAACACAAGACACAACAGAATAATTTTTTTAAACAGAACTGTTAGACAGATAAATGAAACTTAATTCATTTCAAACAGAACCACAAATCAAGGACCTTAATTCCATTCCAAAGAGAACCTTTTGTTTTAGAAGTCTATAGAAGTGCTTTAATTAGACTAAACTACTCAATAATCGCAAATTGACTCGGTTCTAATTCTTAACCATCCACGTGTCAGCCATGCATAGGTTTAACATCTATGTGCCACGTGTCAACTCTTTATTGGGCATTATACCTCTCTAACTCACTATAAATACCCCCTGAATCTACATGCACAAATCACACCTCAAACAATAGAAATCACATTTCAATTAAAAAAACTCTTAAACTCTCTTAATTGCTTTAACCTTTTTTCTATAATTTTCTCTGAATCCAAGATGTCGAGTGAGTAGGTCTTCAACTACTGCAAGGCTGTTGACAAGACTGAGGTGGGTTTCACTCAAATTGATTGATTTCTATAATATTTCTCTATTTAATTTGCATTACATTTATTTTTGAAAAACATTTGTATTATTACATTTTAATCTAATCTAGATTTTTTGTATTTAAATTTTGTGTAGGAGAAGGCAGATAATATGAAGGATAAGACCCTCTCTGCAGTTTCTAGTGCAACTGAAGCAACTCAACAGGTTTACACCAATTAACCATCTTTATGCTTTTTCAAGATTTAGAATCTTGGATTATATCTTGAATATTATGATGAGTAATGCTTCCATACACCAACTTTTAAAAAACTTTTGCTCATAAATTTCATCTTATTCTTGACCGTTCATCATTTCCTCAGGGCAAGACCGGGACGAAAACAAGAAAATAGAAATGATGCCCATCTCACTAAAAGAAATAAATACTAATTATATCCAAATTGTACGTGTCTTTTCCATTTTTATATTTTTCTTTACATGATTGCATTTGAATATCAAAATGTTTTCGTAGATATTAAAACTAAATATATCTAATCTAAAAATAAATTATTTTTATATATGACTTTTTGATATTAATGATGCATGATGTAAATACAACGTGATGGGCTATTAAGTTATAAATTTACGAAAATATCATACCTATATATTATATATTTTTTGCATCAATTATATATTGGTTATCATTTTCTTGCATCATTTCTATTTATATTTGAAAAAAAAAATCATAGATATACATAATATATTGCTAATTCTTTTTCCATGATATTTTATTGTGTATATTATCGTCACACCGATAAACTATTTCCAGTATTGCTATCTTGTTAATTGTTGTTATATAGCGTTTTAACAATAACATATATTATTTTAATGAAATTTTTTAAATATTCACTTTTTAGTAGAGAAAGTATAATACTTTTTCCTCTATATCTTTTTATACGTTATCCTTCATTTCTAGTTTACTTGTATGTGTACATTTTGGTGTTTGGAAAAAGAATATATATTTAGTTCTCAGAGATGAAACAAATAAAATGATTGTAGATAAATAAAACTAATGAGTAGTATATGTAGGGTGTTATGTTAAAGCTGCAAGCATCAATTCGTTACACTAAAATCATACTGCAATACTGTATTTAATGTTTCACTTAATCCGCCCATGTCCCCATGTAAAAATAGTTAACATTACTAATATATCCTTGTATTTAATGATTTTTTACGGGCTGTATAACTGTGAATACTAGAGGTGGCAAATGGGCGGGTCGGGTCATATTTGGGTCGAGTCATTTGGGTTCGGATCCTTTTTATGTCCGGGTCATATTCGGGTTTGGTCAACACGGATCGAGTCGGGTCGGTTTGTGATCTTGTTTCGGTCGGATCTTTTTCGGGTCAAGAATTTGTCGGGTGAATTTTGGGTCGGGTCAAGTTGTATTCGGATCTTGTTCTGGCCGGGTCGGGTTATTTCGGGTTCGGATTAATTTGATATTCGGGTCATGTGGAATTCAAGTCTCTTCATGTTTCGGGCAAATCGGGTTTGGATTTTTTTATGAATTTCTAGAGGTGACAAAACTAACCCGAAACTAGGAAACCCACCTGACCCGCCCGAAATATCAGATGACTCAAGCCCTCATGACCGGGACCCGAACCGAAATGATCCGAACTTAAAATTGACCTTAACCCGACCCGACCCGATTCCAACCTGATTCTTTCCGAGACCCAAATAACTCTAACTCAAAATTGACCTCAATGTGTATATCAAACTATTAATATGATACCCGAAATACTTGAACCGAACATGAAATAACCCAACCTAATGGATCTGATAATCCGAAAAAAGAACCCGAAAGCCGCCCGATCCACCCGATACCCTACCCGACCCGACCCGACCCGACCAAATCCGGATATTTTAGAAATATGAAACTACCCAAACCCGTCAGACCCGGACCCGAAGAAACCGAACCAAAATGATCCGGACATAAAACTGACCTAACCCCACCCGACTTGAACCTACTAAAACCCGAGACCCGAGCCGAAAACTGATCTGATTTTGTATCAATACGGAACTGAATGCAACATGTTTGCCACCTCTACATGTTTAGCCCGAATAACCGAACCTGATTCTGACCCGACTCGCCGTTTGCCACCTCTACATAAATCTAAAGCTGCCAACATGACCTGAACCATGACCCGAATCCGAAAGACCCGGCCGACCCACTCGAACCCGAACCCGTCCGACCTAGACTCGATGTACCCGAATCCATATTCTTATGAGTTATGATATATCAATTTAAAATGTAAATAAATTGAATTGGTATAGAATAATATATTTCATATTCAATAAGAAGTATTATGATACATTACGAACACTATGCTATAAAATCATGTTGAAACATATTGAAAATGATCTCTTAATTCATTTGACTGATTTGTTAAAAATAAAAGAATAAAATACAAAAAATGGACAAGAAGGACTAAGAAAAGAACATTTACATTGATTTCAAAGTGCTCGTTAGATTAAATTATTATTTGGGATATGTTCGGGTTTCGGATTGGTTTAAACCTAGAGTCAATATGGGTTCCGGTTAGTTCTGATCTTGGCTTATCAGGTCTCGGATTCTCTCGGGTCACGGGTTATATCGGGTTCGGACAAGTCAGGTTTTATGTCGGGTCGGGTTAGAGTGATCATCAAACAACAGTCATTTTGGGTTTGGGTTCTTCGGGTCCGGGTCGGACGGGTTCGAGTCATTTGACTTTTTCAAATTTTTCGGATCGGACCGGGTCGGGCTTCGAGTGGGTCGGGCCGGTCTTTCGGGTTCGGGTTATGTTTGCCAGCTCTAATGAATACCGACTAAACCGACCGTATTACTTTAACCGGTTATCCATAATTAAATCCAACCATTAGAATGGACGGTCCAAAATGATAGGATGTATGGAAGAATTTCTCTATTATGATTGTTGCAAAGAATTCATGATGTTGAGTTCTGATTTTTGAGAATTTATTTATTTTATTTGTTTTGTATGTAGAAAGGAGCAGAGGCACAGAAAATTAATCACTGATGCACAGAAAGAGTACGATATTTGGAAATATTTATGAGAATCGTATTGAAGAATAAGAAGAATTAACACCATCGTTTCGTTTTTTCTTTTGTTTTCGTGTTCTTGTTTTTGTGAGTTGATTTTATGTTTATATGTTTTCATGATGTGAAATAAGAAAGAGCACCGTGGAATGCCGCATGTGTGCCTCTTGAATTTTGATTAATCGAATCTATGTTATGTTTGATTTGTTGGATGAGTTGCTCGTATGATAAATGGCTTAATATATATAATAACAATTCAGTGGTATTAAATGGTTTTTTCATGTGTGAAGTATTGATTTTTTCATGTGTGAATTAATTTGCATACATTTCTGTAATATGTACTGTACAAATAGTGAAAATTGTATGTTGATAACTTGATATTGAACATTATATATTTGATATTAAATATGTTATATATTAAAAAACTAAAACTCAGTACACCAACACTGAAAAATATGTGACACTAAAATTTTATATTTAAAGTAGAAATAATATTTTGACATTAACATTCCACTAAAAAAAATATAATCAGTAAATAAAAAGTTATATCAATACAACTAAAAGACATCCAATAACTAAAAAGTCATATAAACACAATTAAAAGATATATCAATCCGACACAATACAAAAGACATATTCAGTATCTAAACGTTATAACAATAGAATTAAAAAAATATGTCAATCTAACACAATACAAATACATAGCAATCCAACACAATGCTAAAAATGTATATAATCAAAGTAAACGAATAATAATAACTAGAAAGTGAAAGTAGAGCGGAGCGGAGCTAGCATAAATTAAGCCGCGGACATGATTAACATTGCAACCACTGACTTAAGTTAAACCCGTGCATTGACTGGAACGCATGTTTAAATGAGTCGGCGCTGTTCAGGGGCAAAATAAGGTGGAGCTGAAAATAGTTTCTCTTCAAAATATATTTATACTATAAATATCATATTTCGTAAATATTATATCAATACAAAAAATTAATATATTGGCATGAAAAACTTTGAAATTGAAACAATTTATTGACAATGAAAATAATATATTAGAGATTTCATTTCAGTAATGTGTGTCTATTGAATTTTGAGGAAAAAATTGCTATCAATTTAAAAAAAAAATTGTTTGAAAATAATAACAGAAAACTGCTTTTCTTTTTTTTTTTAAGCAAAAAAAAGAAAAAAAAGAGTTGATAATAAAGTAGCACTTGTTCTATCTCTCAAAAAAAATCACGGATAATTTCATATTTGCCATTACAAAAATTTAATATATCATATTTGTCATACTTATTCAAAACTTAACATCATTTATTTTTGTAATGGTATATATGATATTTTTAAGTTTTTATAATTGCAAATATGATATTTAAGTTTTTGTAAGACAAATATGATATTTCGATTTTTTTTTAACGGCATATATGAAATTATTCCAAAAAATTATAATTTACTCCGTTTCTCCTTTGATCGAACCTTTCTTTCTCCCCTCTTCTTTTCTCCAAGCCATGATCAATCCTTCCCATGGCCGCCAATTCACCCAACATTCGACGAAAACTAAAACCTCTCACGCTAATCCTCTCCTTAACCCTAATCTTCTCAATCCTCTACCTTCTCAAATCCCCCCTCTCATCCTCTCCTCCTTCCTCTCTGCCATGCGGGACCCACCATTCAGATCTCACCTCCGGCCATTGGGCACAAACGGTTCAAACCCATCGACCTTTCTACGACTCTTCCTGCCCGTTTCATCGCAATGCGTGGAATTGTTTGCGCAATAACCGAGCCCAAATGGGCGAAATCAATTCTTGGTCTTGGTTCCCTAAGCGATGCAACGGAGACCCAATTGCGAGAATTGAACCGTTGGAGTTTTTGAGTGCGATGAGAGGACGGAAGATTGGGTTTGTGGGGGATTCGTTGAACGAGAATTTTGTGACGGCGCTTTTGTGCACGCTTTGGAGCGAGGATAGAAATGGGAAGAAGTGGAAAAGGAAAGGCGCTTGGAGGGGAGGATATTTTCCGAAATTTGATTTGGTTGTGGGTTATCATCGTGCTGTTCTTCTTGCCAATTACACGTAATTGATTCATTTATTCACCTTATGAGGAAAAATTTTCTTTTGTTGTTAAATAAAGTTTTTGTATTGGACCTGAATTCAGATGTTAAGGCCTCAATTAACCGATTAAACTCTACATTATTAGCAAAAAAATCCTTGATTTGCAATTTGATATCTTTATAGCTAATTAACTGAAGGTGGGTGCCAGTAGAAGAATCGGGTCAATTTGCAAAAGACGGAATTAAAGGGATTTTCAGAGTAGATGTCGATGTGGCAGCTGATGATTGGTCCAAAATCACCAAGTTTTACGACGTATTAATCTTCAACACAGGCCACTGGTAAATTAAACTAAACACAAACAACTTAATTTCATCTTTATCAATCAAAATCATATGTTCACCCTCAATTTATTCATTATTTACACAGGTGGGGTTCGGATAAATTTCCGAAAGAGAAACCTCTAGTTTTCTACAGGAATGGAAAACCGATAAATCCTAAACTCGGGATGAGAGAAGGAATGAGAGTAGTGATCGATAGCATGGTTTCTTATATAGAGAGAGAAGTTCCTAAAAGTACTCTGAAATTGTGGAGGACTCAATCGCCGAGACATTTCTTTGGAGGCGAGTGGAATCAAAATGGCAGCTGTCTTTTCAACCGACCCCTCAAAGAAAACGAGGTAATTTTTCAGATATATCCTTGTAAAACCTAAAAATGTTGTTAAGAAGGTTGAATTTTCATTTTCACCTCTACGAAAATCTCAAATTATTACATATACAAATAAAACCCCCTTTTCTTACATTATTCATATATAAATAAAATATAATGAATCAAGGGTAATTGGGAATACTATTGAAAGAAATCTGAAAATGCGGATATACATGATAATTTAATGTTTTTAGGGGTATATGATATTTTGAGATTTTGCTAGGATACACATGAAATTGACCCCACAAGTAAAGAAATTTAATGATGTTCTGTGCAGCTAAAAGATTTAACATGAACTAATATTTCTATTCAGTTGGATTCATGGTTTGACGGAGGAACAAACAAAGAAGCAAGAGAAATAAACAAAATAATAAATCAAGCTCTACACGGCTCAAAAATAGAAATCCTGAACCTGACTCATATGAGCGAGTTTAGGGCCGATGCTCATCCTGCGATTTGGTTGGGCAAAAAAGATGCGGTTTCAGTTTGGGGCCAGGATTGCTTGCATTGGTGCTTGCCTGGCTTGCCTGATACTTGGGTCGATGTATTGGGTGTGAAAATTATGCAACATTTCGGTTAAGTTATTTTTAGTGCGTAGTTTATTGACTGGTTGTTTTTTATTTTTCTTATACGGGATTAAGATTAACTAGTTCGTTTTGTGAAATTTTTTTGCAATAGATTTTAGTAATTTTGCAATATATTTGGGTTGATGTATTGGCTGTCAGAATTATGCAACATTTTGATAGGTTGTAGCCCTTAGATAATTAGTAAGTTGTGATTTTTGTTTTTTTTTTTTTTTTTATATTTGTTGTTTATATGTGATTTGATTAACTAGTTCGATTGAGAAAGTTCTCTTGTGAGTGATTTTCGTAATTTCTGCTGTTTTGAGTTATTCCTGCTGATAATCAATTGGACCGTAGAATAGAGCGAAATGAAGGTCCTTTTTGCATTTAAATTATGGATTGAAATAAGATATCTAGTATTGATAGTAATTAAATTATGGAGTATTGTTGGCATCCTTGCAGCTCCAATAACGCCATGTTCATAATTGCATAGGTGGTGTTACTGAGCCGCCTTATATCACATCCAATTTATTTAATGAAACAAATCATTTGTTAAAGCCAAACACGATTTCGAAACAATAATACCTGCACAACCTTTATTATATATATATATTTTTTGTTCTTTTGAGAAGAAGAAAATAATTCTACAGAGACGCAAACGTATTATCTCCAACTGATCATGTCGATCAACTAAAAGAAAGTAAAAGATATCACTTAAAATATTCGAGAAATTCCATCAATTTCATTATTAATTAGCTTTGGGAGGTGGTATAAGGACACTATGGGCATTTCCCTTCGCCTTTAAATCGTTAATTAACTCTGAATTTGCGCCAAGGGCGGCCTGAAGGACTTGTGGCGTCAGCATGTTGAAGAAGGATGTTTTTCCAGTCAGAGAGTGATGTAAATTATGCCTAATGGAAAGAAAAAATTAGCATGTTAATAATTATTACATCTCAGTTAAAGCAACATAATGATAATAGTATTAAACATAATGATAATAGTATTAGTAGGTCATTTAATTTATAATAAGACAAAAGCCTTAAATCTTACTTTGTGGTTTTGACAAGTGAGATCCATTCGATTCCTTCATCTCCGGCAACCACTGACAGAACAAAAAGACCCGGGACTACAAACAAACTGCCCTCCTTCACCTCCTCATTAACAACATTCATTCCATTCGTCCCCACAATTTGCACATGTCCACTTCCCTTAACAACATATATCTCTTGAACTGCCGCATCCGGCCAAAATCCAGGGGACATCATTGCCTTTGGTTCAAGCTTAGTCATGCTAATAAAGAAACTTGCTTCTTTTAGCATCGGAAGAGATGCACTTGTTAGTGTAATTACATGACCCGCATTCTTCACTTCTACTTCCGACTTTACGTGATTTATGTTTACCACGATTCCCTTCCTGTCTGATTCACGGGTCTTAATGCCTTGTAGTGCGTTTGGCTCAAGCTTCGTTAGAAGCATGTCTGGCTGGCTTTTAAAGAGGACTTGAGCTTGCTTTTCATCAATGCCCCAAGCCCTAGTGAGGAACTCCATGGATAGGCCATTCAGAATGCTGTTGGGGCCGGAGAGGAAGAAATACGAGATATCGCCAGGCTGGACAGCCATGGTTGTGTCACCCAAGTATATGATCGAGAGATCTTGATCACTACCATTGTTGTACCACCATGATAGGCATCCCATCGGTACAATAATTACGTCGCCTTTCTGGAGGTGAATCAACTTTTCCTTTACATCTCCTGCCGCGATAATTCCAGCTATTCCCGTGCCTGTTAACACACAATTCAATAGTGTAGAAGTAAAAAGGTTCTGTCATAAAACTTAACTCTAACAAAATGGTTGTACAAATATGGGTCTTTCAGTAAAAGGGCTTACCTTCAAGAATTAAACCAAACTTAGGTGATGAATCACCATAATGCGGCATGGCCATGCCCTGTGGCTTCAAGACAAGCTTGCCTGCGCCAAGTTTTTTCTCTGCGATGATGGGTTGATCTGAACCTGACCAAGCAATGTATGATCCAGCATCGGATTCTAAAAGTGCCTTCCCTGACTTAGCAGATAGATCCATCGCCATTAGTCTTCTTGTTCTAGATAGCTATTAACAAATTGTGCAAGTATTAGACAAGGCAAATTTTTTATTTTCTCATAATTGGCTTTAGTTCTCATTTGTTGAAATTGTATTAGTAGTCTGTAATAGACTCCAGGATACTTCCTTCTAACATGAATAACTGTTAAAAAAAGTTACGAGAGATATAAAAACTCAAATTTTGCTACACTAAAAAATTAACATAAACAAAAGAGATCCAGAGGATTTTTCCCTTTTTTATTGAACTAGACTATGCGATGCTATTAATATTAGAAAACTTATATGCAAAGAAAATACCAAACACATCCTAGATATAAAATTCTGAGATACCATTCTACAATTATTATTTTTTTTAGATAACTCAGATTTGAGAGAGAAGATCGAGAACCTGATTTTGAAGATTGAGAATGATTCGGATAGATGACAAAGGGAGGAGATATGTGTAGATAGATTTATAGGTAACATTAAGTAAAATAAAAAATGTACTTTTAATATATTCCCCCACCCCCCCCCCCCCCCCTCTCAATTCTAGCATCCAAGGAAGTGGAGAAAAGAGGCCACGTCACCTCTATTTTGGAGACCGTTGGATGGGGTGATGTGGTTCGATATGGACCGTTCGATCGTTTAGAGTTTCTGATATTTTATGGCTGTTTTTGTGTAGTTTCTGTGTAGTTAAATAGTGTCAGAATATGATTGGTCTAAATTCGATGTTCTGTGTTCTATTCTGATTTAGTGCGAAATGTCAAATCAAATATAATTAATTATTTTGAAAACTAAACTGTGCAACTTATGTGTTGTGAGTTATAATATCAATAACCACTGAATACTTGCTATACATAATTCATTCCTAAATAATTATAAAAAAAATTCAAAATAATGATTTTAAAAAATAAAAAAAACTGGGCCCACATGTCACTCTCTTTCTCTCCTCTCCCTCAAATAAAAAAAAAGATTAATGATTTCCAAAAAAAATAAAAAAGGTGGGGCCCTCTCTTTCTCTCTCTCTCAAATAATTAAAAAAAAAGAAAATAAATAATTCATTTTCTAAAAAAAAAAATGTAGGTTCCATGTGTCTTTCTCTCCGAGGTAATTTTTTCCCAACATTTTATTTCAAAATATGATTTTTTTAGTAGCTCAATTTTTTGTGAAAAAATGAAAAATAGAACAAGGATGATGAGATTTTTCATTCAAGATCTCAATTGTTATACTTTCGAACGCACTATTATGTTTTCTCATAATGACTTTCAATATCTCGTGTCTTCAATCGACTGGATTGAATATCACAATATCAGATGACATTATGACTCATTCCTAAATAAAAATAAAAAAATAATAATTTATCAAAAAAAATGCGGGTCTCATGTGTCACTCATTTTCTCTCTCTCCCTCAAGTAAACAAAAAAAAATAGATTAATAATTTTCAAAAAAAAAATGTGGGCCCTCTCTTTCTCTCTCCCTAAATAATTAAAAAAAAGAAAATAAATAAATAAATCATTTTTCAAAAAAAAGAATGTGGGCTCCATGTGTCTAGCTCAGGTAATTTTTTCCCAACGTTTTCTTTCAAAATATGATTTTTCAGTAGCTTAATTTTTTGTGAAAAATGAAAAATAGAACAAGGATGATGAGATCTTTCATTCAAGATCTCAATTGTTATACTTTCGAACGCACAATTATGTATAAATCTTATTACATATTTTTTATTATGACTTGTATAAATCTTATTTGATTCGTAGATAATTTCTAACAAAAATATGAATTATTCATTGTTTATTCTGTTATAAGTTAATTTTTGAGATAATCTATATAGATTAGAAATGTATGCCACTGAAGATTGGTATGTATGCCACCAAGCCCGACTTGCTCACAGAACTTGATTTGGCTTTCTATGTCATAGTTGTCAATGCCTATACGTTCCTTTGGCTATCAAAATAGGGCTTTTTTTATGATTATTAATTCATAAGATAAATTTAATGTGTTAATTATTAAACAATAAAAATGATAAAAATCGCAGCGGAGCGCGGAAATTCTCCTAATTTTTACTAAAGCGAAGGCTTGGACAATTGGTTCAACCAATGATTCGACTCCCAACATACTAAAAAAAAATTACTATAAAAAATATTGTAAGTACAGTGTCGTTGGGACCTCCGCACCATTTAAGATAGACGAGTCATTTAGGCTGTTATTTCTGTGGGTCATTTGGCAATCACATCGTGTACGTTGCAAGTGGGAATTGATATCTACAAGGAATTGTTTTTGCAAAATAATATTTTTTTGGAGAATAATTAATCAGATGGTATTTTTTTCAAAATATTTCAGTAGATAGCACTTCCGCCAGACCTTCTGAGTTCCGCCAGAGGGTCTGGCGGAACTCGGGAATTTTGTTTTTGGTTGATCCCGGCCATTTATCACCCTTAAACACGCTTAATTAATGAAAAAAGCTAGTTCCGCCATAGGGTCTGGCGGAACTAGGTAAAATTTATTTTTAACCCAATTTGGACGTGAAATTGGCCAAAAAATGACGATTTCATAGGTTCCGCCAGACCCTCTGGCGGAACTGAAGGGAATTTTCAACTTACAATCTGACCAAAAAGATTCAAACAAACAGGCTAGTTCCGCCAGGCCCTTTGGCGGAACTAGAACGAAATAACAGGTTCCGCCATAGAGTCTGGCGGAAATAGGCCATTTTTTCGACTTACAATCTGACCCAAAAAAAAAATGGTCTAGTTCCGCCAGAACCTCTGGCGGAACTAGCTAGAAATAACTAGTTCCGCTAGAGGGTCTGGCGGAACCTGTCTCAGCGTGTCTTCCGGACAGGTCTGACACGAAAAAATTGGGAAATAGTCTAGTTCCGCCAGACCCTCTGGCGAAACTAGTTCAATCATTGGAGCCTCTCATAAAACGAGAATATTTCTCTCTCTCTCCCAATCTAACCTAAAGTCCGCCCCCAACAAAAAAAAACACTATTCAGGCAATTTTGAAGTCTATTTGAGGCGTATTTGAGGTGATTTTGACCCAAATAAATAGAAAAAATAGAAGAAAAGGAAGACGGAAATTAGGTATTCTATTATAGATTTTTTGATTCATTAAATAAATAATTGATTTTATTATAGATTTGTTGTTAGTTTGTTGAAATATTATTGTAATTAGTAAGAAGAAAATGGCACAAAACTCTCAAATTCTTGTATATTACAATGGTCTTATTATAAATTTGCCGAACGGATGCAATTACGATCCGGAGGAACCGGCTTATATTCCAGAAAGTACAACCGCAAATAGGGATTATGACCAACTATGTAACGAAATTTATGAGAATCTCGGTTGGTCGTATAGTGATATTCTTTTAATCCGAGGTCGGCTTCCTTCCCTTAAGAAAGGCATTTGGCATTATAGGTTAGTGAAAATTATGAATAATACACAATTAGTTAATTTTGCGGAGCGCGTCATAAGGGTTGGGATGTAAGAATTAGAAATATATGTTGATCGCATCCAAAATAAAGAATATCAGATAGGAACTAGTAGTAGATCAGATGTAATTCCAAATGCAGATGAATATGAGATATTATAACCCGTTGAAAATGAAATAAATAATGAAAATGCGAATGAGGACCCGTTTGCGACCTTTGATATGGCACGTGTGAGCAATTGTACATCCGAAATAGATGATGATGAAAATAAATTAGATGAGGAACCAGAAATGGAGTCAGAGGACGAGGAAGAAATTTATGGAGATGGCAATGAAGAAATAGAGAGAGTGAACCATCAGACAGGATTTATATATACGGAAGAGGGTGAGATGGTTAGTGTAGGTACTTTAGGTGATGTGCCAGCTACAGAATTTGAAGATAGTTCAATGTGGAAATATGCGAGAAATGATGTCTTATCTGGCATGAATGTGAATGAAAATGATGATGAAATATTGTATAAGGGACATACATTTGAAACGAAATCAGAACTACAATCGGCTGTAAGAGCATACAGTGTCAAACATCACCAAGAAATAGAAGTAGACCACTCGAATAAAACGAGATATATTGTGATATGCGAGCTTAAAGATGAAGGTACTAGAGGATGTAGTTGGAGGATACACGCTTCGATTAATAAAAATAATAATTTATGGGAGATTAAAACATTTAGACAACCACACGTATGTATTAACCAAACACCTAGAAGAGACCGCAAACAGTTAACGAGTGCGCTTGTTGGGGGGTTAATTCTAGATATCGTACGAGCGGATTTAGATGTTAAGCCCGTAACCATAATAGAAGCCGTTAAATTGAAGGTTGAATATACCATATCATATTGGAGTTCGAAGGTTTTTTTTGGGCATTTGGCCCCTCACTCCATGATTTTCTGTTTTGCAAGCCTGTCATAACAGTCGATGGAACATTTCTAACTGGAAAATACCAAGGAACTTTACTCACGGCGATTACTACCGACGCAAATGGTCAGCTATTTTCTTTAGCTTTTGCTTTAGTTGATAGGGAGAAGAATGAGACATGGGGGTGGTTTTTTAATTGTTTGCGTGATGTTCTCGGAGAAGAAAATATGTATTGTATTATTTCGGATAGGCATGCTGGCATAATTAGTGCAATGAGAGGGAGAAGGTGGCTGCCACCTTATGGTTATCATTGTTATTGCATGCGGCATCTTCAAGCAAATTTCAGTACTGCTGTAACAGACAAAATAGTGGTTCCAATGATTCAAGGCTTAGTATGTGCGCACAACAAATATAAATTTAATAAGATATGGGAAAAAATGGAAAAAAAGATAGTTCAGCGACCAATTGGTTACTGAAGATAAATAAATCAAATTGGGCGATTTCGTACGATACTGAAGGTCGTCGGTGGGGCATACCAACTAGCAATAACGCCGAAGTGATGAATTTTGTTTTCAAAGGTATAAGAAAACTACCTATTACGGCAATTGTGGAGGCGACATTTTATAAGCTAAATTATTATCACGTGAGATATCGGGCGGCTGCTGATATGAGGGAAAAGAATTGGTCGGATATAGTGATGCTAAAAATGGAACGTAGACGCATTAAGGCTACTAGGCATGAAGTCACTTGCTACAATTTAGAGCAAGGTATTTATCAAGTACTTACGCAAACCCGGCGTTCGACGAGTGGTATCGGCATTGCGAGAAAGAAATGGCGAGTGGATATCGACGAAGAAAAATGCGAGTGTCAGAAACCTATGATATATTACTACCCGTGTTCGCACATCATAGCAGTTTGTATAGGCAAAGTTATATCTAGCGAAGTTTTCATTCAGCCGTGTTATTCCTTGGATAATTTGAAGCGTACGTATGAAAAAAGTTTCTATCCTGTAAAGGAAAAATCACAATGGAGGCCACGCATAGAAATTTGTAATTACAATTTATTTCCTGGTGATAAACTTATAAGGAAAAATGCTAACGGAAGAATGAAACATGGAAGAAGACAGGAGGTGCGAATCCAGAACAGTATGGACACCATGAACAAAGAAAAATGTGTAATGAATTGCAGCGTCTGCAAATTACCAGGTCACACTAAACGAAAGTGCACGCAAAGGGGTGGAGACCGTTACAATGGACCGTAGTTTGTTTTATTTAGTTTATTGTTGAGTAGTTGTAGTGCTTAAGTTAAAACAATCTAAATAAACCATAAATCCTAAAAAATCGAACATAGTCTAAATAAACAAACAAATCGCAACATAATCCAAATCGTCAAACATAACCCCTAAAACCACAAATACATAAACCATAACATAGTCCAAATCTCAAAACATAAATCCTGGAACACTAACATAAACCCTAAACATCTCCGCCTCGTGCACCACGAACACGTGCACCACATCCGCGTCCTCTTCCTCTCCTCCGCGCCTGGTTCCAAGTCTGCATCTGAGTGAGCTGACTGATGTCTTTTCCTCCTCCCTCATCTGCTCTTGGTTCGTTGGGCACCTCCCACTCAGTATCGCCGGGATACTCATTAAGCTGAGTACAAATGAGTTTTTGGCATCCCAACCACTTTCTGACGCCGTCCCTTACTTCCGCCTTCATGTTTGCATCAAATTCTCTGAGCATTCTAAACCCTATGCGAGCTCCCTCCATGGCGGTTTGTGCCTTAAAATATTAAAAAAAATTAAAAATATTAAAATTTAATATTTAACTTTAAAAATATTAAAAAAATTTAAAATATTACCGCTATTCTTTTTTCCGGGACCATAGGACGGTATGTGCTGGAACCGTGCGAAATTGTGCTCTCCACCAACGGATCGGAATTCTGCCAATACCAGCTCATGTAACCATCATAATTGAGAGGGGTATACGGCTCCAGGGGATCCATTTGCGAATACCAATACCATTTATCATTCCAACGCGTAATCCAATTCTTGTGAATCTTACACCAATCGTTTCCGCGAAAATTCGTCAGGTCGCGTAATTCTTTATCGGCAATTTTGTCGGCTTCAGGTATTTCCGGAGGTATTTTTTGCTGATATCCGAACTGTCGCATCACCCTCTCAGGGCGATAACGCTCGACGATCCAGAAATAAATCAACGGCACACTGAGTAGCGCCATAGTTCTTTCTTCGTGACAAATGGGTGGTAGTCTATCGCGGTTTGGCTCGTAAGGTGCCCAAAAGATATTACTTCGAGGGATGTTGTCTAACATGTCGCGGTTCGCCCACAAATGAGTAGTCGACGGATCCTCTTTAGCTTTTGCATCTCTCCAGAGCATGCCAACCGCATCATTGTAATCAGGATCGTCGTAGATATTCAATCTTGCCGGGTTCAATGAAACTTTCGGTCTGCCGGTCGTAAAATGTTGCCAAGCCCATAATTGTAGTAATAAGATGCAACCTCTCATATTTTTCCGATCAGGACCTGTACTTTTGCACAGCTCTCTGTACAGGTATGCAAGTACCCCACTCCCAAACGCCCACTCATGCAAATTATTCATTTCTTCTAAAAGTACCAGAGGCATGAGCGAATAACAATCCTCATTCGGATCCGTAAATAAGATGTCGGAAAAAAAATCCGATCATATAAGCTCTACAATATTGCTCGACTCGTAATATGGGGGCATCATTTTTCAAATCGGCAAAATTCTCCATGAACCATTTTTTATTTACCAACACGTTGTTTTTCTTATTGCCTGATCCTCTGAACATCTCTTGGGGGGTGTTTTTCCGAGTAGTTCCCCGACTTTATTTGCCTAATTAATACCGCTGTTTTTCACACAAAAGGGCTTGCCATCCACCCGCAACCCCAACAAACATGAAACATCCTCTAACGTTACAGTCATTTCTCCGTGAGGCATGTGGAACATATGCGTCTCTTTTCTCCACCGTTCCTGCAGAGCGGTTATCAGTATGCCATCGATTGGTACATAACCGATCCTCTGCGTTTGTAACAAACGCGCACTCGAAAAATATGGCTCGAACTGATAATTCCATGGCACCTGCGGAAACGAAAAATATAAGTAAATTATTTTTACATAATTAAATAAATAGATATATAGAAACAATTTTAAATACAATACATTAATATGATGTTGCCTGTATCGGAAACCCCCTTTTGCTTTAGCCTTGGTGTTGTCCGGTTGGCTGAGACATACAGTTCTGTGATCATCCTGGAATTCGTACAGTGGACGATATACCGGACCTTCTGGCTCAACTATAAAAGCAGCCCCCCAATCCGCCCGACTAGATCCGCCCCTAGATGACATCCCTATATAAATTTTATTTTTTAAATATAAATAATAATTAAACAATTACTATAAATAAATTACTTCAATCTTTTTTTAATATAAACAAATTGCTTCAATCTTTTTTTTAATAGAAATAATAGTATGTAATCAAAAATAAAACCCTAAACAATCACTATAAATAAAAATATTACTAAACAAATTTATATTATATTTTTTTCTTAAAATAACTAAATAATGAAAATTAATTATTAAATATTTTCATACCGAATAAAATTGATAAAAATATCCCTATATAAATAATAACTAAACAATATATAATTACATAACTAAATAAACATACTATTTAACAGAGAAATAAACAGATTGCTTCATTCTTTTTTTTAATACCAAAAATTGTATATATTAAAAAAAAATCCTAAACAATTACTATAAATAAATATATTACTAAATAAATTTATCTTATATTTTTCCTTAAAATAACTACTAAAAATTAATTACAAAATTTTTTCATACCGAATAAATTTGATGAAAAATTTAGTCCTTCTCCTTCTCCTTGTTCTTCTTCTTCTCCTTGTTCTTGTTCTTGTTCTTGTTCTTCTTGTTCTTCTTCTTCTCTAAACAAATCAACAAAAATTCAAATAAATTTCAATACTATCAACCTATTTAAACCAATTTCAAACTAATCTCACTAAATTCAAACCTATTTCGCACTAATTTTACTCAATCAAAATCTATTTCACACTAATTTCAATTCAACCAAATCAACAAAAATAACTAATCAAAACTCAAAATCAAACAAAATAACTTACATATTTCTTCTTCTTTCTAACTTCTCCTACTCTTCCTTTAATTTCTCTCTTTTTTCCTCTTTAATTTCCTCTAGAATCGCCTGAAATTTCGCCCCGAAATTTGCTCTTTTTTTTCGAACGGACGGATAGGGTTAAAATGAGGGTCAGACAGGTTTAAATGAGGGTTTAAAAAAACGCAGTGGTTAGTTCCACCAGACTATCTGGCGGAACTAGTTATTTCTAGCTAGTTCCGCCAGAGGGTCTAGCCGAACTAGACCATTTTTCCGGATTTTTTTTGGGTCAGATTGCAATTAAAAAAAATGGTCTAGTTCCGCCAGACGATCTGGCGGAACTTGTGATTTCTAGCTAGTTCCGCTAGAGGGTCTGGTGAAACTAGACCATTTTTTCGTAATTTTTTGGTCAGATTGCAATTCAAAAAAATGGTGAATTAGTTATTTCTAGCTAGTTCCGCCAGAGGTTCTGGCGGAACTAGACCATTTTTTTTGATTTTTTTGGGTCAGATTGTAAGTTAAAAAAATGGTCTATTTCTGCCAGACTCTATGGCGGAACCTGTTATTTCGTTCTAGTTCCGCCAAAGGGCCTGGTGGAACTAGCCTGTTTGTTTGAATTTTTTTTGGTTAGATTATAAGTTGAAAATTCCATTTAGTTCCGCCCTATGAAATCGTTATTTTTGGGCCAATTTCACGTCCAAATTGGGCCAAAAATAAATTTTACTTAGTTCCGCCAGACCCTATGGCGGAACTAGCCTTTTTTCATTAATTAAGCGTGTTTAAGGGTGACAAATGGCCGGGATCAACAAAAAAAAAATTTCTAGTTCCGCCAGACCCTCTGGCGGAACTACTTCAGTTCCGCCAAAAGGTCTGGCGGAAGTGCTATCTGCTGAAATATTTTGAAAAAAATACCATCTAATTAATTATTCTCCAAAATAATGCTATTTTGCAAAAAAATTCATCTACAAGCTCCAATTTTACATATACAAGCATACAAAATTGCAATTGACTATTTTGCACCTCTTAATGATGTATTATCAAATTAGAAACTACATGCTAATTTTAAGCTCATTGGTGATTGCCAAATAAAACTCTTTGCCTTTTTCTTTTCCTTTTCATTATGACTCTTTAATAAAATAATAAATAATAAATATGATTATATATTTTCATATTTTTGATTTATTTCAATATTCTTGAAAAAAAATTTTAGAAAAGTAAATAATCGATTTAAGACCTCTGAAAATATTAAGTAATATTATTTTGTCATGGAAATTTTAATATCTAATATTTGAACCAAAATAGAAAAATAACACAAGTTAATTGTGTTGTTTATGATAAACGTTCCGCAATAATAGCAGTCTTGGTGACTGTAGAAGCCGAGTGATGACATTTTCCAAAATTATCCGTAGAAGACGATATATATTTACTAAATCTCCACGGATCAAGCGTGCTTACTTGTTTAATGCAAGATTACACCATGACAGCTATTCTAATATATATAAAAAACTGCAATTACTATTAATGCATGAATCACGAGCAATTAAAAAAATATATCTAGCTAGTCAACATATTAAGAGGATCTCATACAGGTGCCCGTGGAATTTCGTTTGTTTAGTACTAATATATTAAATAGTAATATCGGTTAATCCTTTCACTTTCCTATTGATGTCATTTTCCAAAAATATCCATAAGACTGTAGAAGCCGAGTGATGACATTTTCCAAAATTATCCGGAGAAGACGATATATATTTACTAAATCTCCACGGATCAAGCGTTCTTACTTGTTTAATGCAAGATTACACCATGACAGCTATTCTAATATATAAAAAAAACTGCAATTACTATTAATGCATGAATCACGAGCAATTAAAAAAATATATCTAGCTAGTCAACATATTAAGAGGATCTCATACAAGTGCCCCTGGAATTTTATATATTTCTTCCAGCTGTTGAGCCGTAGAGTTAGTGGTGGTTTCACTGTGTACGTAGACATGATTGAACAAGAGGCCCATAATTTAATGACGGCACTGTCTAATAAATTGAAATTAGAATAATGATTGAACAAGAGGCCCACAATTTAATGATGGCACTGTCTAATAAATTGAAATTAGAATAATGATTGAACAAGAGGCCCACAATTTAATGATGGCACTGTCTAATAAATTGAAATTAGAATAATGATTGCGCTTGACTGTGAATATTTCAATTTTATTATTTATTTCAATCTATAATGTATAATTTATAATTATGAAAATTCAAAATAAATTTTTTAAATAAATTTATAATAAATAAATAATATATAATAATATGTTAAGTAAGTTATCTATATTTAAATCATTTTGAATTATATCATAATACATTTTATCTATTTATTATTCATTCAAAAATATTTTCTATATCATATCCTATGTTGCACGGACACGGACACGGATGTCGTGTCCGACACGACGCAGACACAGCGACACGACAATTCCAAAAAAAAAAAATCTAAGAACACGACACACTTTATATATATAATATTTTTATTATTTTATATAATTAAGTATATATTTAAAGATATAAAAATAATAAATATGATAATGAGATCATTGAGAGGAGAACAAGAGTAAGGATTATTTTTTTCTATGAAAATGCACGAAAATAAGAAATATTGTCTCTAGTACTTGGTTTTCATGAGTTATGGTTATTATAAAAAAGAAATAAAAAATGGATTGCTAAAAAAAATAAAAAAGAGAAATATTGATTTAAATTGGGTTTTTATATATTGGGCCATGTACAAAACGTATCCAGCCGTGTTCGAAACATGTCCAGCTGTGTCCATAACGTGTCCAGCCGTGTCTTGACCGTATCCGAAAATCAATTAATATTAAAATATTCGGACACTCCACGTGGCATATCCGACATGTGTCCGAGCCATGTCAGTGCCGTGTCCGTGTCTGACACGGGTACGGCCGATTTTTTGAAGAGTCCACGCAACATAGATCATAATAAATTTTTTAAGGACGATCAAATGAATTTACATGAGAAAAAAAAACATAAATGATACATTCATAAAAAAATAAAAGTTCATTCTATTTTTATTCTCTTTGGTGTTCTTGTACCGTTATCTCTTGATATATTATATTAGAAAAAAATCAAGTATTAATCAGGTTTAGATGAATGAAATCAGAAAAAAATGCAAGATAATTTATTCCATAGATTTTAGATGAAACAAATATGATTTAATTATAGATGATTAAATTTAAAAAAGATAGAAAAATCATAATTATATTTAACATGACGTTTAAAAATTAATATGATATTATATATATGGAAAAAGTATGTATACTATACATAGAAAAATATAATATAACTCATTTTCTTAAAAAAAAAAATTGTTACCATTATTTTTATTATTTTTTTAAATATTTTTAATTATTAAAATGATATTGATTATCTATAATTTGATCTCATATATGTTTTTGAAAGCCGTAATATATGTTATATCATGTTATCACTGTGTCAGGATTTCGTTGTTTAGTAGTAAAATATTAAATAGTAATATCAGTCAGCCCTTTCACTTTACTATTGATGTCATTTTCCAAAAATATCCATGAGACTGTTGAAGCTGACTGATGGCATTTTTCAAAATTATCCGTAGAAGCCGATATATCTAAATCTCCGCGGGCCAAGAGTGCTTGCTTGTTTAATGCAAGATTACAACATGACAGATATGCTAATCAGTTAAAAAAATTCAGTTAGTATTAATGCATGAATCATGAGCAATTAAGAAAATATATCTAGCTAGTCAACAAATTGAGAGGATTCATTCAGGGTGGCCCATGAGGCTCTCTATCTTGGTGGGATTTTTTTACTATCTAATAATTTTGGACGTGTTTACTCCTGGCGACACCTGTCCTCTTAAGAGGCAAATTCAGTTACGTTATTTAATGTATTAATTCACAATCATTTTTTTGGCATAACGTTTATGCCATTGGATGTCAGTCAACAAGTTAAGAGTTTGACTCTGTCATCATGCATCTAGAAATTTTTCTTTTTTTTTTTGAAAAAAGAGAGGTCTTTGATAAACTTAAAATTAAAGTTAATACTAATATTAGTAATTAATTTGTTAGTACTGATAGTTTTTAAATTCTTTTGTTGGATTTTATAATGGACTTAGTATATATGTTCACTAGAATATATATTGATTTTATGTATAGACTCTAACGAGTAAATGATTTTAATGAATACATATACGGAGTGTATATATGTTTTTATGTAAACATTGATATTAATTTCATATATATACAATTTAATTTTACGTGTTAGGTTGAAATTAACATTAATCTCAAAACATCACTACACTTGGTTAGAGATGGCAAACCTGACTCAAATCCAAGAAACCCACTTGACCCATCCGGAGCTCGACCTGACACGATCTGAATAATTAAGAAAAGTTAAAAGACCGAAACCAAAATAATCATGAGCACCTGAAACAACTTGAACCCGATGGACCCGACAATAATTTTAACCCGATAAACAACCGATCAAAATAAGACCAAGTACAACTGATCTGACCCGAGTTGACTAAACCAAGATATAACAGTGTAAAAGTAACCCGAACCTGAAATAACCGAACCCATATTTGACCCAACCCGTGTTGATTAATTGCGGCCTGGGGGTGGGGGGGTAGGGGGGTGAATAGGTCTAAAACGTGCGGAAGTGTGATTTTAACTTTTAGGATTTTATGACTTTTAGGTTATTTGACTTTTAGTTGGGTGATTATATTAATTCGAATTATAATAGGAATAACGATACGTAAATAAAGAAAATGAACAATAGTACCAAACTTCAAAATTGTTGACGAAATTTGGCTAGGTGGTTGTATTTGCTTTAACCATCCGTTTTCGCAAGCAGCCCTTGCCGATTTCACGAGCGCCTACTCTCCAAGTATGCCTCTCGGATCTTTGATTCTACTAATCAAAATAGCTTTTTCTTTTACATACTCGATTTACCGATCGCTTTACAAAATCCGTAGCGATTCGATGAAACAAACTTAACGATTTTTTTCAATCAAATAACCAAAAAACAAGATCTAAATACTTTCAAAATTTCTAACAATAATCTTGATTAATTATATTAGTCTATAGATAGAAAAACTCAATAATTTTGCTTAGAATTGATGAAGAAAATGAAATGGGGGCTGCCCGCTTTTAAAGGAGGAAAGAGCATAGAACAAACTTAACGATTTCTTTCAATCAAATAACTAACAAACAAGATCTAAATCCTTTCAACATTTCTCACAATAATCTTGATTAATTAGACAAGTCTCTAGAGAGAAAAACTCAATATTTTTGATGAAGAAAATATAATGGGAGCTACCCTCTTTTAAAGGAGGAAAGAGCAGAGAACAAAAACGGAAGCTGAAGCTATTCCGTTCAGAATTGAATCATTCCGTTCCGAACGGAATTACTATTCATAGTCCAGGTCAGAACCAAAAATCGTTGAACGGAATATTCCGTTCAGAACGGAATAAGGCTGAAAAACAGAGATTCTCTCTCTAGATTTTTAGTTTAATTAATCAACCCAAAAACAAACTCAAAACTAAAGAAGAACTCCAACTCTTGAATATCATGAACAAGTCTTGAAAGCTTGAAACGCGATGCAATTGTCCGACGATTTCTAATCCTATCGAGATAGAATATTTGCACGTCGACTCGAACTTGATAAAATTTCCTGATTTTATACACAAAACTCAAACAAAATTAGTAACTACGGAATAGTTTTAAATATCATCAAACCGAGAACAACAACCGCTCATTTGCCACCTCTACAACCAACTGATCTCAGATTTATCATATATATTTTTATGAAATGTCAGTTTTTTTGTTTCGTATAAGAATTGATATTTCTTTGTGTAAACCGATAAAATATAAATATTATATATAATTCTTGTAGTACATGTTCAAAATACCATTGTGTAAAGATCTGTAAAACCAATTTCACAGATATCCTAGAAAATTCTAAAAATATCAAATGTACCAGTGAAATATATTATTTTGGCTAAAGAATACTAGATCGCTTAGTAACTACGATGGGAATATTTTGGACACGCACATGGACAATTTGTTAGTCAGTATAGCGGAAAAAAAAGAGATGAATATCTTACAAACATAAAAAAATATATACTGGTATAGGGCTGTCTAAATGCATGACCCTCGAGAGAGGTATCATAAAAAATAGTAAGTAAATATCCAAATCAGATGATCTGATTAAAATAATAATTTTTTTTTATCAACATTCACATTTTACATAATATTTTCGAAAGGTTGAGTGTATATTTAAAGGTCACTTGTAAGAAGGTGCATTCTCATTCATGTGCTGGGTGTGACCCTACAAAACATTTCTCTAAATCAAATTGATCATGATTCATGATCAATGTTACAAATTGCTAGTCGGCTCCTAGTCCAAAAAGTGAAACTAGAGAATGGTGAGATTTGTGTATTAAATGGCCGCTAGTAGGTCGTCCTACTAGTTGGCTGATAATTCTTTTTAGAGTCTTTCTATGGAGACCCTATATTGCCACTCATCTTCATCGATGCGGTCATCATGATGTCAGTAAACTATGTGATAAGCAGAATGGTTCTGGTTTGTATTTTTTAGTGGTTTTAATATTTTTCGAAAAGTGTGTGTAATTATCAGACATGTCAAATCATCACAGTAATTATCAGACTTTAGCAGTAATTAAAATCCCGCCTAATTGTTTTAAAAATTTTCAAAACCCAACCATATATACTCCGTCCTCTCTTTCTCTGCCATTAAAAAATAAATAAAAAATCATTATTCCCTTCTCTTTCTCTCTCCACTTTCCTTTCTCTCTCTGGAGATTTCCACCAAATGACGGAGCATGGCGATTTCCACCAGACCGACCCCGATTAACGCCTGCCACCAATCCACGCCTTCTACGCTCGTCACAACAGAGCCTGCAACACTCCTCTCCCCCCTCAAACAAACCTTCCAAACGAGTCTCTATCAATGTACAAATTAGATGTTTTTTACAGATTTAGCACGATTTGTTGTTTCCTTAAGACATTTGGGTGCAAATTTATTGATGTTTCTTCTTCTTTTGAGACATTTTTGTATTTTCATTTCTTTTAATTACTGGATTGAGAGCTTTCTGTTGTATATTATTTATTTATAAATAATATATTAAATTTTAAAACTTATTTGTTGTATTTAAATAGCCATTTAATTGGGAGTTTAGAATGGAATTAATTCCTTGACCAAGTCTTCTCCTCTTCTTATTGTTATAAAAGAAATTTCCCTCCTTTCTATAATAGAGAGAAAAAAAAATAACAACAACAAATATAATACAACAACTCTCTTTCTTCTTCCTCCTCCTCAAAATACATTCTTCCAAATACACAAAATAAACTTGGTTTGAAGGATCATGGTGCACGACTTCATTTCTTTGTGAAATGAAGGCCCACTCAGTGACTGTGCTACCAGAGCGGATATGAGACTTTCTCGTGGTGTAGAATCTTGGAGACGGATAAACGGTTAATCCTGCACAAGAGGGCGTCATTCTGTCTTTAGAGCAGTCGCGGCTCGATCGCACAGCTACACAGCAGCCTTGTCTCATTCTTTATCATTATGTTATGATTTAATTATTTTATTTATTTGATTAATTTTTAGATTAGTAATCAACAATCTAAAGACAGAATGATTTCATAAAATTGAAATTTCTATTAATTTGATGATGAAAGTTAAATGGTCAATTATTCTGACTAACATATAGTTACACACTTTTATTTCGTTTAGTTGTGCACTTGGCCAGATTTATATTAAACACATTTACATTTGATTTCATAACATTTACATTTCCATTGAACCAACCATATAAGCCATACAATTTGGTGCCTCGCTAAAAGAGAATAATAATACTTAAATTCCAATTTACAAGTCCAAGACCAATAGAACTAAGGCCGTAATAAGCCAATAGAATTTTAGTAAATTCCAATTTACAAGTCCAAGACCAATAGAATAATCCTATTTATTTTCTAGAGTATTTATTTAGACATTTATCACTATTATATCGTGGCTGGCTGTTTTATGCTGTTTAGCATTTTGTGAAATTAATTCCAGTTTTCCGACTCAACTATTTTAGTTTGAAATCTGATAAATTTTGAGTATAAAATACATTAATATTATTTTGATTCCAGTCTCTAACGTACAAATTCTAAATATATTGTTAATCTAGTTTGTATCATTTTCTATTGATGATTTGATTACAGAGCTAATGTTCACAATTTGTGCTAGATGCTCTCTTTCTTCATCTGTTATGCATTGGACAAAATAACTCAAATATTGGACTGTGGCACAATTGATTTGTGCTAAATTCATATAGTCATTGCATCGCAAATTAGTTCTATTGATTTTACTAAAATAATAATAAATTAATTAATTAATTATACGATTTTGATATATTGAAGTCATTAATATTTTGGCCATTATTTTATTCTTAATTCTCCATAATAAAAATCAAGGAGGAAATTAAAGATAATTTAAGAGAGATTCTCAAGGAAATAAATCACATTAATTTCCTTCTTTCAGTTTTGAATACCAAAAGCCCAGAGTCCATGAGCTCTCACTCTATTTTAATAAACGAAATCGAAACTGATATATTCTCCTTAGTTTAAATGTCGGTTATTGATGGCCATTATTTTGGCTTCATTTTTAAAGTGAAATTGGTCTCTCTTCTCTCTTTGACAGAGATGAGCAAATTAATAGACATGAGGAAATTTATGAGGCTCCCTTATGTAGTTAATTGCCTGTGAATTGACTAAAGAAATAAATAATTTATCCTTGATAAATTTAAATATGAAGTTTGATAAATTTTATCTCTTCATATTAATTATAAAGAAAATTTTGATATCATTTGTTAAAAGGATTTCACTATTTAGTGATCCTACAGACATATGAAGTTTGGTATAAATTTATCTCTTCATATAAATTTCGTACCAATTTAAAAAATACATTTATACAAAGGATTTCATTAATAATTTTGTAATCCTAAATTTGTACGAAGATTGTTTTCCAAATTCTTGGAACATCATTAGTACTTACAGATGAAATAACCATCGACTTATCAAGAAGTATTAAAAATGAATTTGAGTCGTTACAATTTCATGTAACAAACAACTTCTTGGCTCATCAAATTAAATTTTGATCAATGACCATTAATTTATTAATTTGGCCTTTTGTAATGGTAATATAATATAAATTTACTCAATTTGGTATATATTATAAATACACAATGAATTAAAAAGAAGAAGAAGGGCTAAACATGTAACTTAAAAATGCATGTTAACATTAATTATTCAAATGACCTATTCAAGTCAACTCTGGCGTTATACAGCCATAGTTTTCATGTTTGAATATTTTATTGGCTGGAAGTTTTCAGAACATAGTTTTTGAGTAGATGCATTTATCAGTTGAGTAAGAATCTCCTATGAATGGTGATCAAGTACTCGAGTTTTGATTATTCATTTCTCTGCTTCATCTACACTTCGGGTAGAAAGAAATGAAAACTAACCTACTTAAGAAAAGAGAAATCAAAGTACAAAATGTAAATTTATGAACACTTGTACATTTTCTGACAAAGATTTAAATATATGAAAAGATTTAAATATATGAAGTTTGATAAACTTATCTCTTCATATATATTGAATTAAAAAAAAATTGATAAATATTTTGTTCAAAAGGATTTCACTTATAATTTATAATTTAGTGGCGTTTGTACTAAATGATATTCTAATTTTTGGCCTCACTAGTTCTAATAAAATCATATTAAAAAAAAAAAATTGCATCTGCCAAAATATATAGATATATGAAATATTAAAGAGTTGGTCTGACCAATTTTTCCATTTTGGAACTAATAAATAATAATGAAGGTTGATAAAATTATCATTTAAATTAAAGAACTTTTGGCAAATACATTTATAAAAATAAAAAAAATAAAAAAAGGAATTTCACTATTTTGTGATCCTGTATACGTACATAGATGATATTCTAATTTTGGAATATATTGGTAAAGTCAAAAATATATTTGTTGACAAATTTTAATATGAATCAAACAATGTTATGTTAAATTAACATTTATTATAAAAAGAATAAGTAAATAAATATGGTTCATTATTTCTGACCATAATCAATTATGCCTATTTGGCATATATATAATTAAATTGGTATGACCAACTGTATTCCCAAGTTGGATAAAAATAAAGAAGGCAAATAATTTTTCCTCAATTATTGTGAGTAAATAAAGAAAAAAATCTTAATCATATTTTATTTAATTAATACAATTTATTTGTAGAACAAATAATCATATATTGATTAAAGATATCATTATATTTGTTGCCATTTAAATTGGCCATACAGTACTGTTAAATTACTATTTATAAAATATTAATTGCTATAGCACATGATTGGCTTATAATATTTTAGCCATAATTCATTTTTTAAAAAGAAATTATTTTTGCCTTCTATATCTATAATTAGATTAATTAATTTTATTCTATATATAACTTTTAAAATTGACCAAAAAAACTCAATTGAACATATTATTTTCCTTTCCACTTTTAGGCAATTTGAGTCAATTTAACCCAATTGAACATAATAATTTTCGAATTTGCATATTGGATCCGCATTTTCTGTTCTCTTTATATACATACACTTGAGGTTCAAATTTTATTAATAATATTTATGAGGATGATATTTTGCTATAAAAAAAAGGAAAATTCTTTTGTAACACAGGATTCCCCCCCCCCCTCTCTTGATAAGTTAGCATTCTGTCAGATGTGGTAAGCGGATTCGTGTGCGTTAGTGGTAACTGGTATTATGGATGGTTTTGTTTTTTTTTTCTAGGTGATTTATTAGGTTTATATTATATAGTATAGATAATGCATACATCACATCATAGTACTGCGTTTTTGCTTCCCTAGGCAGCTTGTACATTCACCCACTCTTTTTATTCAAGATATTTATTTTTCAAAATTTTTGACTTTAGTGTGTAGATATGAATATTTTTGTGGGATCCATTGACTTGTAATTCTATTGTGAACTTAATTCACAGGTGAATCTTCAAGAATTATATGCATCATAATTTCCATTTTGGCAAAATTAATAATGATAAAAATAGTTAATTTTCATATTTATTCTCCTAATTTCATTTACATTATAACTTCCATTTTAATCAAACACAATGTCAATAGGTAAGCAATCAATCTCGATATATTTCCCGTAATTATCACTAAAAAAATTTCATACTAAGATTGAGAAATCCAATTTGGTACCAAAGTTAGTAAGGAAATTAAAACTAGTAATTATTATTTTATTTTTTTTGTGTAATCCTATGTCCTAAAACTAGGAAGTCATCATTATTTTCATCAAAAATTTATTCATAGCGATAAACGGTTTTATCATATATATTTATGTGATAAACAAGGAAAATTAATTAATGTGGTAATTTATGAGTATGCTGATATAGTGAAATGTATATATGGAATCAAATATACATAAATTAGACAATTTTTTCATACATTAAATTGCATCCATATATAAAAAAAAGATAAATATACTATCTAATAAAAATTTCAATAATTACCACAACATATCATGCCATACATAACTTTAAATCACCATTAATTATAATAACACTAGAAAATATTTCTATATATCAACATTCCTAATATTCATCAAATATTCTTCATTTAATACCTATATAATTCAAAGAAAATCCAAGTCAGACATTTAAAGCAATTAATTACCATTACCAATAATAAGAATAACACAGTTAACTTGCTATTTTAATCAACTTACCACAATAAAAGAAAAATAACTACTATAAAATTTTCAATTACCACAATAAAATATTTCGATTACCATCAATTAAAACTATAATACCACTGTCAACTGTATCAATTATTCTCAAAAATCCTACATTTTTTTAACTACTAAGTATCAATTACTATCAAAATCAGAACATAAATCAGACAACTCGTGGTAAGCAGATTAGCACTGCCAATTGTTGCTAAAACTCTAATACAATCATCGTCTCAATTGTTGCCAAAAAAAAGGCCCTATATCCAATACAATCAATTACCGCTGAAATTTTCTCACAACCCCCCAGAAATGAGGAATTTGAACTATTAACTATTAATTACTATAATAAAAAACGGAGTTTTTAGGACTTTTTTTTTGAAGTGGTCAAAAAAAAAAATTAATTAAGAGAATTGCCTAGTTTTTGAAAATATTTGCAAAAGTAGCCGTTTCGCCCAGCGGCTGGGCGAAACACAAGTAGTTTCGCCCAAACACAGTGAAAACAGATTACGGCCTGATATGCGCTAATCAAGTCTTGTTTCGCCCAGTGGTTGGGCGAAACACACTGTTTTCATCACCCTAACAGCGCTTAATCGGTTTCCGAAAAAAAAAAAATTGTACAGCATGTTTCGCCCCCTCGTGGGGTGAAACAACCTATTATCATATTGTGGGCTTAGCCCACAAAATTTGAGCCCATATTATACGAAATAGTCTGTTTCGCCCGCTCGCTGGGCAAAACAGATGTTTCGCCAGCTCGCTGGGCGAAAGAGCTGTACCTTTTTTTTTTTTTAGAAGAAAAAATAAAAACAGATTTTTTTGCCTTTTTACATGGAAAAAAAATAAAATAAATCCGAAGATAAAACAAATGATAATAAACAACTTATTTTTATTTAGAATTTCTTTTTCATATTGAAATTACAACTCTGTTTTTTTTAGTAGATAACATTGATTTAACATGTTAGGGTATAGATGGAATCTCAGTTTTTTTAGGTATAGAGTTTATGGTTCAGATAGAGGGTACTAGAGAATATTTACTTTTTCATATTGAAATGACAATTTAGTTTTTTTAGTGGGTAACATTGATTTAACATGCTAGAATATCGGTGGAATCTCAGTTTTTTTAGATATAGAGTTTAGGGTTCAGATATAGGGTACTAGAGAATATTTACTTTTTCAGATTGAAATGACAATTTAGCTTTATTTTAGTGGGTAACATTGATTTAACATGCTAGAATATAGGTGGAATCTCAGTTTTTTTAGGTATATGATTTAGATTTCTATTTAAAGAGTCCTCTTATTACACTTGATCATCAAAAAATCAAATCTCATAAGTCTCTCTTGCAAACTTCTTCTCTTTCTATCTTTCTCCCTATCAAGAAAATGCCACAAAATTCTGAAATTTTTCTATATTACAATGGTCAAATTGTTCAAGATTCGAGCGGATACAATTACTATCCACAGGAAGCTGTTTTTCTCCCGTGCAGTAGAAATAGAAATTATTATAGATTGTGTTTAGAAATTTATGCTACCACCGGTTGGCCTAATAGTGACGATCTTAAAATTAGTTGTAGGTTTCCTTACCGTATAAATAATTGTTTGTATTTTAAGATAGTAAAAATTTCGAATGATTCACAGTTAGCTAGTTTTGCTCAGTACATCAAATATGGTGAACACGGTTGGCATGAATTAGAAATATACGTTGAACGCATTCAAAGTAGAGAATCCTATGTAGGAACTAGTAGTAGATCAATTGTAGCTTTTAATGATGACGAGCTTGAGAGGTTAGAACCTGTAATAAATTGTGATGAAGACGAAGTGCCAGAAATGGAAGAAGGCAGCGAAGATGAGTTTGAAAATATTGAAGAGGACGAATATGATGAAGATGAAGTGCCAGAAATGGAAGAAGGCGACGAACCAGAAATAGATGTTATAAACAATTACACGGAAGTGGGTGAGATGGTTAGTGTAGGAACTTTCGCTAATCCTCCGGCGAAAGAGTTTGAAGATACTACTCTGTGGGAAGAAGCGAAAATCGATATCTTGTATGGTAAGAGCATGCATGTGAGTGGCGATGATAGTTTGTATGAGGGACAGACGTTCGACACGAAAGTAAAGCTACAATCGGCCGTAAAATTATACAGCGTCATGCATCACCGAAAATTTGTAGTCTCCAAATCAAACAAAACGCTTTACACCGTAGTCTACAAGCTACAAGATGACCGCGCTGGTTGTGATTGGAGGCTGTATGCATGCAAAAATAAACGACATGTGTTTGAGATTAAAAAATTTACACAACCACACGTATGTGTTAATCGACAACCTAACAACGACCACAAACAATTAACAAGAGCATTTATTACGGGGCTAATTCTAGATGTCGTTAGAGCGGATTTAGTAATTAAACCAGTAACCCTAGTAGAAACCGTCAAATTAAAATTTGAATATACCATATCATATTGGAAGGCTTGGCACGCAAAGCAACACGCGCTTAGATTCTTGTTTGGCGATTGGAAGGGGGCATATAATTTGCTTCCTGAATTGATGGCAGCAATATATTCAACAAATCCTACTACTGAATATTTGATTTGGAGAGGTCCCAAAAATCGTGCTGGTGAGGAGGAGTTTGAAGGTCTTTTTTGGGCATTCGGCCCATCACTTAAAGGATTTGAGTTTTGCAAGCCTGTCATAACAGTAGATGGAACATTTCTAACCAGAAAATATCAAGGATGCTTACTGATGGCGGTCGCTAGCGATGCAAATGGTCAATTATTTCCCTTAGCTTTTGCTTTAGTTGATAAGGAGAGGGTAGAAACATGGGGTTGGTTTTTTGGGTGTTTGGGGACTTTGATCGACCATCGTAAAGGTTTATGTGTGATTTCGGATAGGCATGCCGGAATTATTCGTGCAATGAAGGACGACATATTGAAATGGAAGGAACCTAACAGCTATCATCGTTATTGCATGCGGCATTTAGAAGCAAATTTCAGTAGCGCTGTCACAGACAAAACATTGGTTAAATTGATTGTACCACTAGTTAAGGTGTCCACCAAATTTAAATTTAAGAAGTTGTATGAAGTATTAAAGGATAAAAATATTAAGGCGTGAGAATGGTTAAATAAAAAAGATAAATCAAAATGGGCGTTCGCGTATGACGCGGAAGGTCGCTGGTGGGGCATTCCTACTAGTAATCATGCAGAAGTGATGAATTATGTTTTCAAGGGTATGAGGAAGCTGCCTGTTACAGCTATTGTGATGGAGACATTCTACAAGCCGAATAGTTATTTTGTCAACAAGCGCGAGATAGCTGCAAATATGGAAATGAATAATATAATGTGGGGAAATGAAGTGATGGAAAAAATGGAGAATAAAACCGTTAGGGCACGTGCGCATCGAGTCACTACCTTCAATGTCGAAAACGGTATTTATGAGGTGAAAACAAGACCTAGTGGTTCCAAGGTAGGGGGAAAGAGCTTCCATGTGAATTTCAATGAAGGCGAATGCAGTTGTCAAAAACCGATGCTCTATCACTACCCTTGTTCGCATCTTGTAGCAGTTTGCATACGCAGAGGTGTTAGTTCCGAGTATTTTATACATCAACATTTTTCGCTGGATCACCTTAAGCGTACATATGAAGGAAGTTTTTATCCGATAAAGGAGAGAGAACAGTGGGTTGAACGTGAAAAAGTTTACAACGGTACGTTGGTTCCTCCTGAGAAATTTATAAGGAAAAATGCCTGTGGAACCAACAAGCGTGGTAGAAGACAGGAGAAATGTTTTCATAATAGTATGGACACCATGGACAACGCAGATCGTAGAAAACATTGCAGCATTTGCGGAGTAGCAGGGCACACGAAAACAAAATGTCCGAGAAGGTTGTAGTGTTTTATGGATTGTTGTTTGTAATGTTTTATGTATGGTAGTTTATGTTTATTTATTGTGGTTTGTAGTGTTTTATGGATTGTTGTTTGTAATGTTTTATGTATGGTAGTTTATGTTTATTTATTGTGGTTTGTAATGTTTTATGGGTTGTGGTTTGTAATGTTTTATGTTTTGTATTTTATGTTTATGTATTTTAATTTGTAATATTTTATGGATTGTATTTCAAATTAATAATATCCATCATATTCCAACTAAATACACATAGTCAGCTCTCTGAAATAGTTTAAATATCAGTCCAAATTAAGAAAACATAGTCCAAATAATACAGTAAAAAATAAACATAGTCAGGAACGCCAGAATCCTCCTCCTCCTCCTCGTGTTCCCCCGCGTCCTCCGTGTCTTCCTCCTCCTCCTTCTCCTCGTGGTCCTCCTCCGTGTCTTCCTCCTCCTCCGCGTCCTCGCTGAGCCTGAGGCTGAACCTGAGGCTGATGCTGAGGCTGAGGCTGAATCTGAGGCTGAACCTGAGTAATCTGACTAACTCCTTCATCTCGTTCTCTTCCCCCTCCTCCGTCTCCTCCTTCGTCTCCAACCTGTTCGATGATCGAACCCCAATCGAAGTCGCCCTCATATTCATTACTTTCCTTCATGCTGCTCCGGATGCACCCTAACAACTTTTTCAATTTCCCTGGTACATCCTGGCACTCGGCTTTTAGCGCTTCGAACCCATGTTTGCAGGCATCCAAAAGAAATGCATGCTAAAAAATAATAATTGAGTAATGTTAAAGAACTAAAATAATATGAATAAATAATAATATAAATAATAGTCAATTATTTTCATTACCGCTTTCCTTTTCTGCGGAACCATCGGATGATACGATCCCGTAGCATGCGGGATATCTGACTGCACATAAGGATCAGTTGCCGTTCTATACCAATTCCAGTATGCATCATACTGGCTAGGGTCGTACGGCCGCCATGAAGGAATATTTATTTCTCGTTCCAAGCATTTCTGCTCTCACTCAGCCAGATAAGCTGAATGTATGGTAGGCCAATCACCTCCACGGTAATTTATGATATCGTGCAATTGTTTGTCGTACTCGCAATTTGGGGGTGCTTCCATCGCATACCCGAACTGACGCAACACCCGCTCCGGACGATGCATCTCGACAATCCAGAAATAGATCAATGGCACTGTCAGAAGCCCCATAATTTTTTCGTATTCAACTATCGGCGGGAGTATATAACGGAATACCTCATAAGGTGTCCAAACCACCTGAATGTTGACTAAACTGTCGAACTGATCGCGATGTGTCGGCAAATGCCGATGAGGTGTTATACCTGCATACTGAGTACAATCTTTCCACAAAAGCCCAACCGTAGGTCTCTCATCTTCATCACCATCATTCGCCATATCCTGCAGTTCCTTGCGTACGTCTTTAGGAACGGGTCGTCCGACAGTGATATGTTCCCATGCCCACAGTTGCAGCAACATGATACACCCTCCCATATTTTTTTCGTTTCTTATGCGTACCTTTACACAATGCCCTGTAAAGGTATGCCAGAACTCCACTACCCCATGCCCATCTATCTAACCCCGACATGTCCTCTAATAAAAGCAGAGGCAGTGTCGAAACACAATCCCCCGAAACTTCCGTAAATAATACATCCCCACATAATACAAGTATGTAGGCTCTACAATACTGCTCGACTTTCTGATATGGGGCATCAATTTCCAAATCGGAAAAATTATTTTTCAACCATGTTCTTTTTAATAAAATTTTGCTTCTCCCCTTCCCCTTAAACTCTAATTCCGGGATTTGTTTCCCGAGTAGTTGTCCGACCTTTCCTTTCCAATCAACATCTTTATTATTTAAACACATTGCCTCACCGTCCGTCCGCATTCCCAACAAACACGAAAGTCATCTAGCGTTATGGTCATCTCACCAACAGGCAGATGAAATGTGTGTGTTTTCGGTCTCCAATGTTCCTGCATAGCGCTTATCAGTCTGCTGTCGTAATCCAGCCAACCCATCCTGGCAGTTTGTAGTAAGGTTGCTTTCTTCAAAAAAGGGGCATACCGATCGTCCCATGGAACCTGGAGAAACATAAATAAATAAAATATATAAGATATATAGGATTTTTTAAATAAATAAATAAAATAATATAATATAAAATAAATAAAACTAATAATAAATAAATAATATACTAAAAAAATATATAAATAATATACTAAAAATAATTATAAATAATATACTAAAAAAAATATAAATAATATAAAAAATATATAAATAAATACCGGAACTTCGTGTTGTCGGTTGCACATGGGTTTGATAGTTACATCTTCAGTGTTGCTTAATTCGCTTGCCCGATGCATGTGTTGTTGTGATTGAAGTGCATACTTTGGCCGACTAGGTCCCGCGCCAGATGACATCTTTATTTAAAAAATAAAATAATATTAATAAATAAATAAAATAATATTAATAAATAAAATAATATTAATAAATAAATAAAAACTAATAATAAATAAATAAATAAAATAATATAAATAAATACATACTTACAATATAATAACCCTCAAAATAAATATACATAACACTTAATAGGGATTTTTTTTAAAAATAAATACATACATACATAAATAAATAAATACATAGCATACATATGATTTTTTAAACTTTCAAAAAATAAAACTATAAATAATATACTAAAAAAAATATCTATCACAAAAAAATTATAAATAAATAATCCTAAACAAGAAAAATAATTAATAAAATAAATATATACATTACCTAAACTACAAAAAATAATTTCAAAAATAAATATGTACCTAAACTAGTAAATATATTAAAAATTTACTTGTAATAAATATACATAACACTTAATAGGGATTTTTTTTAAAAATAAATACATACATACATAAATAAATAAATAAATACATAGCATACATATGATTTTTTAAACTTTCAAAAAATAAAACTATAAATAATATACTAAAAAAATATCTATAACAAAAAAAATTATAAATAAATAATCCTAAACAAGAAAAATTATTAATAAAATAAATATATACATTACCTAAACTGCAAAAAATAATTTCAAAAATAAATATGTACCTAAACTAGAAAAAATATTAAAACTTTACTTGTAATAAATATACATAACACTTAATAGGGATTTTTTTTAAAAATAAATACATAGCATACATAAATAAATAAATACATAGCATACATATGATTTTTTAAACTTTCAAAAAATAAAACTATAAATAATATACTATACAACAAAGAGTATCTTTTACAAAAAGAAATCTAGCAAATGGCTAAAAACTAAGAGAGATCCAAGCGTTCAAAGTTGCAATAATCAATTATGCCATTTTCAGTTTTGGGCGAAACTAGACCATTTTCAAAACTAGGCCATTCTCTTAAATATAAAAAAAAAATCCAAAGAAGAATCTACCACCTGTAATAAAAAAAATAAAAAAATTTGCATAACCAAGAAAAAATAATTAAAAATAAAAAATAAAAATACGGAAAAAATAAAAAAACAGAAAAAAGAAATTCAATCTTAAATACAGAAAAAAATTATCATTGGAAATTAAATTAAATTTTCATTTCAATTCAGAAATCAAAAAATTCACTGAAAATATAATAAAAAAAATAAAAGGTAATTCTGAAAAAATTAAATATAGAATATAAAAAATAAAAAATAGTCAAGCATGGTGAATGAACTTACCAGATCTCATCCAACACTCCTTTGTGGTAATTTTGAGTCTCAAATCTGGCTACACCAAAAGCAAACAAAATTAAGAGGAGTAATCAGTATGAATTTCATTTTAATTTTGGCCCAATTGATATGGAAAAAATGATCACATAAATTACCAGGTCTTAGAGGATACTCCAATCTGGTAATTGCGAGTCCCAAATGTTTTAAATCAAATAAAAACTTTAAAAAGGAAAAAAATTTCGGATACCACTTTTGCAGCTTACCACTTCTGCCGCTTACCACCTCATGGCAATTCGAAAAAATAAAAAAAGAAATAGCAATAAAAATACCAAAAAAAAAACCAAAATCCTACAAAAAATGAGTGAGATCTACAAAAAAGAAAAAATTATCAGCACTAAGTAAAAGAGAATGAAGGAAAATTCAGATACCACTTTTGCAGCTTACGACTTCTGCCGCTTACCACCTCATGGCAATTCGAAAATATAAAAAAGAAATAGCAATAAAAAATACAAAAAAAAAAAAACTCAAATTCCTACAAAAAATGAATAAGAACTAAAAAAAGAACAAATTATCAGTACTAAGTAAAAGAGAATGAAGAAGAATTCATTTGGGGGCAAGATACGAAATCAATCCACAAAAGGTAATATTGGTAGAGTCATTTCGTCGAACAGACACAGTGCGTAACTGTGAAAGTGTTGGTTACTAATCTAAAAATTAACCAAATAAATAAAATAATTAAATCATAACATAATGATAAAGAATGAGACAAGGCTGGTGTAGTCGTGCGATCGAGCCGCGACTGCCCTAAAGACAGAATGAGCCCTCTTGTACAGGATTAACCGTTTATCCGTCTCCAAGGTTCTACACCACGAGGAAGTCTCATATCCGCTCCGGTAGCACAGTCACGGAGTGGGCCTTCATTTCACAAAGAAATGAAGTCGTGCACCATGATCCTTCAAACCAAGTTTATTTTGTGTATTTGGAAGAATGTATTTTGAGGAGGAGGAAGAAGAAAGAGAGTTGTTGTATTATATTTGTTGTTGTTATTTTTTTTTTTCTCTCTGTTATAGAAAGGAGGGAAATTCCTTTTATAACAATAGGAAGAGGAGAAAACTTGGTCAAGGAATTAATTCCATTCTAAACTCTCAATTAAATGGCCATTTAAATACAACAAATAAGTTTTAAAATTTAATATATTATTTATAAATAAATAATATACAACATTCCCCCTCAAATTTTAAAACTTAATATTTAAGTATTTCTTCCAAATACTTGGTATCTACTATGCATAAGTATGAGTGGACGTACCTTTTAAACTCTTATGTAGTGATGGATATATACAATCGAGATTTACATGGTAAACATATGTTTTTGAACCAGAAATCTTTTACCGATTTTCTATACTCACACACATAGTAGGAAAAATCTTCTAGGTGCGTTAGCGGGTATGCTCTATTTATGGTCATGCGCTAACATTGATTTTCATGAGAATACATTAGGATTTCGCCCGTATCCTTAGTCGCGGCGACCCACGACGATTCTCACTTAGGTAATTCCTCAAAGGGTATACGGTGTGGAAATATACCCCGCAAATATTACTTTTATTAAGTAATTTATTTAATTTTTTAATTTCAATATTTGAAAAATAAATCTCGGAATTATTGAGAACAAAAGTTCATCCTAACCATCACCTTAAAGCACTTCACCATAGGGATGAGCACGAACAAATCAATGTCTAAATAGTGCTTCAAAATACCACATCAGCAGTTTTGTTTAACCTTTGAACCATTTGTCCCGTCCAGCAGGCCACAATGGTGGGGGCCCCACCGCTGGTGACGACTATATGGGCTAAACGCTCTATCCCCCTCGATGAACTAGATCATAGAAGATCTTTTATTATCAGATATATTATTTTTCCGATTTTATATGATATCATATTTTATTTTATTTTTCGCGGTTTTATAATAATGAATAATGTGCCAAATTATTTTAGCTAGCATTTATATTTTATTGATTCATCAGATCAATAATATTATTTTCAACAAGAATTCATCAAAATTGATGATAATAACTTAGGCACAATAGGAATACTCAAAGTAAATTCCTTAGCCAATTTCAGGCATAAAAATAATATGATATTGACCAATATTTTTATTTATCTATATTTATTGATAAGATATCTTAACATCATAAATATATAAAAGATGTCATTAGCAAGCAACCATAAAATGGGTTTGGATCTTGATAAACCTGACCTGATCCATTTATATCCGGTCTTTTCGGAAGTAGGTAATTCTCAATTATTGGTCAGTCTTATACAGTGAAATAGTGTCACGTTCAATAATTAAAGTGGATATTTCTGAGTACAATAGGTGGCGTGGAATTAAAGAATCAGTCACACTTAGCTCATGTTAAATTTATTTATAAAAGCCATGTTGATCAGAGTATTTTTTTTTTTTTTTAAATAGCCATATTATTTTCAAAGTTTTCAACAATAATATTATTTTGTTTTAATTTGCATGAGGCAACTGCTGTTTGATTTTTATACTAGACGAAGGGGCAAGTTTTCAAACTTGAGCCAAAAAATACTAAGAAATTTTTTTATTATTGCAGACTCGTAAAAAGTGAAGGTTAGTGTGAAAAAAAGTGTTTCATGGAGAATCTGATATCATACTTCCAAATAATTTTTGGTTATCCAACAGCGTGTTTTAATACAGACCACACTGGAAATGAATGTGGACGAAAAGAATTATGAGAAAAGGACCTAACTAATTTGATGCTAAAGGGGACTGTCTTCCTTCTGCCCTATCCTACTTATCTTTTTGAAGTTTTTTCTTTTTCTCGATTCAGTTTTTTCTTGGCTTGTAAATTATTATTTAATTGTAGAAAAACTATAATTGCTCCCTCAGTTTTTCAGAAAAACATTATATACATCATCATTACATCACTATGGTATGAGAACTTTTTTACTTTTATTTCAATGGAATCTCTGCGAGCCAATTCGCCTCAAACTTCAAAAAAAAAAAAAAAAAAAAAATCTTACAAATGAAAATTTTTAAAAATCTCAAAATAATGTGTCTAAAGATAGTAGATTTTCACCTTTTGTTGCTCTATTGTTTTTGTTAAAATTGCCAAACAATTTTTTCACTAATTATCTCCATACCGACAAATTATATTTCAAAACTCTGAAATGCCCGTTGTATTAAAGATTCTCAATCATAGCATAAAATTCTTTTTTATTTTTTTAATAATTCGTACTAAGAAGATTTTCAATCATAGCATTCAATTATTATTTTTAATTTGTAGCATCAAGTGTTTCAGCTTACTTTGTGATAGGAAAAAGAATAATATTTTAAGTAAATATTTGACGTGAATTATAATACAATATGCAAGTTGTTTTCAAATCTAAACACTGTTTCTATTTGATAATTGAAATCATCTACTGATATTATTTTTTTCAGAAACATATTGTTGTATATTATTTATTATATAAATAATATAAGTAAATTTTAAAATTTATTGTTGTATTTTTATTGATATTTTAATGGCCATTAAATTGAGAGTTTAGAATGATATTAAATTCGTTGACCAAATCTCTCCCTCTCACTCATTATAAAAGGAGTTTCCCTCTTTTCTAAATAGAAAAAATATATAACAAATACAAAACAACACTTCTTCTTCTTCCTCCTCCTCTAAAACACTTTCTTCCAATTACACAACATAAACTTGATTTTAGAGATCATGGTGCACGGCTTCATTTCTTTTTGAAATGAAGGTCCGCTCTGCAACTGTGCTACCGGAGCTGCACTAGAGAACGTCAATCTGTCTTTAAGGCAATCACGACTCGATTAGATTGTTGGTTACTATTCTAAAATTAACCAAATAAATAATTTAAATCATAAAATAATGATTAAGAATGAGACAAGCCTGGATGTAGCCGTGCGATCGAGTCGCGACTGCCTTAAAGACAGATTGACGTCCTCTAGTGCAGGATCCACCGTCTATAGTAGATTGTTGGTTACTATTCTAAAATTAACCAAATAAATAATGAATATAAATCATAAAATAATGATTAAGAATGAGATAAGCCTGGATGTAGCCGTGCGATCGAGTCGCGACTGCTCTAAAGACAGATTGACGTCCTCTAGTGCAAGATTTGCCGTCTATCTGCCTCCAAGGTTCTATACCATGAGGAAGTCCCGTATCCACTCCGGTATCACAGTCGCAGAGCGGGCCTTCATTTCAAAAAGAAATGAAGCCGTGCACCATGATCTCTCAAACCAAGTTTATGTTATGTAATTGGAAGAAAGTGTTTTAGAGGAGGAGGAAGAATAAGAAGTGTTGTTTTGTATTTGTTGTATATTTCTTCTATTTAGAAAGGAGGGAAACTCTGTTTATAATGACTGAGAGGGAGAGATTTGGTCAACGAATTTAATACCACTAGGATAATGCTCGCGCTTCGCGGCGATTATTTCAATTTAAATAATTATTTCAATCTAATAATGTATACCATGCAATTATGAAAATTCAAAATTAAAGTTTGTAAATCCATAGTACATAAACAATACATGAGAATTCAAAATTATTGTCTTTGATTTTCTTATGTCATTATATCTTGACATATTATATTAGAAAAATAAATTAAGTATTAATCAGGCTTAGATGTATGAGATCAAAAAAATAAAATGCAAGATAATTTATTTCGAAGATTTTAGCTGAAATTATATAAGATTAAATTATAGATAATTAACTTTTAAAAAAATATAAAAATAATTATTATATTTAATCTTATATATATGGGAAAAATATGTATACTACATAGGAAAATATAACATTACTTATTTTCTTCAAAAATTTGTCACCGCTATTTTTCTTATTTTTTTTAGATTTTAAAATGGTATGGATTACACATATGTTATTATGAAACCCGTTATACATTAAATAATATAATATAGTTTTTAATATTCTGAAATTTTGTTTGAGATGATAGTTCTTATATAATAGAGATATAACACTGAATATTAATCTAACTAATAATGTGATATTATGATAATAATTTAAATTAAAAGCTAAGATTTGATAAAAATTTTGATTCGACAGCGGAGAGAAAATTGATAATAGTTATTTTGAGAATTTTCAAAGAAGGATAAAATAATATAATAAGAGTAAATGAGCTTATTACTTTATTACATGTTCTTTTATATAGTCTTTATTCACATATTTTATCAAGAAAAAATGAAATTGGAATCATAACAATATGTCTTTATGTGATATTGTGGTAATAATTTAAATGAAAAGCTAAGATTTCAAAAAAAAAAAATTGATCCAACAGCCGAGATAAAATTGACAATAAGTCTCTTGAGAATGCTCAAAAAGAGATGAAAAAATAAGATATAAGGTATAAGTTAATGAGCATATCATTTTTGTACATCTTCATTTATATAGTCTATATTCACATTAAAATATCAATAAAAACACAACAATAAGATTTAAAATTTATTTATATTATTTATATAATAAATAATATACAACACATATCACATGTATTATTATTATTTTCAGAAAAACTTATTACATGATCCCATCTAGACGCAACGTCACAACTTGCAATTTAATTTTAACACTCAGATTTGACCAGCAGTTAAAATGATGAACACACCCCATATGGAATGATGTATATCAATAATTGAAAATGGATGAAGAATCATTTAGATTGATATTTCCCTATAAATATTCATATCCCCTTGCTTATCTCAACACTCTGAGTCTCAGTTGCGTATCTCAAACATTCAGGTTCTCTTTCTCAGTAAATACTATCAGAAATTCTGTCACACTGAGTAACATACAATTCAATATAATTTCTGCAGCCCAATCAACAAGATATTGATGCTCAAATAATCATTTTATATATAAAATAAAATCATTTTATATACAAACAAACCAATGAAACAATATAAGTTATTCATATATATTTCTAAACTGAAAATTCACATTTTTTTTATGTACTATTTAGGTAACTTGTGTAAGAAAGAAAAGGGAGCCATCATGGCAGTGGATCTATCGCCGAAAACTGGGAACGCGTTGTTTGATTCAGACGCTGGAGCGTATTATGCTTGGACCGGTGCGAATCAACCAATTCTCAAGGAGAAGAATCTCTGTGCGGGAAGGCTCGTGCTGAAGCCTTTGAGTTTGGCAATGCCTCATTATTCCGATTCACAGAAGTTTGCTTTTGTCCTTGAAGGTAACTAATTAGTTGATTTTTGTATGTCTAAGTTATTTTTTGTTTTAGTGAGTTTGGAGTATGATGATATCATATATGCACTTTGTCAGAATACAAGTTCCATGCGGAGTGATTACAGACTAAGGGGTTTTGTGTGCTTCAATATTTCTAAATACAAAATATTTCCAGAAAGAGGCTTAAAATCCAATTAAATGTTTTCAATATATGTATACTTGTCTCAATCTTTTGATTTTTGAAATAAATTATTATTTCTAAATAAATATTTAGTTGGCTTTTTTTGTTCTATTTTGAAGCATTAAGTTTTAACACACTGAATTTTCCATTTGTCATTCCTCAGGCACTGCAATAGGCGGCGTTGTCTTGGCCGGAGAATCGAAGGAGAGAGTGACGAACCTTAAAAAGAACGATCTAATTGTTTTACCTCTTGGTAACCTCACATGGTTATACAATGAATCAGATTCCGATTTTTCTATCATATTATTGGGCGACACAGACGTATCTGTACACCCCGGCGATTTCTCGTACTTCCTTCTTTCCGGTGCCATTAACATATGCAATGGTCTATCAACCGAGTTTTTAACAAAAGCATGGACCATCAATGAAACTCAGGCCCACACACTTTTCAAAAGCCAACCTGCCCTACTCGTAACAAAACTCAAGGAAAAACTGCAGGGCATTAAACCTCATGAACAAGATAAGAAGGGAATTGCTGTACACGTTAATAGCGTAAGACCGGAAGTAGAAGTAAAGAATGCAGGCCATGTGATTACAATAACAAGTGCTAATATTTCCACGTTAAAGGAAGCTGGTTTCTGTGTTAGTGTAACAAAGCTCGAACCGAAGGCCATGAGGTCTCCAGGGTTCGGGCCTGATGCAGCGGTTCAAGAGATTTATGTGATGAAAGGGAGTGGCCATGTACAAATTGTGGGGACAAATGGACTGAATGTAGTTAACCAAGAGGTGAAAGAGGGAAGCTTGTTTGTCGTGCCAAGTCTTTTCGTCTTGTCGGTGGTAGCTGGTAGTGAAGGAATGGAATGGATCTCCCTCATCAAAACCTCCAAGTAATACTCTTTCTTTTCACTAGTAATATTGTTACATTTTTGAACTATTAAGAAATTGATTAAAAGTTTGAAATAATTATTTTGTTATTTGTTCTATTAGGCCCTTTTATCATTGTCTAACGGGAAAATCATCGTTCTTCAATATTCTGACGCCACAAGTCCTGCAAGCCGCTCTCGGGGCGGATTCCGAGCTGGTTAATGATTTGAAAGCTAAGGGAGGTACGAATGGCCTTCTTATACCGCCACCAAAAGAATGAAGAAGTTATTGGGCATCTAAATCTCTCAATATTCTTGTGTTTATGTTCTGCTTTCTGGTTGTAATTTGTTTTCACGGAATAAGTGATTTAATTTGAGTGCTTGAGTGTGGCTGAGCGATGACCAGTTTGGGGATATGTTTATGTTTGTAAAATAATTCGAGGAGTTCTCATGTAATGTTCAATAAAGGTGGTATTGGCGGTGGTTTCCTGTTTTCTATTTGAAAATTAGTTTGAACAATCAATTTAAATTTTGGCAAATATATTCCTTAATTACCCCTTTCTAGAAAAATGATAATGAGATCACCAAGTTTGTCATTAACTGGGGCATATACCCTCATGACTAAAAGCTTTTACAACATTAATACTTCATCAAGTTAAATTTATTTCATGAAGTGAAATTATAAAAAATAAACTTGTGTAAATAATGCCAAAATTTTTATTTATATATATATCGTTTATATGTACATTTTTGTTATAGAGCTATCTTAAAAGATAATTAAAATACATCAGACAAAATGCACAAGATCAGGGACGGAACTTGACTGAATTTACTGAGGGGGACCAAATTTTTTTTTTCTCTACTAATTAACACTATACAAAAAATTTGAGGGGGCCAAATACATAAAAATACATGTATTTCAAACTAAAGCACTACTGATATATATATACTACTCCGTCAAAATCTTTGGGGGAGAATTGCCCCCTCCCCCAGTCTTTATTAAGCTCCATCACTGCACATTATATCACGATACAGTATAGAGATTACTATAAATATAAGTAATAACAAAAAAGAACAAAAAAAATTCAGTGGGCCCCTCCTCTAAACAAAGATTAGTTTTTTTTTTATGAGAAGTCTTAACAAACTTTAGTTTCTATACAATAACATGCAACATAACCAATCTATTTCACCTTTTTCTCTTAACATCTTTCGAATCATATGAAAACCTAGGTAATCTTAGAGCTGCACGCTCCAAATCTTCAAAATTTTCAAACTAACCCTTTTGAAAAGTAAAGTACCTTACATAACCGCTCCAAAAATCAATTCAACTAAATTTGTACCAAAATATCCTTAAAAACTTATCTATACTATAACAAAACAAAAAAAAAAAAAAAAAAAAAAGAGAACAACAAATTTTTCTACTATAAAAGAACACAACCCAAAAAAAATAACTGAACGATACATCCCACATTTCTTTTCTTTTTTCAGAATTCTATAGCGAAAAATTCAAGGATCAAAATCCATACATTGTCTACTTTGTACGCAAAAGTGTGTATCATCCAAAAAACCAGCTTCCACCTCATCATCATCACTATCAATCTTATCTGGTATCATTCTATTTTGGTATGCTCTTCTCCTAACCAAAAAAACATTAAAATAATAATTCACCAAACCCCTCCATCCCTTACATTTAAAATTCTTTCTAAGCGGGTCCCAATAGTTAAAGCCGTCATTGGGCGAATTTTCTCGAATCACAAATTTGAATTTCACTTCTTCCTCTTCTTTCCAAGAAAGTGATATTTCATCCCCCATTTTATGAAATCCCATTTTATAAAATGCGGGCCCGAGTTCCCGTTTTAAAACAAGTTTGTTTTCAGTTATGTGAAATCTCATGCAATCTATTGAACCAGATACCAAACATTGACAATTGTTTCTTCCAATTTTGTCCTTTTGAGAAGAAATATTAGAAAATTGACTAGAATTATCAAGAGGACAAATATGAGTACCTAAATAATTTAATGAGGGGTCTAGATCTTGATAGGACTGGTTTTTGATACAGTCTGGTATAATTGCTTGATTATTGGGCCCCACTGGTATTTCTGATTGTTCTTCTATTGAAAGCCAAGTAAATGGAGGAGAAATTGGAGTATTCTTTTTTGGATTTTGTTTGTTTGGATTTTTAATAGGGGTAACTGGAGAGGTTTCTTTGTTCTTTGAGTTTGGACTAGAGCCATACAAGACTTTCTGAAATGGAGAAGAACACAAAAGTCAAAAAAATGAAGTTATACTTTTATTGTTCTTTCAATGATACGAGATTTTTCCAAACTCCCTAGATTTTCCTTAACTATTTCGAACTTTCCATTTAAAAAACAAATCCTTAACTATTCAGAAAATTAAAAAAAATCTCATTTTTTAGACTTCCTAAAAAAACTCCTATAATACACTCACTACATTCATTCAGTTTTATTCAAACCAAAAAATATATATATTTTTTTCATTAAATGTAAATAAATAAGAATTTAAAAGGAAAATAAATCATAATAGATAGGTAATGAAAATGATATTTGAGGTAAATAAAATTATAATGTACATAATAATTAAGAGAAAAAATATTGTATACAATGTAATATCATAATATAAAATATATAGTGTGAAATAATATCATAAAATATATTATTTGAAAGATGTTATTTTCCTTTATTCATTATTTTCAACTAAACGGTGTTATTTTCCTTTATTTATTATTTCAATTGAAAGATGCTACTTTCCTTTATTTAATATTTTAAATTGAAAGATGTTATTTTCATAAATTAAAGGAAAATGAGTCCGATCGGGTAAGGAGCGGGTAAGGGTATAGCTTTCTCCTCCATGATGGGATTCATGAACCTAACCCTTGCAAGTAGAGCTGGCAAAATCTGACTCGACCCGAAAAACTTGCCCGACCCGACCCGAATCCGAGTGACCTGAAACTCGCAATGACCCGTACCCGTAATGACCCGAAACCCGAATGATCCAAAACCTGAATGACCTGAAAACCGAACGATCCGAAACCTTAACAACCCGAACGACCCAAAACCTTAACGATCCGAAACCCGAACAACCCGAAACACGAACGGCCCGAAACCCATGACCTGAATGAACCGAAACCCGAACTGACCTGACCCGAACCGGCGGTTTGCCATATCTACTCGCAAGTATTTGTCGATGTTTTGGAATTTAAATGATATTTTAACTTTCTATAGTATAGTTTGCATTGTACTTTTATATTTTTGTATGATATGATATTTTGGGTTTCATTTCTTGTTTGAGGACTAGTTTGCATCAACCTAAATATGGGATAATATAGGGGGTTTGAAAAAAATTCTAATAATTAATTGATGGAAGTGGCATACCTGAGTAGAAGTAGACATGAGACAAAGATCTTTTCTGATATTCTTAAGAAATATTTCACTCCGAATTAAGACGGCTAATTTAAAATAATCGACAGCCATATTTTGTTTATTACCAATGTGTGCTTCATTTAATACCGAAATATTATTAGAAGGATCAAAGGGTCTCTTTGCCAAATCTTTCACCCAATTTAACATTCCAACTGTTGAATCTCTTTTTCTCTTCAAAAGAGAACATAACCCTACACAAACAGATACATTTTACAATTTCATCCAATGTTTTACAGTATTTGCGGACCCTTAATTTAACAAAATAGAACAATAAACATTTCAATACCTTTATCTAGTGTTGGATCAGCTTTCTTATCTGAAATTTGTTGGACCAGCCTTTCAAGTGTTCTCAAATACTTCACATAAACTAACTTTACCTTTTAAACAAAACATTTATGAATTACATTACAAAATTGACATTACTCTAAAAAAAGTTAATTGTGTTGTCTACATCTTTTAGATATAAGACAACAAAAGAATATTAATATTTCAATTTTCCAACAAACTGCCCATTAATTCACATTTTTATTAAGTATTAGAAGTCAAAGTTTAGATCAACATCACAACAATTAGATTATAAAAGTGCAAATTGATCAGTTATCCCTTAAAATACTGGAATGTGAGGTGTGACACCCTGTTATTTATAAAAGACAAAATATTCTGATTTTGATTCCTCAACTTTTGAGTTTCTTTTAGTTACTTTCTTAACTATCTTTTTAATCATTCAACCCACTCAACTATACTAGAATATGAAAAAAAACCAACAATTAAAGTGACAAAACATAAAAAGAAACAGGAAATAAATAGAGCTGGCAAAATTTAACTTGATCCAAAAACCCACCCAAACCGACCAGATTGAACCGAAACCCAAAATGACTTGAACACCCAATGATCTAAATCCGATTGGCCAGTAATACGAATGACCCGTAACTTGAGATCGCGTGAATCTAATTGATCCGCCCGGTGAGACCCCCAAAATAACTTTATTTTAGACTTTATTACGCAGAAATACTAACTTAATGATCTAAAATGTTAATCTAAATGATTTGCAGCCTGATCTACCCAGACCCGAATGTCCAGAAACCGAATGATCCGAAATCTGAAATGATCTGCACCCGAATGATGTAAAATCGAATGACTTGAAACTCAAATGATGTGAAACCCGAAAGACCCGTAATCCGAATGACCCATGACCCGAATGACTCATAACCCAAATTGAATACATTTGACCCGACCCAAATCTCATCTGACCCGCTCGATTGCCGAATTTAGAAATAAATAATCAAACCAAAAGTTGAGGAGCCAAAATCAATTAACAAAAATATAAAACAATATATATTTATTCATAAGCAATAATTACCGAAGGACCCAAGTGGGACCTGAGCCCGACTGATTCTGCCACATCAGGCCATGACCAGGAAGTAGTCACAGACAAATAACCACCTCGTGCTCGCACAACACAAAACAGCCTCAGAAGATCCACTTGGCATCCTTCTCCCACAATTGGTGGAAAAGGTAGGGTTTCAATTTCTGATTTTCCTTTTTGAGAGGTCTCCTTCAAGAAGGCCGAGAGAACCTTGTCGAATGTGAGTTCAGATCTTTGTTTCGGTGCATCGAGATTCGTGCACAGACCGATAGTTTTGAGGGTGGAGAGAATGTCTAGTGCGTCTGGAGTAAGGACATCTCCCATTAATTAAAATGGGAAAGGGTTTAATATGGTTGATATTTTGAGAGGTTGGGGTTTAGTTGTTGGATTTAAATTTTTTTTTTTGGAGATTAGGGTGGAAATGGGAAATAGTTTCTTTTCTTCAAATTGTTGATTGGAGAGTGAAGAATTTTTTTTTAAGGGGGTTGGAATTGGTTGTTATTAGGGTTAGGGTTTCGAGTTTTTTTTTTCTTGGGTGGAAATAGGAATTTTCTATATTGGAATATTTTTGTTTTGCTATTGGGTTGAGCTGGGTGAGGATGATGGGAAATGGAGTTTAGGATAGGGTTAGGGTTTTATTTAGGTATGACACAGAAAAGATGTTTGTGATAAATGTTTTAGGGGAAAAGGAGGGTTAATATTTCGCATTCAAAAGGTGTTTGAACCTAGAAAATGACATAATTAAACAAAATTGGAGAATTGAGCTGTTAAATTGGAAGAAAAAAAACCAATTGAGAAGGATGGAGTTGCCTGAGGTGTTCGACTGAAAGACAGAGCGAGCTTGACCTGGATCGCCTCACTCACGTGACTTCTCTTGTATTTTCGTTCAGGGTAAAATCAAAATGATATTACTGTGAAGGGTCGGATTATCTTAATGGGTTCAAGATAATGGTGGAAGGATAGAGAAGTTGATCAGGCAAATAATGGACGGTAGAAATAACTGGAAAGGACCAAATTACAAAAATGACGCTCAAATTTATGAGGGTCAAATTGCAAATATGGATAATATATTAAATAAAAAATATGGATGATATATTCTAATTTAGTATGTAGCTTGTTGACCCAATTCGATTCGGAAACGGCTCGAACGGAACTCGAGTGAATATAAGCCAAGTCAAGCCAGCTCGAACCAAATCGATGCAAGCCCAAACTAGACAACATTTAATTGAGTTTGACTCAAGTTCGAATCATTTGTATTTGAAATCTGCAAAGCTCTGTTACCCGCAATAATGAACCGAACCAAATCCAGCCGAGCTATGATTTTGAGTTGAGCTAGCTTTTATTTTGAACCAAACCGGTTGTTATTTCGCGACTTTACTGTTATGAGCTGTCACTATCATGTATGAGCTGTTATGAGCTGTCACTATCATGTATCGAGTCGAGCTAGTTGTTATTTCGCAACGTTGTTGTTGTGAGCTATCGTGAATTGAGCCGAGATGGATCGAGTTATTTTGAGCCAAGCTCTAGCCATAAATTCGAACTTGAACCCCCTCTTGATCAGATTTTTAGCCGAGTCAAGACTGTCTGGCTTTCACATAATTAACTCAATTTCAGCAGAAATATAGGGGCGGATTTGTAAAACATTAAATTTCTTCAAATAGTTTACATAAACCCGTATGCACATATGCACACACTGGAGGCCACACAAGATCCTATTAGAAAGCCTCCTTATTAGAATCCAGCTTCACCCAAGGATCAATCCCTGCATTTCAATTAGATTTCTTAATCCCCACAGTCATTAAGCGCTAACTAGCATGCTCAATTATATCCCTACCTGAAAATGAAGAGCTTTTTATTTGAAAAGTTTTTGCAAACAAAAAGTAGCAAAGAGAGGTGTAAACAAGTATATGAAGAGATTTTTTTTTAATTTTATAGAGAGGTTCATATGTTCCCCATCTATATTTAAAAAAATTTAAATTTGTCAAGTATTGAACCCACAACCTTTGAGTGGTTTGGCGCATATGAAGGGATTATTTGTCATCTTTGGTCTTTACAATTTAGAATAATATATATTGTATTTTTTATGTTGTTTGAAGTTGTAATTTGACCTTAAATAAGTGAATGTTTGTTTATTGTTTAAACAAGTCATTTCTTTTGTTCAAATTTGAATTAAGGAAAATGAAAAATTTGTCCTTTTCTTTATTCAATAGGGAAATCTCAGCAAAACACATTCTAAAACAAAAAAAAAACATATTGTGGATGTGGGCAAAAGAACAAGTAGTTTTTTTTTTTTTTTTGAGAAAACATTGTATCAAGGTCTTTCAATCATTTTAACAAAATATCATCTAATTTTTTTTTACTTTTTAGCTAAAAGACTATATGTCTAAAAATGCTTCTATACATCTCATTTTTCTGAACCGTCCATTTTAATGGATTTAACGGTTGGATTTAATTAGAATGACGGTTAAAATTAAAAAGCCGGTTTAGCCAGAATTTCAAGCTAATCAGCCTGTAAAAATTCATTGAATGTAAGGATAAATTAGTAATTTTAACCACGTTACATGGGACGTGGGCAGATTAGGTGCAACAATGACTAAAGTCTATTGTAGAAATTATCTTGAGATTGTTGCATAACGGGTTGATTTTATAGTTTTACATAACCCGCCACATATGCTGCTTATTAGTTTGATTTATCTAGAATCAATCTATTTGTTTTATGTGTGACAACTAGCTCCTGCACCAGAATTTATACACAATTAAACTATAAATGAAGGAATGTATAAAATAAGTATGAAGAAAAAAAAATGATACTTTCTCTACTAAAAATATTGAATATCTAAAAAATTTCATTAAAACAATATATGTGTCATTGACAAGAATGATTTATAAGGTCAGTCAAACAATAAAATATGCATGAAAAAATATGTAATATATAGAAATTATAATCCAAGAAATTTTATGTATGATGTTTTCAAATATGTAATATATAGAAAATATGCATGAAAAAATAAACAACATATAATTTATGCATAAATATATAATATATATTGGTATGGTGTTTTCATAAATTTATAATTTAAAAAACACATAGCATGGCTCATTAGATCTGCATCACGCGTCATCAATAACTACAAATCATATATAAAAATAATTTTATTTAAGATTAGATATATTTATTTTAATATGTCTGATTTTTTTTTAAAGGAAAAGTCAGGTACAATTTGGATATAATTACCATTTCTTTCTTTAATGAGATTGGCACACCGTGGCATTCATTTCTATATTCTCTCATTTCTACTATACTATAATTTTGGACATATTACCATACAGTGACACGTGTCACACCCAAAGTTGTTGTCAGATCTTCTGTGCCATATCACATGTAGATAAATATGAAATAGGTACTCTCCAAACTGATCTATGACTCACTACACAATTGGCCATATAATAATGAGTTTATTATGTTTTATTCTTTTTTCTTTTAACAAATAGTCTTAACTTCCAATTTTATTGCAAAAGATGCCAATGGTATATTACTCATATTTCTCACCTTCAAAATAAAATGACATGGTTGTTATTTCAATCAAACTTGAGGATATTGTTTTATTGTCAAAACATACCGTTCAAGCTCAATTAAAACATTATTTATTTAATGTGATATGATAGAGATGCACGGTTAAAAAAAATGGGCCGAATTTGATAGATATCATCATAATTTGCACCCATTGTATATTTAACAAAAGATATTTATATAATGAGTAATATAATGAGTATATATTTTAAAAAATGTATATATATATATATATATATATATATACATATATATATATAATATTATTATAATAGTACGAGTGTACAAAAATATACTATAGGAGTTTCAAAATTATATATAAAACTTTAACAAAATTTGCAAGTAATTCTACAAGAATTTCTTTATGACTTATTAATTTTTTTTTTTTAGTTATCAAACTTTGAGATAAAAAATCATTTTATCATTGAGTTGGATTTATCATTGATCAAATTTTAAGAAAATATAAAAATCATCGAAAGTAGAAAATAATTATTTTTTTGCACAATCATGAATGCAAGGTCGTCTTTTATATAATGACCTGTATATAGGGCATTATTTTTCTATTGATAGTATTAGATAGTAAACAAATGTGGAGAAAACCACAAAAAGAGTTTTTGTCATGGTGAATCTTTTTTATTTTGTGTGACTAAATTTGAAGTGAGTCATGCACATTCTATGGACATTTTGACTGCTCCATCACCTTTAATGATATATCTAGCAATAGAAGTGAATGAATTTAATATAAAAGAATAATAATTTCAATAATAACATCACAATATAATTTTTAGTATTATACTATTTTTATATAATTGTCACAATTGAATATATTATAATCTGAGATTCCTTACATGATCTTTATATTTTGTAGAGCTTCAAATTTATTTATGTTTATAATCCTAAAGGGTCTTAACTACAGTACTCTCACCAAAAGCTTCCATGTCGGTGTTTTAAAAAAGAGCCGTCTGATTTAGATCGAACCATCAAAATTTGGGCGGGTTCACAATGACCATATGTAGACCGTCTGTTAAAAAGTGTTTTAATTGGTTGAATTATTTGGTGTATACAGTGCGAAGTGAACCACTAATATATTTTCATTTTCTTACCATTTCTTTGCGTTTTCTCTCTCCAGTCCCAACCCTTCTCTCCTCCTTCCCGCCAGATCCAGATTCGCCATGGTGGGTCGCTGCCCAGATCCAGATCCGCCATTTCAGACGACAATTCTAACAAAATTGGATATTGTGCTCGCTTCCACTTCTTTTTCTTCTCTCTCCCCTCCTCTCTTCTCTTCTCCATTTTCTCCCTATATTCTTATTTGCTATTTTTTTTTAATCATATTTCTCTATTTGCTGTTGGAAGAACTATTTAGAAAGGAAGAATTTTTGTGGTCTTCCAAGTACAAGATAAAATAAAACCTCAATTAGTTATAGCTATTGCAATCGCAACTATTTATGATTAAAGTTATAATGCTAGTTATGCTTGAACTGTATGTAATTAGTGATTTGATTTTGCAGCATAAAACGGCCTCAATTATGTTTGAACTTTCAAATGTACTAATATAGATGATCTTATGTTTTTTTGGATGATACTGTCATGTACTGGTATATCCTTACATCCATTTATTTTAGAAGGTATAATTGCAGATGTGGTCAAATTCATATGATTTTTCATTGCAAAAATTGGATTAACTAGGCCAATTTATCAATTTATTAATGGAAGTCCTACACATATTATTTAATAAAAAGATGTTCTACTTCTATTTGTGAAGTTTAGGTCTTCAGCCTACATTAATTATTAGTTATGCAATTAAGTCATAAAAAAAGACTGACAAACAACATAGACTTCAAAATCACTATTTTTTTCCTATTTGTGTATATTAGTTGTTAGACTATACTAGCCCCAATTTCACTTTTAACTGTCATCTAACCTCAACTTATGATGATGCAATGGAGCTTCAATAGAAGTAAATATATTGGGAAATTTTCAAAAAACTTCCCAACTTTTCGAAATATTTCGAAAAAAAAACTCAACTGATGCATTGGCAAAAATAGGGATATTTTGGTCCATAATTGTTTTAACACCAATTTGTTAATTTTAACACCATTTTAACACCGTAAGGGTTTTTTTTTAAACTAAAAATCACTTTATAGGATTTCTTTTGAAAATCCAAGAAGTTAGGGTTTTTTTGAAAATTTCCCAAATATTATATTTTACATGCATAAATGCAAATGAAAGCTATTCCACATATTTTGAGGCAAAATATTTATAATTAGGAGAAATAATCAAAGTTTAGAAGCTTCTTGCTAATTTTTTTTTGTTCTGTGCAAATACCTGAATTCTGGCTTCCTTTGTGATAATTGGGATCTGGAGCTGGGAATTATCAAAAGATTATAATATCTTCTTTTTGTAAGTTTTACATGTCAGGCAAGATTTCTATACCAAACAAGTACAAATGGTAATTGAACTCAATGTATCTTATGTACTTTGTAGCGTGCGAGCTGTTCCTTGAGTTTTTCTTTGATTTGAGTTATTTAAAATTTTTGTAATATGTGTGGAATTGCTTTGTGTTAGTTCATTTTTTTTTTCTTTTTGCTTATTATACATTTGTTATAGAGCAAAAAAAAAAAAAAATATATCGCGCAACGCGCGAGCTTTCTCTTGTTTTTGTCTCGGTTTTGCCCTCTGAGAATGAACGGCCAAGATGACATTAATGGGCAAAAGTTTTTTAAAAGTTGGGTGTATGGAAGCATTACTCTATACTTTTTGTATTGTACCCCTGTTTGAAAAATGTATAAATTAGTCAGGTTCGGATAATTGAGAGAGTCATTCTGGTTACAGATTATTCAAGTTCGGATCATTCGGATTTCAGGTCGTTCGGGTACAAGTCATTCCGGTCTTCGGTCTTTCGGGACTCGGGAATTTCCGATTTCGGATCGTCCGGTTTCCGCTGGTCTTAGGTCGTTTGGGTTCGGGTCGGGTTGGGTTTCGGGTCATTGACTTGTCAATATTTTTCGGTCGGGTCGGGTTTGGGTTCGGGTGGGTCGGTTCGGATTTTCGGGTCGGGTCAGATTTTGCCACCTCTAGTTATAACAGTGTCTCATTATTCACACCTTCTACTATGGTCTGAATGACAAGTCGTGAGAAAACATGGATATGACAGCAAGAGGACAACTCATGATGAAAACCCCCGATGAAGTTTTCTTACTGATTGACGGCATGTCAGCAAACTATCTGAGTTGGAACAATCGACAACCGAAGGTGCGAGAGATCAATGCAGTAGATAGTGCGACGGTGTAGGAGGTGAAGTTAGATGCTTTGAACAAGAAGGTAGACAATTCCGTGAAGGAAAAAGGAGGACGACCATCTACAGTAAATCAAGTAAACAGTTTCAATTTTACGTGTGTAGTATGTGGTCAGTCGGGACATGATGGTAATAATTGCTTATTATCCGAACCCCGTAAAAGGTTATGTGTTTTTTGTGTTGCTTGATTGTTATTGTTAAAGATTGTTGTGACATTAACACTTAAATATTATTGATTGGGCTTCGTACACAAGGTGTTTAACGAATTTCTTCTAAGAAATCTTGTGTTTTATAAATCTTTATAGATTGCTTGATGAAACTAAGGGTACCACTAGAAATGTAAATAACATTTGTGTTTAATCACCTAATAAATAATCTAGATCTATTGGAGGTCTCTTTAACTGGAAGAAACTTTTCTTGGATCAACATAAAACCTATAAATCCTACACTCTCCAAATTAAAAATATTTTTTTTGCAATTATCTGTTTCCTTGAGAAATATTTTTTTTGGCAATTATCAATAATATATGATTTTTTTGCAATTTAGGCACAGTAATGAATGAATGATTCATGAAACTGCTAATTTCACTCTTATGCTAGTATTATATATTATTTTATAATATCTTACTTTATTTTTTTATAATGTCAATGTATTATTTTAGAAAATAATATATTAATTATATTGGTTTCTAAGACATAAAACTCTATTTGAGGTTATTGAGCTAATCGACTTCTTTAGTTGTCCAAAACTGAAAAAGATATTTATTCAAACAAAGACATTTCATCATGGATTAAACACTAACTAGAGCTGGCAAAATCTGAGCTGACCCGAAAATCCGACCCAACCTATCCGAATCCAAACCCAACCCGACCCGAAAATATTGACAAGTCAACGACCTAAAAAACCCGAAACCCGAAACTCGAACGACCCGAAAAAAGAAATACCCGAGACATGAACGACCTGAGACTCGAATAACCCAAAACCCGAATGACCCGTGACCCAAACTATCCGAGACCCGAATGGTCCGAACCCGAAGTGAGCCGACCCTAACCTGACCCAACCCACCTGTTATAACCTGAAATTTTAGAATTTCTATTAAAATATATTTTCATAATTTTATGATAAAAATGATAAATATGGGCTGTTAAATACATAAATCATATTACAAGTATTATTTGTATTTGACTGAGTCAACCAAAATGTAGGTTGTATTATCATAAAATGGACATAATTGTTTCTCATTCTCTTGGCAGTAAAATAAATAATTAATTCGTATTTAATAACCATGCATGAGTTACCTGGCCGAACTAAAGACATTTTCTTTCTCACGTTTTTGAATTAAATGGCTTTTAAATTTGCTTCTAATTGGCATATCATAACCGAAGTTTACACTTCAATACTTTTACTTGGCACACAAGCAATATATGTATAAATAACCACTTCTCATTTAGTCAAGAAAATGGAATTCTGCATCTTTTTATTTCATTTATCACAACTCACAATAATCTTTCACAGAAAAGCAATTTTCTTCTATATCACGTTGGGTCGGTTGAATTTTCAAAACATCGATCATTTAATCTCATCATGCTTCTTTCGAGCTATGGAATTTCTTTTCTCATGCGTTACATTTTAAATTGATATTTGTGTATAAATTATTATATGGTATAAATAAAATGAAAGCCGTACATGACTCTCGGATCTCTTCGTGTTGGGTCTAGAATTAGTTGAGTTTTTGAGTATTTTATTCCATTTTAAATTGAGAAGAAATATTAGCAAAACAGGCTTATTCCATTCTCAACGGAATAAAACATGTCTATTCCGTTGCTCCGTTGAGGACGCAATGGCTCTGTAAAACTGGTTGTTCTTTGTGCTATTTCGTTGTCAACGGAATAGCCAGGAATTTAGCCGTTTGCGCTTTAATTGTCTTTGATTCTATTCTTTTTTGGTATTCCGTTGTCAACGGAATAGATGCGTTGTCAACGGAATAGCCTGTTTTTCCATATTTGTGGGCTGCTCCTTCCTTCTTTTAAATAGCTAGTCTCAATCCGAATTTCATCATCATTTTTCTAATAGCAAAAAGCCATTTTCTTCTCTCTTTATTATTGAATATAATTTACTCAAAAGTTTTGTGAGATTAAGGAGAGATTAGCTTTTGATTCATGCTTGTCTGTTGAAGTTAAAGAGATTGAGTTTGTAAGTTATTGCTCCATCGATTCGTCAAGTTGGTTGTATAATGAGCGGTAGTTCGAGGTCTTGTATGATGAGCGGTGGTTCGAGGTCTTGTAATGATCAATTGTTTTAGTGAAATCGGAGCCGCAAGGCAAGTCCCGGAGAGTAGGCAACCCGTGAACGCGGTAAGTGCCGCTAGCGAGTAAACGGGTGGTTAAGGCTAATGTAACCACCTCGCCCAACTTCGTCAACAGATCTAGTGTTCGGTATCGCATTTAATCTTAATTATTTATCTTACTTCTTGTTTATTTTAATCAATTTGTTAATTAGAATTTGTACAACCATCATCCAAAAGTCTAAAAATATTAAAAAGTAAAACCCCTAAAAACTAGTTTAATCTTCACACTTCCGCACATAGTAGACCCCCTTATAGGTCTCTAGTAAACAATATTCCTCTTAGATTTCCAACGCATATTCACGCGTCCCGGCTAGAAATGCCGGTTCAACGAATTCACTATCATAATTTAGTACAATATCTGATTTTTTTAAATTCAGCTCATATTTGATGACTTAAGAGACTTCGCTAAATATGTGTTATATAAAATTGTATTTGTCGGAACTTAAGTCTATGAACTCTTGCTATATATTGACTAGATTATTAATGTTGTTGGAAAGTTATGGTTATAATTTAATTATTAGAGTTATTTATTTTATTTTATTTTTGAAATTTTTTTAGATTTGAAATTTCTTAGGGGCCTTTTCAGAAATGGGTCTGGGGCCTTGAGAATCTGGGACCGGACTTGCAAATGACTCATAACCTAGTTGGTATAGTCCTTTCTCTTTATCCGATTGAAATTATTCTTGTTGTTGACAATTGACTTGAAATGTATAATTGATTATTGAAAATCAGCGGAAAATGGCAATTCGTTAGTTATTATGATTATTGAGTTGAGTTGATTATATAAAATAGTAGAAAATTTAAAGTTATGAGGGTTGATTTAAATATTATGGTTGTGATTTAGTTATTAGATATTTAGTTGGCAAGCAACTCTTGGGTGGACGAGAGAGTAGCAAAACCGAAGGGAGTATACGAAGTATACGCGTTTTGACAAAGCAAGTGGAGAAGTTAGCTTCATCACCAATCTTCGAGGAAAATACAACTCAAGAATCAGTTGCTCAGGTGAACAGTTCTAATTTATTATGTGATTTTTGTGGGAATTTAGGACACAGTAGGGATGATTGTATGGCACGCGTACAACTTTTTGAGGGTGAAAAAGTAGAAAATTGTAATGCGATAGGGACAAATTAGTAATACTTATAACCCGAATTGGAGAAATCACCCTAATTTTCACCTCAGAACAACAATGGCAACAACAATAATAATAACAATTATAATAACGTCACTTTCAACAACGCTAATAACCAAAACAATAGTAGGCCATCTTTTTATCAAATGGTATTCCAATTCATGAAAGAATAAACTAGGATTAATAATGAACTAACAACCCATAGGGCCGAGAAAATAGAAATTTTTTTGAGTGATTTGACAGCGAAGGTATACTTGTTGGCGGCAAACAATAAGATGCTAGAGAGTCAAATCGCGCAATACGCAAGCCGAGCATTCAAGCAAGATGGGAAATTGAATAGATATTTTCTTTGTTAAATTATAAAGCACATTTGAATTTGAAGATATTACTCAAGGGATTATGTTCTTCTAGAATATTTAATTGGTTAATGCATCTAGTTAGAAATTCTAGGAGTTGTTTAGTTTAAATAATATTTATTATTTAGAAGGGTCTAGAGTGTATGCATGCATAAAAGTGTCTAGAGTTTGAAGATCTAGAAGTTTAGAGTGTATTAGAAGGGTCTAGAGTTAGGGTGGGGAGCTTATAAATAAAGAGGTTTGTTGTGTCAATCATAGGACCACTTAGAATAACAAATATTATAATTTCTATCTTACTCTTATAATAAAAGTTTATTTTATCAACTTCCATTTTTATCATTCTTCTTCTACTATTGGTTTGATCTTGAACTAGTGTGATCTATTGTTATACTATTTTGATAACCTCGGTTATCTTTACACTCTTAGGTTTTGAGTGTGAAAGATTTCATCTTATACCAATGGATATAGCATTCTTTTATTGTAATCAAACATTGCAAATGAGACAGGGCAGGCCCTACTGTAAGTCCCGTGAGATTTGGATCTAGAGTCCAAAATTTTGAGGGGTCTAATATTTATTTTATTACCTATATATATGTACATGTCTCAAAGAATTTACAAAAAGCCTAATAGTCAATATATCTCCAAAAATAAAATAAAGAATAATAATATAGACTCTAGTTCTTGTACCGTTACCTGAACCCAAACCATATCAGCTGTATCATTCATAAATCCATCTAGAAAGGGGGCTGTTGGACTCATGCATGGTGTTTGTGTGAGAAAGCTAACATTGTGTCAACTTATAGCAATGAGGTTGAGATCTCCAACAATAATTCAAGATAAATTGTTACGTTGTCATTTAAGTTGGTTAATCAATTTAGGAGTAATGGTTTATCAATTTCATTAATTAGAGGGGGATTATAGACATTGGTTAATATGAAGATGAATTTTTTTTTATAGGGAAGGCTCTTATGTTCCACATTTATTTTTAAAGAAATTGATTATTGTGAAGTTTTGAATCTACAAACTTTGGCATGGAAGTGAAAAATTAACATAACAATAGATGAGTAATTTGAATTGAATGAGCTTACAAAGGAGAATACATTATTTCAGGGGGTTTGCCCCTCTATTCATAATGACAACATTTGAAAAGTCCACTTTCTTTCTCTTTCAAACACTCAGCGTTGGAATAAAGTTCTTTGTAAAATAATAAGCATAAACAATGAAAAAGTTATTTTGAACATCCCATGTTCAAACCAGAACGGACTTTGTTTTTGTATCCTTAGCGTTGGAAAACCACGGTCGGTAAATCAGAGTCAGAATTGATCCCTCATGATTTCTATTAATAATTATCTAGATCAAAATTGGAATCGGACAAATCGGATGAAAAGAGAAATTAATTTGTACAAAATACACTACAATAAATTATTTATCAGCCACGGGCATTCACAATAGCTACGGGCCGTTGCTATTGATCTTATTAACAACAACAGGACGTGGCTAATAAGAAATACCGTGGTTATTGGGTCACTCAATAGCCATGGTTTGACCCAATAAACACAGGGTCATGTGGCTACTGATGCACGAATTTTAAAGCAGCCACCCGAGCTGCTTCTTTCCTCTCTCTGTCTCATGAAAATAGATTTAAAGAAAAGAGCAAATTTTTGCTCGACTATCTCTTGCGCCGCCGGCCAGATCTGCCGGCCCCATCTCCTCTTGACCCGGTGCCGGTCAAATCTGCTGCCGGCCACATCCGCCGGCTGATCGGCAAAATTCATATCTATATTTTAGTATCATATTTACTTCTTTTGTATCTTACTTTCATCACTTTTTATATTATTGCAAGTTTACTTTTATTTCAAATCAGTTACTTCTAATGTTTGTTTTTAATTTCAGGAAATAAGCGAAATTGGGCCCTAAGGAGATTAAAAGGAGCAATTCGGAGCTACATAGAGGGGAGCTGAAGATGGATCGTGGGTCAGGTCTGCGGGCCCGGTCTTCACTACCGCAATTGCGGTAGCTATCGCAGCAACCGCGGTTCGTTGTCCTGCAGCGGTCGAGGTGGAGATTGTCGCGTTCAAACTAGAAGGCGGAAAATAATTCTTCCTGAATGCACATATTTAGCATTCTAGCTCTGATTGTACGGAAAGAACGTACTCCTTTGGCAAGAAGAATAAATCAGACACGCGATTTGATCTTCAATTGGGATTTAGACGGCAGGAGAATATTTGATTGGGAATTAGATTTAGGGTTTAAATTTGATTAGATTTTAGATAGATTTATTTCTTCTTTTCATAAGACCGGCCCTTCAACTATAAAAGGGTGACCCCTGCGGCCTATCATAATGCTGCAAATTAGAGTCACAAATCGTAGTTTGTAGTACGATCCGAGCTTCATTGTAAGAGAAAGACAAACAATGTTGTATTATTTCATGTATCACTTTATTTATCTTTTGGATTTAGTTATGTACTCTCGTAACTAAACCCCTTTCTAGGGTAGGGTTCGAGTAGTAGTATCAATGTCTTTTTAATCTCATATTTATTTGTGTTGTTTACGTTTTGAACTTAGTATTTTGTTTTGTGCTTTTTCACTCCAATCCGAGACATATCTCGGGTATATAGGTTAGCAGGAAAGTTACCGGGAGAAACCAGGACTCTAGGCCTAGACCTAGCACCTTGGTGTTAGACCGCGTGGTAAAGACTGATGGGCTGGTGTCGAATTACTTACCCCGTCATCTGAGACCCTGGAGGTGGAACTCTGTCGACTCGAACAACAAAATAGAACTTGGTAGAGCGAGTACGGAAGTGTCGTTCTACTTCAGGGATAGTATAAAGGAGTCAGGAGGACCGGAAATCCTGCTTAAGCACGAAGTTCTATGATCGCGGTGAGTTCATAAAGGACTTCCCCAGAACACATCACGGCTCTTGATTTCAGATTAGTCTGAGGATAAGTGATGACCCTCTAGACAACGGAGAACCTGAGCAAGGTGGATGTCAAACCCGTCGCACAAGGAAGTACCCCCTGCTAAGTAGAAACAAGAACAACACCAACAAAGACAAGAGAGATTGGACGGTGATCTACGAAAGATCTTGACCTCTAGAGTCCTCTTTTATCATCTTAAGACTACCTACTACCGTGGACAAGGATCGTGACAGTCTAGTCCATGACTTGATAAGCGACCGACTTTTCTTTATTTTATTTTATATTATTTTATTTTATTTTATTTTATTTTTAAAATTTTATTTTAAAAACCAAAACCAATTAAATGATTTAATCCGACCTGCATTAAAAAAAATAACAATATCTACTACTCCATGTGGATCCGACACCCAAAGTACTACGCGTAGATCGTGCGCTTGCGATCGAAACTAAGTAATTTAGGGTAATTTGGAAAGTTATTTTATCATCCTCACGACACACCAAACTTTTCTGGCGCCGTTGCCGGGGAGGTAAGCTAGATAATTATAGATTCTTGTGGGATATGATTTTTATCTTTCTATTTTTACTTTTATTTTCTTTTTTATTTTCTTCATGGCAGGACGTTGGCCGAATCTATGCGCACGTATCCGCTACGAAGCAGAACGAACAAACCAGCTAGTATTCAAGATCCAGTAGCGACCACGGTAGAAGAACCCGCGTCCGCTGTTAACCTAGCCCTGACAGCGGTAAATCCAACTGCTACCAAGGAGATTCTACATACGTCCACTGCAGACCCAGCAGCAACAAAGAGAGCAATTCCAGCAACCGGGGTAAATTCTACCGCTATCGAAGGTTCACCAACCCCGACAGAGGTACCGATCGAGATGACGAACAATGGAAACACCGGGACAAACAATAATACTCAAACCCAAGTGAAGACACTGAGAGAGCATGCAGCATTTGATGCTGGATTGGTTCGGTTTTCTATCAAAGCACTGACCGTCGGAGCAAACAACTTCGAATTTAAACCCGCTCTTCTCAGTATGATCCAGCAGAACCAGTTCGGAAGAAGCCCTACCGAGGATCCGAAGTTGCATCTACAAATCATCCAAGATTACTGTGACACACTTTAACTAAATGGTGTAACCCCAAATCCGATCCGACTTAAGCTTTTCCCATTCTCTCTAGGAACAGAGCCTGAGCATGGCTTAGGTCACTGCCAGACGAATTTATAGAGATGTGGGATCAATTATCTCAAGCGCTCTTGGCGAAGTACTTCCCGCCGAGGCAAACAGCCCAACTTCGACAACAAATCACTGCATTTAAACAAAGACCTGACGAAAATCTCTTCGAAGCCTGGGAGAGATTCAAAGACCTACTCCGATCATGCCCTCATCACGGATTGTAGCTATGGCTGTTAGTTCTTATCTTCTTTCAAGGGGTCGACTCCGTCGCCAAGAGTACCCTACAGACGGCCGCGGGAGGAGATTTTTAGGGAAAGGTTCCAGATGAAGGGTTCGCGATAATTGATTACAAGATGAATATAAACAAGTAAATGTCGTTGACAACCTGTACACACCCGCATATAATTAGAACTTAAGGAACCCAAGCCTGTCATATAGAAATAATCAGCCAACCGGTCAACCTCAAAACATCACACAAAATCAAGGGTATAACAATCAAATACCAGGACCTTACTCTATGCTAACAAATTTTATGGTTGCGTATTGGTTATTTTATTCTTTTGATTTAAAATAAACCTTGAATATGTTATTCAACTTTGTATCATCAGAATATGTGATTTTGATAGTAAAACTACAGAGTAGTATGAAAAACGTATTATAAACCATCCCTGATCATTTATAGGATATTTGTGGAGACAAATATACTTGCGGAATCATATACAATATACTTATTTAAGTATGCAAGCTATAAATGTACATCAGCATGTTAGTTGATTGATGGTCATGTTTTACTGATTATGAGTAAGTGTTACTAAATCATTAACATAGATATATGTTGGAGAACATATATTGGATTGACCCAACGAGAGAATACCACATGGTTCGTGTCAGTGGTATGTCTCATCAATATGATTGTTATCCTTAGACTTGAGATTATCTCAGTTTCCTACATATGGAATTATGTACTTTCACATAAGGTAACCATAAGGTTTATGATTAGGTACATAATGAAACATACGGAGGAATGAGATAGATCAAGATAGGATTTGTTCCTCTCGTAAATGAGAGAGATATCTTAAGGCCTCTTGATGATTTTGATTGAAGAAAATGCACGGCCGTACTCAAATGAATTAATAAGGAGTTATTAATGTCATTCATGGTTCGATCAAATTCGGGATCAAGAAACATTATCGTACTATATAAGGTTGACATAATCCATGCCTTTTGGTCGATATAGATATCGTGTAACAAAGGGATACAATACAAGGACAACACATAGGTTTGGATCGAATCATTGATATTTACTTAAATTGGGTAGTATGATGGCTTGCTAGAGTCCGCTCATGATTTATAATCAATTGTGATTATTGCCAATATTAATTAAACCTATAGGATTATACACAAAGAACAACCGTTGAAATGTACACAGAAAATCATAATTTATGTGATAAGTTATATAAAATGTTATATAGTTATTGACACATATAATTCTACATCTTATATGATAAGATGTGTTACACATATGGTTACATAGTAACTAAGTACATATGATTAAATGAATAAATGCTCCTCTTTGAAAAGGTGGACTGTATATACCCAAAAGGATCTTAGATTTCAATCTATGCCATTCATAATTCTCATTCCATTTTTGTTAGACAAACTCGATTTTGCTTCAGAAATCCCCCTCCTGCTGGAATGAACTGCTCACCTATTATGCCATTTTCGTCTCCAACTCCTTGCATTGTTAGGCTTGTGAGTCCAACAGGCTTGCTAACTTCTGAAATTGGGCCAGAAGTGCGGTAATATTGCCTTGTTTTATTAAATATCTCTAAACAAATTCAAAGTTTGATTCACACAACAGATACAACTAGGGCTCATATACAAAGGCCTAGGACATAAAACCAACACATGCGCCGAGTGTCAAAATGTCCAATTCCATCCTCGAAACACTATATCCATACACTTGTGTAAATATGGTTTCCTTCCTCATTACCTTATTTGGGACGCTCATGGAGACTCGGTTGAAAGTCGAGACCCTGTCACATCGCCGCGACAATATGATGGTGACACGTAAATGGAAGAGATGGCGCATGCTAGAGCAGGTCCCGATTTTAATTGGGAATTCCCTGCAAGTTGTGATGATATCCCGAATCCGAGAGCTGCAATTTTTTTTTTAAATATTGGAAGCCGCACGTGTGCCATTATGGGATGGCTCAGGATTCTCAAGAGAGACGCTCTTATTGGCCATTAGTATGTTATTAACTCTTAAATTGGATTGCGAAATGACGAAAGATTGTTTCGATAAGATGATTTATATTATCAAGCACAAACTCCTTCCCGAAGGTAATAAATCACCCGAGAATTTTTATGAGTCTAAAAAGCTCATTAAAGGGTTGGGGTTAAAGTATGAAAAAAATAATGTTTGTTCGGGTGATTACATGTTATTCTACAGGGAAAATAGCATGAAAGTAGAATATGATAAGTGCCGAAAACCCCGTTACAAACCACAAGACTAAGGAAAAAACGCAAACATGTTTCTATGAAGGTATTGTGCTACTTTCTGATAACTCCGAGATTGCAAAGATTATATATATCCAAACATGTCGCTAGACATATGACATGGCACGGCGAATCTCGGGATAGATAGGACGTAATGATCCATCCCGCCAATGATGAATCATGGAAGCGTGAGTTAAGGCTTGAGTTAATGGAGGAGATGAAGACGACAATGGTCGAGGTGGTAAACAAACAAATCAAGCAAAATATGGCCGCTATGTACCCACGGCTTATATGCCTCCACCTCTCGAGTAGGTATTATAATATTATTAAGTTAATTTACATATTTATATTATTTATTACTAATATAATATGGTGTTGCAAGGGAAAATGGGGAAGCGTTACAAGGACTTGGTGAATTCCAAGCTCTGTTAGCGATATCTTCGTAGGTATTTGCACCCGCTGGTGGTTCTTCACAAGATACCCATCCTCCAGTCCCACCGTATGGGGTGCCTGGATGGCCGCAAGTGCCGATGACATGACCTTCTCAGACTTACATCCCACAGCTAGTACGTTCCTCTATACTTTTATATTAAATAATAATAATAATAATAATAATAATAATAATAATAATAATAATAATAATAATAATAATAATAATAATAATAATAATAATAATAATAATAATATCAATTCGTTGGGTGATGATAATGGGAGAAGCCCTTTGGGATCCCATTCCGGGAACAATAACGACGTCAACCCTTTGGGCGGTGCGGACGGCAAGGACGTTACTAAGCTACATGACTAGGTTAGATTGGGTTTCGTGGTTTGAGTGTTTAGGGTTTTAATTGTATGGTTTAGGTTATGCAATAATTTAGGGTTTGTTGGAAGAGTTAGGGTTAAATTCTATGTTGTAACGGTTCAAGTTTAGGGTTTGAGGTTTAAAATTTGGATTTCGGTTTAGGGTTTCGATTTGACATCCAATTGTATGTATAATTATATCTATTTCGACTCTATAACTTGTGTGGATGTTTTGTAATATGTTAGAGTTGTGAAATATTTTTGTAGCATTGATTGTATTTTTTTTCCAAATTTTATTTCAATTTATTGGATTTAACAATATTAAAATTAAGGTTTTGAATAAAAACATCCCCTGGAAAAGAAACTTTAACACAAGCAATAGCCACTGTATCGTAGCTGTTGATATGCATTTCGACAAAAAAAAAAGACCAATAGCCACGGTATTTTCTATCAATAATCACAGGGCCACCATGGCTATTGAGCAGTAGAAATGGGATGTGGCTATTAATATACCATAGATGTTGACAGTCAGTAGCCACTGTCCCATGGCTATTGACCAGACCGTGATTGTTGCTCATCACCGTATGTATTGATAGCAGAAACTATGGAGCTTTCAGTCACGGGTCAATAGTCACGGGGACTGTTGCTATTGCTATCAGCTACGGTTTTTTAAGCAATAGCAAAGATATCACTCTGTGGCTATTGTACGATTTTCCAGTAGTGATATTTAACTTTATGTAATCATGAGAATCGAATATTGATCATATTGGGGTCTTGTAGATTCCGATATGAATCGACTAATTCAATTGAAATCAGCCAGTTATGCCAATTATGCCAAAAGCACAATTTTTATAAATTGAATTAAGTAAAAGTAAATTTTTTTGAGTAAATAATTAAAAGTAATTTTTGTAAATTATTTTGTTCCAACACATATTTATGGAAATATAGTGTTATTTTAATGCTATGCTTAGCAAAGATAGCCAACGAAAGTGGGGTACACTTTGGGCTGCCACTTGTTGGGAAATATGGAAGGAACGTAATAGACGCATCTTCCGGAATTCCAGGCACACAGAAGCACAAACATTTGACCAAGCGATCATCACGGTAAATGAATGGAAACAGACATTGGCCACAAGAACTTGACCACCCATCAAGATATGTTCGGAAATGGGGCGGTGCTAGCCATTAAGCTTCGTAGACTTTAGTTTAAGGATAGGATTTTAGCATTAAATTGTCTACTTGTTTTCTCTTTTTTCAAGCTTTTAAACCTTTTGCTTCCCCATTATAAATATTACGTTGTAACAGTTTTGTTTTAATTAATACAATGTAAGCAAATACTTACCTTTCAAAAAAAATACATATTTATGGAAACAAGTATCATTCTTCCTACACGGTGGAACCACCACTAACTCGAAGGCTCAACAGCTGCAAGAAATATATAAAACTAGGGAGACCCTTGCTCTGCGTCGGAATGTACTTTTTACCAACAATAAGTATATAAATAGCACATATATATTTTAAACTTATTTATCGTATTTTTCATTTTACTTGGACATATTTTAAACTTTTGCAAGATACATGTGTCTGATGGTAAATTGTGGAGATTTCCATTGTGATTTCAAGTGCATTCATATGATATTATTGCATTTGAAAGTTGAAATCACAATGGTAACCTCCACAATTTAATATGAATCATATCGGCTCTTGCATAAATAATTGTTATAGGAAGGTGAGTTGGAATTACTATTAGGACCTGATAGAGCATATATATCAGTATACATATATGATATAACAGTATATTGATGTGATATATAAATCTGATATAACAATATATAGATATAATATAACAATATATTATGCAGACAAAACATTATATATAATATGAACTAATATTTTATATAATATAAAATTATAAAATAAAATATATATTGTAAAATAATATTATAAATGTCCTAGACCAAAGTGTTTATGATCTAGGTTGATGGATTGTATTAATAAATATTATATTTATTCTAAGATATTTCATATAATATGTGCGTATAGATTATTTTATTATAATTAAAATAAATCATGAATATGCAATTCAACTTTATATCATCAAAGTGCGTGACTTTAATAGTAAATGTATCTTACAAATGTTATTCTAAATCAATTCTTATCATTTATAGAATATTTGTGGAAACAAATATATTTGCAGTTTTTAGACAAAGCTTAGAGCCATGGAGATTTTTTTTTTAAATTACATGTTATGATTAGGGGTAACCGTAAAACAAGAAATCTTAAAACTTGTGTTTTCAATGTTGGTGCGGTACGCACCGGTACCGCCAAACTCTAGATCGAACTATGTGAATCAAACTATAAATAACGGAAGCGTACCTTGATCCATGATTACGTTTGGAGTATAGAAAACCGAATTTGCAAGTAGGGTCTTCCAAATACTTTATGAACGCCAATTGAGATTCCTTTGTTGTATTTCTCTTATGGTCTCTCTTTCTCTCTTCTTAATGGGGCAGATGAAAGAAGTGACTTAGTTCATATGTATTGGGGACCAAATTGCTTATATAGTCTAAAAGGTACCCTTTCATGAAAAGACACCCTTTGACTCCTAATGTGGAACTTTCTAATTCAGCCCATCATAAAATATAGAAATACACCACCCACAATTCTACACATCAAAGGCCACACCCTAATTTGACACATTAATGTTTAATATTATTAACTAAAGTTGATCACTTTATTATAAACATATTTGACAGTAGTATAATACACATTATTATTTTACATATAAGTCCAATATTGGATTAATAATCCAACAATCTCCCACTTGGACTATATGTATAACCTTATAATTGTGTATTCAAACATTAACCAAAGTATGCGCATCTTTTCTGTCATTAACTTTTATGTGTCCCTTAACAATTCCGTCCATCGGCATACCGACATAGGATCAAAGCGGCTTTCGTCACATTTATTGTAACTAAACCTTCAATGGTCACATATATCGGCATAACTAAATGACACGAATCATGATGTGGATGCGTAGCATGGAAATTTCATGTAATGTGATCTTAACATGTCTATTTCCAACTGGTCCACTTTATTATTTTGGTGAGATCATACCAAAAAAAAAACAAACCGTCTCCTTTAAAACCTTATTGAGACAAACCGTCTCCCTTTATAACCGTATTGAGACGTAACCGTATAAATCAGAGTATATAAAAAAAAATAAAAATAAACCAATTATTTTTCTCAACATAAACAAACCATAATCAGAATAAAATCAAACAAAATAATATCATATGTTATATGTCATATATCTAAAATATGTCTAGATAATAAAGATACAAATACAAAACTCCCACTAGAACAGAATATCCTCAACTGAAACAACACCCATACTAGCAACATGCTCGCGAAACACGCTTGGTGGTAATTGCTTAGTTAGTGGATCCGCAATCATAGAGTCTGTACTAATATTCTCAATAGACACCTCTTTATTCTGAACTCTTTCTTTCACAATTAGGAACTTGAGGTGTATAAACTTTGCCTTTGTCGAGCTCCTATTGCTATTGGAATATAACACTGCTGCATTATTATCATTATATATTTTTAGTGGTCTCTCTATGGTGTCCACTATACGCAACCCCGTGACAAAATTCCGCAACCATATCCCATGGTCCGATGCATCAAAACACGCCATAAACTCTGCTGCCATGGTGGAAGCTGCTATAAGTGACTGTTTAGCACTCTTCCAAGAAATGGCACCACTAGCTAACATAAAGATGTAGCCGGTCGTTGATTTATTAGTGTCTAAGCATCCTCCAAGATCAGAGTCGGTATACCTGATGATCTCAAGCTGATCCGACTTCCGATATGTGAGCACATAGTCTTTTGTTCTCTTCAAATATCGCAAGACCCTTTTAGCTGCTTTCCAATGGTCTATGCCTGGATTGCTTAAATATCGTCCTAACATTCCTGTAATGTACGCAATGTCCGGACGCGTACATACCTGAGCATACATCAGACTCCCTACTACGGAAGCATAAGGAATCATCTGCATCTCCTGTTTTTCCAAATCGTTCTTGGGACACTGATCGAGACTAAACTTATCTCCTTTAGCCACAGTGGTATCTATTGGCTTACTTTCATGCATGTTATATCGCTTAAGTATTCTTTCAATATAGTTCTTTTGTGATAAACTGAGAATACCACGAGAACGATCTCGAAGTATTTCTATACCTAACACAAAAGATGCATCACCAAGATCTTTCATCTCAAAATTACTAAATAGATATCTCTTGGTGTCATGCAGTAAAGCCATGTCATTAGTAGCTAGTAATATGTCATCGACATATAAAACTAAAAAAATGAACTTACTCCCACAGAACTTATGGTATATACAATCATCTACCAAATTCATCTCAAAACCGAACGAGATGATCTTTTGATGAAATTTAAAATACCATTGTCGAGATGCTTGTTTGAGTCCATAAATAGATTTCTTGAGTTTGCAAACCATATTCTTTGGATCTCCCAATACAAAGTTTTCTGGTTGCACCATATATATTGTCTCATCAATGTCACCATTGAGAAACGCCGTCTTTACATCCATCTGATGTAACTCAAGATTGAAATACGCGACCAATGCCATAATAATCCTTAAAGAGTCTTTCGAAGAAACAGGGGAGAAAGTCTCTTTATAATCTATTCCTTCTTTCTGTGTAAAGTCCTTTGCGACAAGACGAGCTTTGTACCTATCCACATTGCCTTTTGAATCCCGTTTAGTTTTAAAAATCCATTTACAACCAATGGGTTTCGATCCTTCTGGCAATGGGACAAGATCCCAAACGTCATTATCTTTCATTGACTTCATTTCTTCATTCATGGCATCGATCCACTTGTGAGAATTAGAACTTTCCATTGCATGATGAAAGTTGATCGGATCATCTTCCGTCATTCCAATGTTAAACTCATGTTCTTGGAGAAATACAATATAATCATCTGGTATTGCACTTTTTCTTTCTCTAGTGGATCTTCTTAATATTATTTCTTGTGGTTTTTGAGATGTCCGAGTTTGTTGTTCGGCTACATTGTCTTGATCATTAGTGTTCTTAACAGAATCAAAACCTAAGTCCCGATTAATGTCAAGAACATCTGTTGCAATATTTGCATATTCCTCCTCGAAGACAAAATATGTAGCCGTATTCCCCCCCGCAAACGGGACATCCTCAAAAAATTGCGCAATTCCCGACTCAAAAATCGACCTTGTTGTGGGATCATAAAATTTGTAACCCCTAGATTTATCGGCATATCCAACAAAATAACAACTAATTGTCTTAGCGTCCAGTTTCTTTTCATTAGGCCTATAAGGCTTCGCCTCCGCCGGACATCCCCAAACACGCAAATGCTTTAAACTAGGCTTTTTTCCTACCCAAAGTTCATATGGTGTCTTATTAGCTGCTTTAGTTGGAACTCGGTTTAAGATATAGGCTGCAGTTTTAAGCGCTTCTCCCCAGAGAGATGGCGGCAAAATAGTATTATTTATCATACTACGCACCATATCCTTAAGGGTTCTGTTTCGTCTCTCAGCTACACCGTTCATGCTAGGCGAACCCGGCATTGTATACTGTGGGACGATACTGCTTTCCTCTAGGAATTTCGCAAAAGGGCCCGGACGTTGTTCTTCTGAACCATCATATCGACCATAGTATTCACCACCACGGTCAGATCTAACGCTTTTGATCCTTTTGTCGAGTTGATTCTCAACTTCAGCCTTAAAGATCTTGAACACATCCAGTGCTTGCGCCTTTTCATGAATGAGATAAATATAGCCATATCTAGAAAAATCGTCTATGAACGTGATATAATAATGTTGACCATTTCTCGCACCTGTTGGAAACAGCCCACATATATCTGTGTGTATCAGTTCTAAGACATCTTGAGACCTATTGGCTTCAAATCTCCTTATATTGGTTTGTTTACCCTTTATACAATTAACACATATATCAAAATCATTGAAATCTAAAGGGTGGAGAATTTCATTTGACACGAGTCTCTCTATTCTCCGTTTGGAGATATGACCTAATCTCTTGTGCCATAACGAACCGGAATTCTCGTAAGTTAATTTTCGCTTTACACTACGTGTACTTGAGTGCAAGGTTTCTTTAGGTGAAGCAACAAGATCAATAGAATAAAGATTATCAGAACCATATAAAGAACCAGATCCAACTAATTTTGAATGTTGATACAAACCAAACTTTCTGTTTCCAAAAGAACAAACATAACTAGTTTTGTCCAAAACAGGAACAGAGATTAAGTTACGCCTAAAAGTAGGTACAACAAAAGTATCACACAAATCCAAATAAAATCCAGAACTTAATAATAATCTAAAAGTTCCAATAGCTTGAACTTCAACGGTTTTGCCATCTCCCACATAGATGTATCTTTCACCATCACTTGGTTTTCGGCAATGCTGGCAGCCCTGCATAGACACACTGATGTGAGTTGTTGCACCAGAATCTATCCACCACATGTGTCTATTTACCGAAATTAAATTAACTTCAGAACAAACCAAATTTAAAGGCATACCTTTCTTAGCACGCCAAGCATGATAGTTGTTGCAATTCTTTTTCTTGTGCCCTTCGGCTCCGCAAAAGAAGCATCCAGTATCTCCGGGTTTCACCGGTTTCTTTTCTTGCTTCATTTTAGGTGCCGGTCCCGCAGCCGCCTTACTCTTGTTCTTTTTCCATTTACCCTTGTTCTTTGAGGTAGAGGCAAGATGAGCACTTTCTATCTGATTCTGCTTCAACCTTTCCTCTTCTTGGACACAATGTGAGATGAGCTCATTCATAGTCCAATTTTCTTTCAAATGGTTATAGCTCACTCTAAACTGTCCAAACTGTGTTGGAAGAGATATCATTATAAGGTACACAAGCAGATCATCAGAAATGTTCAGTTTATGTGCATTTAACTTTGAAGTTATCTGACACATTTCCATAATGTACTCTCTTATATTTTTGCCATTATACTTTATTGAAATGAGGTTTGTTAAGAGCGTACATATTTCCGCCTTTTCATTCTTACTAAACCTCTTCTCAATATCCTCAAGATACTTTTTAGTCGTAGCTATTTTTTCCGAAGATGTGTCCCTAAATGCTTCCGGAATGGACGTCTTCATGATCATCAAACTAATACGATTCGACTTTTCCCACCTCGCCATCTTCGCCTTTTGCTCAGGCGTACTCTCATCAGTGAGTGCTTCGGGTTGTCCGACCCTTAACGCAAGGTCATGATCATTAACACCAAGGTAGATCAACAAATTGTCTTTCCACATCTTGAAGTTTGAGCCATTCAACATCGGAATCGAATTGATATCAGCACTGATTTTCAATCCAGTTTTGGCTGGAAACAGAGAACAATAAACAAACATTGTTAGCTCTCCAAAAATTAACCATAAATAATAATAATAATAAATTCAATAAAAGGTAACCCCATCACAAGATATCGGTTTCCATTAATATTTTATCTTTGGACAAAATTAGTAATTTCTGATTGATATTTTGGCGTAGTCATTAATCATTGATAATAAATAACATGTCAACAAATTAACCTTCCTTTGGGCCGATTAGATAAGTTACACGTAAAACCGAATAATCATCACATGCTTTTAATTCTACTTATGTACACAATACTAAATAAATATGAACCTTCCTTTGGGCCGATTAAATATTTATTCAATGATATGAACACAACTGTTTATATTCCGAAATAAAATTAATTTCGACATGAGAGGTCACTTTGGCAACATGATGTCGAAACAAATTAATTTCTGAATATGTAATACTTTAATACCTTAATTTGAACTTAAAATTATACCGTAAATCCGAATTTATAATTTAATATGGGCAAAATTCGGATTTTTTTTTTTTTTTAATGGATTATAATACTTACTGACTTAAAAATCAAAACATATTTATAAACCTTTTGTTTTAATTTGAAAATCATAAAGCCCATGAGCCCAACCGAATTACCAAAAAAAATAAAATAAAGACCATTTGTTTTATTCTTTTATTTCGGCCCAGAAATAAAAGCCCAAACCAAAATACTTATTTCTTAAAACTGAATTTTGGAATTCCGAATTTCAGTTTCTGAGTTTGATATCCCAGTTTTATAGAATTTAAAAACCGGGAAAACAGATCCCGTCTTCTCCAAACAACCCTTCGGCCTACACACGAGTTCGTGTCTGATCATGGCGACTGTTCGCCTAGATGAAACGTGCCTTCTCGCCACTGCATCAGACGCGTCCTTCTGGCGACGGTGCTCCAGTGATCCGACGGCCGACGATGTCGATCACATGATCCTAAGACCTTTAACCCTCAATTGTGCAAATTTCTTGATTCAAAACCGAAATTGGCCTTAATTTGTTTTAACCCTTTGAATTGGTTATTATAATCTTTAGTTTGACCCAATATTCACACAATATCACTTACTACCCCTGAATTTCGATTAACTATTTTGGTTCACAAAATAAATTTGATTTGACCCTCTTTGTGTTCAATTTAATTGGAAACCGAAAATTGAATATAATAACAAATCTAAAATAGGATTAAATCAACACATAATACTTGATTCAACATAGACCCGCTCTGATGCCACTTGTTGGTGCGGTACGCACCGGTACCGCCAAACTCTAGATCGAACTATGTGAATCAAACTATAAATAACGGAAGCGTACCTTGATCCATGATTACGTTTGGAGTATAGAACACCGAATTTGCAAGTAGGGTCTTCCAAATACTTTATGAACGCCAATTGAGATTTCTTTGTTGTATTTCTCTTAGGGGCTGTTTGGAGGCAAGGATTTGGAGCTGGAGCGGAACCAAAAATACCCGCAAAACCCAAATCCTCCGTTTGGCGCTAAAGTGAGTGCGGCGTTTTAAAAAACCGGCATCTCCAAAACTATTAAAACTCTCCAATATTTCATTCCAAAAAAAGTTGGAGCGCCGAAATGCGGCAAACTTCTCGCTCCGTCTCTTTTCTCTGTCGTTGATGGTTAGTCCTCAAACACTCTCTTTGCTCTGTCTCTCTTCTCTATTTCATTGCATAGTTTCTCGCTTTTGTTCACAGAATTGTTGTTATCTCTCCTCTTTGTCTCTCTAGGGTTTTTGGCGCTAATGCTTGAGCTTCTCCTTTCTCCCTTTTCTTTCTTGTTGCTTCAATTTCGTGTTCAGTTTTCCTTCTTGTTTCATTCGCGTTTTGCCACCTGTTGGATGTTATTTGGATTTTATAATTTAATTTACCAAGAAAGAGTCATGCTTTAAGGGTTTAAGCATCTTGAAATTGGGCGTTTTAAAGAGTAAGAAGAGAGATGTGATTGGCTTGTTCTACTACTTATCAAAGCTCTACCTTGATTAAATCTCTACAGTTTATGTTGGAATTTGTTTCTTTGAATATACTTGTATAATCCACCAGTTCATTTTTTTTCATACTTGCTATCACCGTACCAGTTAGATATACTTGATCTATTGCAGCAATTCAATTCCAATGACCTTAATTTAGCAATAATATTGAGATATAAATAGCCATGGCACAAATTAGATGCATTTGATTCATCTGCATATTGATACATGTAGGTACTGGTATGAACTGTATTTAGGTCCAGTACAAATATGAAGCTACACGTTGCTACTTATTTGCGCTAATTTGTACTGGAATTAGGGTCTTGCAAAAATGTTATGTTAATTGCATCATTACTTGCTTCTAAATAATTAGGTAATTAACACAATAAGCTATATTGATAATTATTTCTCTAGTGCGGTGCAGTGGTGAAGGGAGAAAAAAAGGGAGAAGTACATGATAATATTGAGATGTGGGGTTAAAATTATTTTTCTAGTATATTATTTCAATCAATTTAGTGTAGTGGACCACTGAATATAATCCAATTTTATATTTTGAAGGTGCATACAAAATAGTATCAGTATTATAGAATTAATGTGCAAAGGATGTATTGTGTGTACATGTATATTTTGTTCAATTGAGGATTAGTAGAACAATTAAGAGCTATGTAGAGTTTTGTTTATAGTTTTCAAAATTGTCTTGAAGTGTATTGTGATTTTGCATAGTTATATTTTGGTTTTTAATCAGTGTTGTTAAATTGTTTTCCTCAAATGATTATTATACTCGTAACTTATTTTCAATTCATAATTATTGTTCATTTTTTCTTATCAAAATTCCAGAATTTTATAAGCAACCAAACAATGAATTATGATTTCCAGTATGTTAAACTTCTAGCACCCAAACAAACTTTGGAATTAACTAGTTCTAGAATTTTGAACTTCTCCATTTTGTAATTCGGCTCCATTCTACTAATTCCACTTGCCAAACGGCCCCTTATGGTCTCTCTTTCTCTCTTCTTAATGGGGCAGATGAAAGAAGTGACTTAGTTCATATGTATTGGAGACCAAATTGCTTATATAGTCTAAAAGGTACCCTTTCATGAAAAGACATTCTTTGACTCCTAATGTGGAACTTTCTAATTCAGCCCATCATAAAATATAGAAATACACCACTCACAATTCTACACATCAAAGGCCACACCCTAATTTGACACATTAATGTTTAATATTATTAACTAAAGTTGATCACTTTATTATAAACATATTTGACAGTAGTATAATACACATTATTATTTTACATATAAGTCCAATATTGGATTAATAATCCAACATTCAAAATATTCAGAAAAGTTGGTTTTTTTTTCTAATTTCCCTTTTTAAAATTAGCGCGTCCCAGCCCTGTGCATAATTTCAATTTTCAACATCAACATCGTGCGGCTATAAACAGGGTTGGGACAATCTTCGGCTATAAACGGGGTTGGGACAATCTTTGCCTATGAAGAAATGATATCCTTTTAGGAAATTAAACTGGCCCTTTATGACATCAAAATGGGCGGATATTGTTTTCGTAATGTACTCTATCAGCCCACAAATTTTCTTTTTTCTATAAAAAGCCCACAATCTGATAGTAGATTTGTCAAGTTCATATATAAGCCGACAATAACTCATTATGAACAACTTTTTTTCATTGTGATTGATGCTTTTGCATTTACATTATTGTTTTAATGCGAAAATTGTATTGCGCGCACATACAATTATTCAATGTCAATAGACGGTTCAAAATATTAAAGTTTCATTAATTATATATATGCCAATTTACTGATATAAATTGTAAAATTCGTCAATATAAAATATAAAACATAAATTATTCAAGTCTCTGTTTTACAGAGAAGATAAAACTGATCTCATGTAACGCAATTTAGCAATACTATAAATTTATTTCATTCCACAAAAATCTTCTATCTTTTTTTACTTTTACATCTTTAACACATCTAAAGGATGAAGTTTGTCTGGTCCATGATACTTAATTATTTTTCTTTTAATTTGCAATAATAATTCTCAGAAAGGAGAAACCCTAAATGGCAAAAAGATAAAGTAGGTACTCAAAGCAAAGGATGTGACAGCAAAGATCTCCTGTTTCCTCTTCTTCCTCAAGACTTCTAAAGCCTTATTAATTCTTTCTATCTATAAAAACAATCACTTTATCTCTCTGAAAGAGAAAATCAACAGTGCTAAGTGGTTCCTTTTGTTTGGTTATACATTTGTGTTCAATCCAGATCTAGTTAGAAAAATTAAAAAGACCATATTTTAGGACTATTGTGGAAATAATGAAAAAGAATTTCTTACAAAAAGGATTATCATAAACTTACATAATATTGTCATAAAATAAGACCGTACGTTAATATTCTTATCGTAAAACTAATTGCATATAATATTATCGTACAGGATATAAGAGCAAAATATATTTTTTTAATGAAAAGGAATTTGAAACCAGAACATCTTCTTATAATACAACATTCTGAAATTCTGTCAAGAAAATTGTGTGGTGCAAAATATATTTATTAGTTCCGACAGAAAAGCTATGTCTGGCAACCTTAAATTTAGT